>JAUMHM010000031.1:62264576-62287793 GCA_032362435.1 Melikaiella ostensackeni
TTATTTTAGCCTTTACCCCCCCCCCCTCCAAAGTAACGTAGCCGTTGGCTAAATACAGATTTCACGTTTATTCTGCGATTTTTCGCGTTTCTGATGAGTTCAGTTTTCAATATATCTATGTGACCGTGTGTTGAATTACCCAATGAATGAATCGGTGATGAATCAAGGATAATTAAACATATTAAAAATCAGACTTAACAGCTCAAAATTCTTTCAAAATAGGCGAAATAGGGTGATTTCTCAAGAAAATAGGGGAATATGTTCTTTCCGATTGAATGAATGTAGATACCATATTCAATTTGACATAAAATGCTTTAAATTCCTGAGATTTCGAGTCGAAATATTTTTCATTTTCAACGAAATAGTCGAATTTTCAACCAAAAAAGGTTATTTTTTTATCAAAAGAGATGAATTATCAACAAAAAAATTCATTTTTAACCAAACAATTACATTAACAACCAAATAGATGAACATTCAATAAGAGAGACGAGTTTTCAACGAGATAGTTGAATTTTCGACCAAAAAAGGTGACTTCAATTAAATAGTTGGATTTTCAACCAAATAGTTGAGTTTTCAACAAGAAAATTCATTTTCACCTAAGAAAGATGACTTTTCTACCACAAGAAATGAATTTTGATTCCAAGAGCACGAATTTTCAACAAAACAGAAATTTTTCAACCAAATAGTGGAATTATGCATAAAAAAAGTTGAATTTTCAATCCAAAAAGACGAATTTTCATCAATACAGTTCATTTTCAACAAAAAAATTGAACTTACAACAAAATAGTTGAACTTTTAACAAAAAAGTTCATTTTCATTTGAGAAAGATTGAACTCCAATAAAGAAGGATGACTTTTTTACCATAAAAAATGAAAGTTCAAGCCAAAAAGACAAATCCCTTAGAAAAAAGTTGACTTGTCAACAAAAAAGTTCATTTTCAACAAAAAAAGATGAATTTTCAAGCAAAAAATATGACTTTTCTACCATAAAAGATAAATCTTCAATCCAAAAGGTCGAGTTTTCAACAAAATAGTTTAATGTTCGACCAAAAAAGGTGGCTAACAAAATAGTTTAATATTCTACAAAATTGATGAATTTTCAAGTCAAAAAGACGAATTTTCTACAAAAGAGTTGAATTATCAACCCGAAAATATGAGATTTTAACAAAAATGTTAATTTACAACCAATTAGTTAAATTTCCAACTAAAATGTTGAATCTTCAACCAGAAAAAAGAATTGTCTTTTACAAAGTAGTGCAAATTCAAATCAATTAGTTGATTTCTCAACAAACATTTTCATTTGAGATAGACAACAGTTGACTTCAACCAAAAAAAGACGAATTTTGAACAAAATAGTTGAATCCATTTATGTCCTATCTATGTAAAACTCTTTTTGCTTTCGCCATTTCTATTCTAATTTACGAGTATATATCCCATTCTGTCAACTTGAATATAAATTTGTTTTAAAATTTATCTCAATCTATACATTTCTGTCCTATTTTTCTAAATATATCTCAGATTATTATATATTATTTTTCTGCAAATGATAATATAGTATAAAAAGGCATCGAAAATCACAGAATTGTTGGAGAGGAAAATATGATAGAAATGTATAGAAAAAGTAACAATTGTTAGAAGAAAGAACGTAGTTCAGAAAGTTATAAGAAAACGAGTAAGAAAGAATAGAATGTTTGCAGAAGAGGAATAGGATAAGGAACGATAAATGATACACTTGTCGAAAGAAGGATCGAGTAAAAAATGATTCAATAGGATAAAAAAGGATCGATTACTTAAAGGAGAAATTAAATAATAAAAGCTAAATAACAACGCATAAAAATTAATCAAACTAATAAGAATTAAGAACACAGAATGTGATGAAACTGAAGTCTAAATTTGAATACGAAGAGATACAAAAACATTGGAATACGTATTCGAAATATTCTGAGAAAAAAAACAGCCTATCGATTTCTGTCTGCTTTTATAATGTCAGTCCCTTTTTATTTTGGTTTTTCAAAAGAGTTGTGTCAGTGATTAGATTTTTTACATCTTATTCATGGCGATAAAAATGTAATATTAAAGTCTTGAGTATGTATTAGAGCAACCCGGAAGCTTCATAATAATTGAACCAATATGGCCGTCTAAGGTACCTATAAATACAACCGGGTGCCGCCTGTCATAACCTCTTAACGTCACTTTATTAATTCAAACTTCCTGGAGTTGCCGCTTGTTTAGCAAACTTATCGTTTGTTCATCATTAGAAGATATTTCAGAATATTTCCTTAATTTGTGGAATCATTTGAGTTTTAATATTTCAAGCCTTATTGCTAATCGTCTTGCAAACACATTTAATGTTATATTATTTGATATATTATTATGATACCATTAAGCCATATCCCTTTCGGGTTAAGCGTAACGCGTGCGGATCTAGCCTCGTTAATATTTAATTTAATTTAATATAGTTTTAACTTTTATAATTAAAACAAACTTTAAGCTGAATAACTTTGAAGCTATTTGATACATCTGTTTCTATATTAATAAGTTTCATCAGAAGTAAAAAATGCAACTTATGTTTCAGCTTCTAACATTTTATAAAGAGGAGGGTCAATAAGGCCGGTTTCTGAGCCAACCACCGATTGTTCTCAAAGTGTTTAATTTTATTCATCTAACTGGGTCCCATAACCCTATAAGTGGATTTTTCCTGAAAGTGATTTGATTTCAAGAAATAGGCATTTTTAAGTTTGTATTTTACATGGATTTGCGCACTTTCGGCAAATCATGCTGGGTTTCATATTGTTACTTTTGTTTGCGCAAGATCATACTTTCTTAAAAACTGCGCACATATTGGGGATTTGAAAATGCTATGCGACACTGTCGGCCCCTACGCGAAATAACCAATATGGTCGTGGATGGCATAATAAATACGCGTAAAACATCACGAAAACCAGCAAGAATGTAAGCAAGAATGTAATGATCATCCAACTGAATAAATAAGTGCTGTAATAAGTAGCTATGATAAGTAAAATACTTCCGAGCTGATAATTATATGCTCCAATAATGGAATTTGCACGTCAACATCGAAAATCAACAAATTTCGGAGGCTGTTGCGTTGGAAGCGTTAAAATAAAAAGGCGAAACTTATTTGGGAAAATTGAAGTTGTAGATAAATACAGTGAGTTTGAAGGCACAATCAATATATTTCAACTTTTTCGCGAGTTTTTATGGTAGCTCCGCACATTAAAATCATACCTTGATTAAGAATATTTTGGCCTTCGATCATATTTCTGGATGCAGGTGTAGCTGTTGCATAACTAGATAAACTATCTAAGTCTAAAAATACCATTTTATAAACTTAAACACACTTCCTAATTAAATTGTTGCTACTACTCCATATTATCCATATGGAATCCGCGGCCATGTTTTTATGAGACCGCAGCGCCCTTTTTGGCGCGGTGGATGTTTTCATTCCCAATATGCGTTACAACATGTGTTGAGCCATCATTTTCCTCGAGGTACTTCGCCTTCAAAATAAGGCTTATTTTTACACTTTATTAGATTTGCGACCATAAAAAAGAAGACGTTTTTTCAAAGTATTAATTTATAATTTCAAAGTTATTCCTCTTAAGAACCGTTAAAACAGATTAAGATCAACCGAAACCAGTGGAATAGAAAACAAAACGCTATCGTTCATGTGCGACTGCTGCTGCGCTAGGTTCAACAGTGTTCCCCCTCCACATGGTATTCGCGTTTGTTGTTGATGCTTTCAGCTATTCTCCTTTATTCTTCTTCCACGCTTCGAACTGTTTGAAGGTTTTTTTTATCCGCTGGATATAATACTACTGCGTTTTCTTAAGATCTGTTCCAGATTATTTTATCTGAGTTTTATTTTATCAGTATCTGCGAGTATCGCAGTGATTTTAATCTCTTTACACAGGTACTTCATTCACACTAAAGTCTATACTTTTCTTAAAATCATGTGTATGTAATAGTTCTGTACATTAATATGAAATTGTCTTTATTTTTTTTCTAATTTCTTTTTTTTCTTTATCGCGAAAAAATTCCTGGTGAAATAATTCCTTGTTGAATTAAGATTTAATTATCTTTAATATACCGAAAGAAAGTGTTCTTGTTGCATCAAATTCTTAAAGACAAAGAGATATTTATCAGTGATTCCGGATGAACAAGCATTAGATATTCTTAAAACTGCTTTCAATAGCTCATTAACGATTCAGTCAAAGGTTTGCGATAGTTGTCGACACTTTTCGATTGAAAAGCGTCGAACTACAGATGCGAGAGAAACGAGTTCTTCTGAAAGTGTTTTATCAAATATTTTAGAACCAGATAAGGTTCAGACTTCTAAAAATCCAGAATCTTCTAGTGGAGATGGAATTTCAGATTCTGACTCTAGGAAAATAAAACTTCCAATAAGGAGATGTATGATTTCCCAATCCAGATGAATTGTCTGTCACGATGAGAATAATCGTATCAGAATCAAACCTTTTGCTGCGTTGAGGGCTCACGTCGATACTGGTATTGTGATTCCTGCAAAAGCGAGATGCTGCTCATCTCATTTGGGTGATGATGGTTTTTCCAAAAAAGAGGCTCTTACGTCTATTCAAACCACGTCTGATTTCACTCACATGAACGCAGAGTCGCTTTCTGAATTTCTGAACGATTTGCGTGAGGAGGCCAAAAACAAAGGGTTGAATTTCGATGATACCACTGTGCTTGAGGATAGAGATTATTATAGACTCACCGAATTGACGAAAAATCAATTTAATGACGTTGCATAGTATTAGTTAACTGAAGTACGTTCGACAAAAGGTCGTTCTCTGCATTTGTGCTTAGCTTTGTTGTTGATGAAGTTGCGCAATGGTCTTTCCAATGCGATTTTATCAACTCTTTTGGACATAGAAAAACGAAGGGTTGGCAGAGAAATTACGACTGAAAGGACAGTTCTGATGTCCTCCCTTGTTCCTCATCATCTTGGTATTGGTCACATATCTCTCGAGTCAGTCATTAAGGACCATAGTACGTCAACGTGAAAAACGCTATTCGCAAATAGAGAAAATGTATGTATCCTTGTGGCTGATGGTACATACATCGTACAGTCTTTTAAAACAAGATTCAAGGAAACTACGTAACTGGATGCCTGCAAACTCTGTTATCGCTGTCGATTGCGGTTTTCGGGATTGTCTAAAGTTCTAAGAAGATCATGGATTCGCTTCCGAAATGCCTTTATTTTCTCCAAAAAGGATCGCAGCACTCTACGACAAAAGCAAATTAATCAAGGCTTGTAATGCTTTCCGACCTCCCAGAATTCATGACAATCCCGGTGATCTTCTGATCGCTGGAATAATGTCGCGACTTGCTTTGCAGCCTAACCGCAAGCCCAATCGTATACCGAGGAACACTTATCAGATGACGGAATGTACTCCCTTCTTGTCCACAAGCAGGAGGAAGGTATTCTAAGAGTATAGATACAGTCTCGTCAACATCTTCCAAAGTGTACAACTAATGGATAGAAACTAATGCTGGACCAAATCCGGTAAGTGGTTGGTACTGCCAGTGTAAAAGTGGTGCAAGAGTGGTTTGATGTAGCGCTCACATTGCAACAGTAAAAGAAGGACCACCCTAGTACGCATGTACGAGGTCGTTCGATAAGTAAGGTGAATTTTTCGCTAGGTGGCGCCAAAATGAACTTTGTAGTATATGGCCAAGAAATAGCTCTCTTCAAACTAACCTCCACCAAGCTTCAGCCAAAACCGTCGCTTAGTTTGCGTTTGGCATACGTTCGAAGTGAGCGTGTCTTTAAAAAAAAAAAAAAAATTTCGAAAAATGCAGAAAGAAGGGTTCCGTGCAGTGATGAAACATTTTTATTTGAAGAATTGGACGGCCGCGCAGATTAAATCCAAGTTAGGCGAAGTTCACGGGGTGTCTACTGCTTTGTTAAAAACTGTTTATATTTGGATAAACGAATCCAAACGTGGCCCAACTAAAACTAAAGATCAAGCGCGCTCCGCACGCCCGTTGAGGTCATGACATCGGATATGGTGGAAAAAATTCATCATATGGTTATGGAAAACCGCCGAATCAAGGTGCGAGATTTCTAAGGCTGTATGCATCTCCACTGGATGAGTCTATCACATCTTGCACGAAAAACTGAAGGTTGAGAATGAGTGTTTTGAGTAGATTCGTGACTGTGGACGAAACCTAGATCCACCACTATATACCCGAGATAAAGCAGCAGTCAAAGCAGTAGGTACTGCCTGGTGAAAGTGCGCCAAAGAAGGTGAAGCCTGTTTGTCATCTGGGAAGATGATGGCCACAGTATTTTGGGATTCCCTAGGAATTATCCTTATTGATTACTTGGGGGAGGGTGAGACTATAACAGGAACGTACTATTCATCATTAATAAACTCTTTGAAAGCCGAGCTACAAAAAAACGGTTACGATTGGCGTACAAAAAGTGCTGTTTCATCACGATAACGCACCAGCTCACATCTCCGCAATCGCAATGGCAAAAATTGGTTGCAAGAATTGGTTGGAATTGGTCTTTGAATTGATTCCTTATCCACCCTATTCTCCAGACTTGGCCCCATGCGACTTCTTTCTGTTCTCTAATTTGAAGACCTGGCTCTGTGGGAGAAGATTCTCGTCAAATGAAGAAGTAATCGATGCCGTAAATACGTATTTTGCAGACCTCGACAAATCTTACTTTCTTGAAGGGAAATTATATTAAAACGAAGAATAACTTCTTAAAATCTTCAATTAAATCTTATTTCTTAATTCAAATTAAATTTTTTATTTAGATTATAATCTTTTTTCCTTAGATGGGCAGAAAAGAAATTTCCCAACTTGGACCCGAATAGTTTACCCATTATGGGCATTGATTGATCCAACTAGTAATTGAGGAATCTGGCCAAAACCGAGTCTGGCACTAGTCGACTTTGCCACATGGGATGCAATTTTTATTCTTTAATCATCGCCGAAATTACTAATCTCCAATATTTTATGAATAAGAAATTCTCATCTTTTCGCGAATATTTAAAATAAAACCCCGTCTTTTCTCAACTAACGGAAGCTAAATAATTTCTTTTACCGGAGGCATAAATTGGCAACGATAACGATTAAATCTGAATGAAATTGCGAAAAGAACTTTCCCGGGATTCATTTTTCTTTCGAAGTTTCCTGATTAGGACAAACGGATCGCGAGAAAGAGAATGTCTGCAGGCAAAATTCAACTGGAAGATTCTCAAAGAAAGATCTGAAATTCAATTTGTCTCGCTTGGATGTTATTTATCTCAACCATCCAATATGTTTCAATTTTTAGGGCTTCGTAGCCCCGGGCAGAAGCCCTTGTGGTTTCGGTCGGGTGTCTGTCCGTCGTATAAAAAAATGGGAAGTGAGGGGAAATATGGGAAAGTGAGGGGAAATAAGGGGTGATGAGGGAGGGGATAAGGCGAAGTGAAGTGGGGGTAATGTTAAGGGGAAATGAGGGTAAGATTGGGTGAAGGGATGAGGAAGGATGCAGGGGGAAATTAGAGGAGGGGGAATCTAGGGCAAATGCGAGGGGAGGTGGAAAGGGGAGTTTTGAACGACCTTATTAATGACTTATTAGGCTACAAAAACACTTTTTTGTACGCGTCTGCCGCCTACTTTCACTAATTTTTTCTTGACTATCTACCAATTTTTCTCGACACTCCTCTTTCTATTTCCTCTGCTTCTTGGACGATATTTCAGACAAATGAGAATAGATTTTCAAAAAATTCTAACACGTTTTTCTTCTCTAACAAGCACATATTTAGTTGATAGCATTTTTTCGTCGTTGGAGGTCATAGATCCGGATTCACGTGTCACTTACATTAGGTTGAGGTTTCCAGCTGCATGTGAACTATGAGAGAAAGAAGAATTTGTACCTATGCGAGAGACGACGAAGATTAATGGTTTTTCTTTTTGACGGGCGAAGAAAGTGGCAGGAAATTTAGTTTTTCGTCGTCAAGTGTGAAACCGACGATGAAACGGAGCTTAAGCTTCCAACTGGTCGTTTACGAGGGGCTACAATTTCTACGAGTATAGTGATACACATACATAGAGATCGGATTTAGGGGAGAAAAATGGGCAACTGTCACAAGTGGACGTGCCCTCGTTATTTTGAACCAGACGATCCGAAATTCAAGTGAAAAAGTTATAAAAAGCCATATCTATGATCAAGTGAATGCACATTCTAAAGCTACCCCAAGCAGAGTAGAAAATTGGAATTGGATATCCAAGTCATTAAAGACATTCAAGGAAATAATGAATATTAACATATTTTAATAATACATGGGTCATTCTACTCAAAGGGACCTATTCGACACCGCGGTTTTTTTTCAGCACTATTCATTTTTTCTACCCAGTGGTGTTTCGTTATTGATCTACTGATCTTTTCAAATTTATTTAAACGAGTTTTCGCTCCACGACGTGGAGGCTCTTCAGGTTAAAACATTATTATTTCCTTCATTATCTGAAGAACATAACGACGTTTTTCATATAGTAAAAGTTTTTTACAAAAAATATGAAATATTGAAAAATATAAAACATAACCTGTAAACTTACCTATTATACGCTTACATTGTAGGATAACATAAATATTTACATTTCTTATGAATTATAAGTAGCTTGAAGCTTAAAAGCTTATTTTTTGCGAAGATATTCTTCTCCAGGTTTCGCGTTAACATTGTAAAATTTATATAAATATTTATTGTAGGCTAAAACACTCCGTTAGAGGCTAATACTGGAGAAAGAATGTCAAGTCACGTGAGAATATATCTAAACCCCTGAGACAAGATGGACGCTTGGCGCGAGTTTTCAAGAAATACTATAAATAAATATAAAATAATAATAATAATATAAATTATACTATTCATTCTCAACTCTTGAAAATTTGCAAAGTCTCCGAAGTCTTTTTGCCATATCTCTAACATGATTTTTAGCTTCCGCGGCGTCTTTTTATTGGAATGTCCTTGATTTTTAAATTTCTGAACAATATGCTCTGGAGCTAAAATATTGCAGCTAAAATTATAGGTACTTAATAAGTTTCCAGCACAAACCCTTCTTAACAATAAGAGCGTTAGAACTTGGTCTTGAGGTTTTCCACAAAATAGAATAACATTACATCATCTTGTTTTAATATGCTTGAAAGTATGTAAATAAGGCTTTATTATGCATGAAATTAAAGTTCAGACCTCTATATCTATTTTCCATCCATATTAATTTATACACGTGAAAAAGTTTTTTTATAATGCATAATTGAAATCATTAGTTTGTTGCGAGTACAGGTATAAATTCCGATTCATCTCCGAAGCCTCGTTTTCTAGAGAATAACAAAATAATTTTAAATGCCATGACGATGATACATCATAAGAAGTGTTTGTATATTGAAAGATGTTACAAGAAAATTGCTTGAGTTGATCGCGTTGATTATAACATTAGAAAATGTGTGCACTTGGTCATCTCCGCAGCTTTTTTTGGCTGCTACTCAGATATTTTATTTTTTTGCTGTTACAGTATTATTCAATTATGATATGGAGAGATATTTTGTTTTCATTTAGTAAGATATTATTCTCATAACTTGAACATGCATATTTTTGTTCAGTAAATTACTTAAATGTAAAAAAGTTAATAAAAAATGCTCTCAGAAACTTTATAATGTAGTATGAGATTACTTTTTAGAATATAAAAAGAGTTTCTTTTCAAGTGTTATTAGTATATAAATATATAAACTTTCATGTAATGATTCAGGGTGACCGTTTCAATCAAGGAAAAAAATTCCCGATCATTTCCCGATTTTTCCACGGATCATAAAAATTCACGGTTATTGAAATTAAAAAATTTGAACTCTTAAAGCTGAAACTTTTATCATTTGAAGTAATCAAAGATGAACTGCAAATTAAAGCACTCAAAGTGGAACTCTTTTGAATTTTTATCATTTAAAAATTAAAGTTTGAACATTTTCAATTCAGAAATTTTTTATTCAAGCGTTCAATAATAACTTACACGTATAAAAAGGAAGCGTTCAACAATTTTTAATTAAACAATTTCAAATTAAATTGTGCTAAACTGCAAAAGTTTAAATTATAAACTTTTATAAATTGAACACTTCAAATGTTTCTGGTTGAAAAATATGAATTTATGCTATCATTTTCAAAGCTCTAAATTGAAGAATGAATCAATAAATTTGCAAATGTTGAAAATGATATCATTATAAGCAATTTTAAGTAAGAAGCATTAAAAATAGAACGATTTTAAATTTTCCTTTAAACTGAACACTGTTTAAATTAAAAGATAAATTATATTTATTTTGAGTGTTTTCAATTTAATAATTGTACAGCTGTTATTTAAACATTAAAATTAAACACTGTTACACACAAATTAAACAATTTTTAAACGGAACAATTGAAATTGTAACGTTCAAAATTATAAATATAGCACTCCGCAATTTTAACGATTCAAGGCTTTCAATTTCAAACAATTCAATTTCAAATTGTTTAGCTTTGAATTTTTGATTTATGGGAATATTCATTTATAAAATGGAACAATTAAAATTGCAGCGTTCAAAATGATAAATGTAGAATTTATAAATTTTAACAATTGAAGGTTTTCCATTTTAAACCATTCAGTTTCAAATTCTTTAGGTTTAAATATTTGATTTATAAATCCATTTTAATTGAACCGTTGAATATTGATAAATATTAAAAGTTTGTTCTTTTTTTCAATTACAAAATTTCAAATTGAATGATTTCAGAATGCAATATTCAAAAATGAATCAATATTTGAACAGAATTTGAAATTGAATAAAAGCTTTTAATTATGAATCTATTAACTTGAAATTACTTGAAAATTGAAAATAGTTTATGGAGTTTCAATCGATGGATTACTCTTGTTTGACTACTCAGGATTTCAAATTGAGACAGTTCAATTTTTAATGTTAAAATCTGTAAATTGGTCGATTATGAAGGGATTCAGAATCGTCTTGTAAAATTAATTATTGTTAAATTTTTAATACTCGAACTAGATTTTGATTTGAAAAATTATTAATTATTCATATTTACAGTTCATCAAATTAAAACGTTTTTAACAAAAAATTTCGCAAAAAGACAAAAAAAAACGCTCAAAAATAATTTCCTAATTGAAGAAGTTAACAAATGAACTTACCATTGAAAAAAAGTTGAAATCGAACATATTTTGAATCAAATTAAAATCATGTGATATGAAATTGGTGATATTTCAAGTTGTTGGATAAATTTTTCTTTCAAAAACTTGTAAAATTTCCGATAAAAAAAATAATTTCACAGTCATTTCCCGCTTTTTTTCAGTCCTAGAAAAATTTGCAGCCATTTTTCGGTTTCCCAGTCCTGCGGTCACCCTGATTATGTTTGTGGGCCAAAATAAATATGATTTTCATTCGTAAGGGATGTTGATGTTCGTTATTGGCTTGAGGGTCAGGTGAAATTGAATACAAATTAAATTGTTTCAAACGTTTTGCACACAATGGTGGCCCTCTTCAGTGGATTTTATTAAATCAGTAACGAAGTATATAAATTTCTTGTAAGGACGCAAACTTACGGTGAAAAATTTTTAAAATTCTCAAAATATATGGAAGTACATTTGATAAAAAAATTGATGTTATTATTAAATATTCTTTAATTAAATTTTGAATTCTTCAACAACAGCAATTAAATTTTTATCCAAATTTGATGTTTTTCTTTATATATAAATAGTTTTGTAAAAAAAGAAATTAATATTTTAAATTTTTGTTTGACTGAGTGTGATAATTTGTATTATTATTCTCGTTTCATCGATTGTAGAAAAAACACATCTTTCAGAGCCTGCATTGGAAATTTACTTCTTCTTGATATTATCACCTCAAATTTTTGCTGAATGTTATCCATTTTGACATTTTGAAATTAAATATGACATTAAAACACCTAAAACTCCCCGCATATTAATTTTTATAAAAATCGGTTATAGAAAAAAAGTTACAACTGACGCGATGCAAAACTACCCCTAAAATGAACCCTGAATCAATATTTTTGAAAATTTATTGCGCGCGAATCTCATTTTCGAAGGTCGTATAAATTCATTCTTCAATTTTCATCAAAATTTGTTCTGTAGAAAAAAAGTTACAACTAATGCGGTGCAAAACTGCCCCTATAGCATGAATATTTTCGAAAATTAATTTTGCGCAAATCCCTTGCTCAATTTTAAAGGTCGCATGAATTAATTTCAAGGAAAAAGATTTAAAAACCTAAAAAAAACTTATGCCACAAAAGTCGAACTGAAAAGGGCCCCTTCAGTAGAATCACCCATACCGAGGATACTTGTTTGACAAGGTTTTAAAAATGTGATTTATTACCCTGGCATTTAACTTGAAGCGCTGGAAAGGCAGAAAAAGTCATATAGAGATTTATTACATAGGACTTGAAAAAGGAGATTTAAAGATTCTTAGAGAGAAAATCAGACTAAGGTTTCAATTTGATTAATGTTAGATTTATAAAATTAAACTGTAACATTGTCAATAAAATTTCAAGTGATCTCAACTATCTCAATGGATTTCATAAAATTTCAAAGTATTTCATCTTATTTCCATAAGAATTCCAGTGGATTTAATGTTTCAAAGATTTTAAGAGATTTCAAGAGACTTCAATGGTTTGAATGGATTTCAAAACAATACTGACTAGGTAAGTTCAAAGAATTCAAGTCGTTTCAGCCATTTCAAGGGATTTCATTAAATTTCAAAGCGCGTTCATTGAGATTTCGAAGAATTTCGATAAGTATTTTATGAGATATCGAAGTTTTCACGAGATTTTGAAAACTTTTAAAGAATTTCAACGATTTCATGTGATTTGGAAATATCTCAAAATATTTCAAGGGTTTCCAACGGGTTTCTAGAGATTTTCAAGATTTCGAGGGATACCATGAAGTTTTAAAAATTTCAAGAGACTTCAACTATCACAAGGGATTTCATAAAATTTTAAAGGATTTCATCTTATTTCCTTAAGGAATTTAATGAATTTAAAAAGGTTCTCAGAAGATTTCAAGGAATTTCGATAAGTCTCTCACGAGATATCAGTTTTCACGAGATTTTAAAAACTTTGAAAGAATTTCAATGATTTCATGGGATTTAAAAATATGTCAAAATATTTTAAGAATTTCCATCGGGCTTCTAGAGATTCCAAGGATTTGAAGGGATACAATGAAATTAAAAAATTGTTAAGACATTTCAACTATCTCAAGGGATTTCATAAAATTTAAAAGGGACTTCATCTTATATCCATGAGAATTTCAATGAATTTCAGGTTTCAAAGATTTTAGGAGATTTCACTAAATTTCAAAGGATTTTCAAAAGATTTCAAGCAATTGCGATAAGTATTTCATGAGATATCAAAGTTTTTACGTGATTTAAAAATAATTCAAAGGATTTCAATGACTCCATGGGATTTAAAATATATTTTTCATTCGAAGGATTTTAAAGGATTTCAAACGATCAAAGGGTTCATAAGGATTTTTCAATTTCAAAGGATTTCAGTGATGTAAAAATATTCAGAAATATTTCAAGGCATTTCAACAAGTTTCTAAGAAATTTCAAAGATTACAAGGAATACCATAAAATTTCAAAATTTTCAAGAAATACCATTAATTTCCAAAGATTTCGTGAGTATTCGAGGGATTTCATAATATTTCAAAGATTTCAAGAGTTTTCAAGGGATTTTAACCGATAACTAGAAATTTCGAAGATTGCAAGTGATTTCCCAAGAATGTGAAAATTTTAATGCATTCATCGGATTTAAAAATTTTCCAAGGATTTCAAGGGATTTCTAGGAAGATTTCAAGGGATCTAAACGGCTTTCTAGTGAGGGTTCTGAAAAGGGTTTGAGGATTCGAGGGTTTTCATGAAATTTCAAAGAGATTTCGAAGGAATTCAAGAAATTTCTATAACTATTTGACGGAGTTTCAAAGATTACAAAGGATTTTAAAAAAGTTTCAAAGGATATCAGTGATTTCATGGGATTTAAAAATATTTTAAAATATTTCAAGGCGTTCCAACAAGTTTCTTAAAAATTTCCAAGATTTCGAGGAACACCACCCTCATGAAATTATGAAAATTTCAAAAGATTTTGAAGAATTTTTTAGAAATTGCAAAGATTGCTAAGGATTTCACAGAAATGGGAAAATTTCAATGGAATTCATCGGGTTTAAAAATATTCCAAAGCTTTCAAGAGATTTCTACTGGTTTCTAAAGATTTGAAATATTTGAAAGGTGTTCATGAAATTTCAAAGGGATTTTGAAAGAATCCAAGGATTTTCTATAAATATTACACAGAATCTCAAAGATTACAAAGGATTTTTTTTTAATTTCAAAGGAATGCAGTGATTTCGTGGGATTTAACAATATTTTAAAATATTTCAAAGGATTCCAACAAGTTTCTAAGAAATTTAAGAAATTTTGAGGAATGCCATGAAATTCTGAAGATTTTATGAGATTTCAAGGGATTTCGTGAAATTTTAATGATTTCAAGAGTTTTCAAGGGCTTTTAACTCTTAATTAGAAATTTAAAAGATCGCAAGGGATTTCCCAAGAATACGAAAATTTCAATAGATTCATCAAGTTTAAAAATCTTCCAAAGATTTTAATGGATTTCATGAAAGATTTCAATGGATTTTAATGGGTTTCTAGGGATTTGAAATATTTCGAGGGTTTTCATGAAATTTCAAAGGGATTTAAGGAATTTCTGTAACTATTTCACGGAGTTTCAAAGATTACAAAGTATTTTTCAAAAATTTCAAAGAATCTCAGTGATTTCATGGCATTTAAAAATATTTGAAAATATTTCAAGGAGTCCCAACAAGTTTTAAACAAATTTCAAAGATTTCGGGAATACCATGAAATTCTAAAGATTTCATGATACTTCAAAGGATTCAGTGAAATTATAAAGATTTTAAGAGATTTCAAGGGATTTTAGCCGATATTTACGAATTTCAAAGATTGCGAGGGACTTTCCAAGAATGCGAAAATTTTAATGGATTCATCGGGTTTAAAAATATTCCAAAGCTTTCAAGTGATTTCTATTGGTTTCTAAATATTTGAAATATTCGAAAGGTGTTCATGAAATTTCAAAGGGATTTCAAAAGAATCCAAGGATTTTCTATAAATATTTCACGGAATCTCAAAGATTACAAAGGATTTTCTTTTAATTTCACAGGATTTCAGTGATTTCGTGGGATTTAACAATATTTTAAAATATTTCAAAGGATTCCAACAAGTTTCTGAAAAATCTAAAAAATTTTGAGGAATACCATGCAATTCTGAAGATTTTATGAGATTTCAAAGGATTTCGTGAAATTTGAAAGATTTTACGAGTTTTCAAGGGCTTTATCTGTTAGTTAGAAGTTTTAAAGATTGCAAGGGATTTCCCAAGAATGCAAAAATTTCAATAGATTCATCAAGTTAAAAAATCTTCCAAAGATTTTAAGGGATTTCATGAAAGATCTTAAGGGATTTTAACGGGTTTCTAGGGATTTGAAATATTTCGAAGGTTTTCATGGAATTTCAAAAGAATTTAAGGAATTTCTATAAGTATTTCACGGAGTTTAAAAGATTTCAAAGTATTTTTCAAAAATTTCAAAGAATCTCAGTAATTTCATGGGATTTAAAAATACTTCAAGGGGTTCCAACAAGTTTTTAAAAAATTTCAAAGATTTCGGGGAATACCATGAAATTCTGAAGATTTCGTGACATTTTATGGGATTCAATGAAATTATGAAGATTTTTAGAGATATCAAGGGATTTTAACAGATATTTACGAATTTCAAAGATTGCGAGGGATTTCCCAAGAATGCGAAAATTTTAATGGATTCATCGGGCTTAAAAATATTCCAAAGCTGTCAAGGGATTTCCACGGGTTTCTAGAGATTTGAAATATTTGGAGGGTGTTCATGAAATTTCAAAAGGATTTCGAAAGAATCCAAGGATTTTCTATAAGTATTTCACGGAGTTTCAAAGATCATAAAGGATGTTTTTTTTAATTTCAAAGGATTTCAATGATTTCATGGTTTTTGAAAATATTAAAAAATATTTCAAGGGAGTCTAACGATCATGTTAGAAATTTCAAAGATTTCAAGGGATTATAATCAACTTTTAGAAATTTCGAAGATCGCGAGGGATTTCACAAGTATGCAAAAATTACAATGGAATTTTTCGGGTCTCAAAATATTCAAAGTATTTGAAAGGATTTCAATGAGTTACAAGAAATTAGAGATAATATGAGGGTTTTCACGGAATTCCAAAAAACTTCAAGGAATTTCTATAACAATTTCACGGAGTTTGAAAGATTACAAACGATTTTTTGAAACTTGAAAGATTGCTAGGGATTTCACAAGAATGCGAAAATTTCAAAAAAATTCGTCGGGTTTCAAAGTATTCCCAGGATTTCAAGGGATTTTAACGAGTTTCTAGAGATTGAGAAGGTTTCGAGGGATACCATGAAATTCACAAGAATCCAAGGGATCTCATTGGATTTTGAGGCAATTCAAGGAATGCGAGGGATGTCAACCATTGTAGAAAATTCATAAAACCTCAAAGGGATTTCAAAAGAATTTAAGCAATTTCTATAACTAGTTGAAGGAGTTTCAAATATTACAAAGGATTTTTTTTTAATTTTAAAGGATTTCAATAATTTGATGGTATTTAAGAATATTTAAAAAAATTTTAAGGGGTTCCAACAAGTTTCTAAGAAATTTCGAAGATTTCAAGAGATTTTAAGGGATTTTGTCCGATTTTTAGAAATTTTGAAGATTGCGAGGGATGTTCCATGAATGCGAAAATTGTAATGGAATTCATCGGGTTTCAAAATATTGTAAACATTTCAAGATTTCAACGAATTTCTGAAGATTTGAAATATTTCGAGGTTTTTTATGAAATTTCAAAATATTTCAAGAAATTATGTACATTTTAAGGGGTCTTTAAGAAGTTCAAACAATTTCATGGGATTTAAATATATTCTTTGATATTTAAAAGAGTATGAATTTATTTATAAAGATTTACGAAATTTCAAGGGATTTCAAAAGAATTCACAATGTTTCAAGCAATTTCAACGAGTTTTTATAATTAAGTTAATTCAGAACCTAGAAACACCACAAACAGGGTCAAAAATTGTAATCGGATATGTCAGTTGAAAAAAATTAATAATAATACGAAAAGTCAGAGAATTGTATAGGACGTGAAAGAGGGGATTCTAAAGATTCTTAGAGAGAAAATAATATTTATTTTTCAACTTCACTAACGTTGGTCTTATAAAATTAAATTTTGAGAGATCAGACTAAAAATATATAGAATATTTAGATTTTTAGTTACTATGTAGGTGCATCCAATTATCTAAAAGAATTTTCGACGACTTAAAAAGTTTCAAAAATGATGCCCCACGATTTTAGATATGTTGTCAACCCTCCTTGTTCATTTATTTTAAGATGAATAGTTTTCATTGTAAAAATTGGTTTATTTTTTATATGAGAATGAATTTATTCTTTCCACTTTGGGAAATTTTTCCTATAGACTTGGAATTGCAATTGTATGTTCATTATGAATATACAATTGTTAATTACACATCAAATTTGATTGTGAGATGTTATTTTCGATGAAATATTGATAATTTATTCCAAATCTATAATCTGTATTATACAGAGATCATTTGTTAATCAAATAAAGAAGATTAATTCAAATCCGGTAATGCGGCAACGGCAATGAGCAGAATTCCACATGTTCATGCATATATGTATTATTATTCAGGAATATGTGTATGACGTTTATGGTACGTGTGTACACAGTGAACGCAATATTGTTACGTCTTCTGGGCATGATGCAGTGGAGACTGCTGACTGCACGCTTGCACGTGGAATGATTCATCAGACTTTCATGAGAAAATGCCATCTTTATGCTAAAGCGAACATGATGCCTTATGTCACGCGTTATAACGTCATGTCACTGCAAAACTAGACATTGCAGAGACAAAGATGCCATTTAGCTTGACATCTCGGTCCCTTTGAAGAGGCTTTGATGAGCGCTTTCATCATAATCCTCTGAAGCGGCGAAAAAAATCCGTTGGCCAATCGTGTGACTTACTTGTCAGATCGATCATCCTACTTTTCCCCTTTTCGAAATGATCAGACATCAGGGTGTCATTCATATTCCTTCATTTTTGACAAACCTACATCGCATAGTATTCAAATTCTATATAAAAAGACTATGTGAGATGGCAGTGTATTTTTCCTTTTACGTCTTGGAAAACTCAACGAATGTGGAAAATAAAAAGATATGCTCTAACGACGTCCAGACACCTTTCACTTCAAGCTCTTCTGTTTCTACGACTTATATCTCTTCACTTTAGAGATTAATTCACAACATTCCAACCATTCCTTCTTCGGTCTACCTCTGGGTACGCTACCATTCATCTTAGCTAAATACACTTCCTTCATTAAGCGTCTTTCATTCATTCTCTCAACATGACCAAACAATCTCAACAAGTTTTTCTCACTTTTATCAAACAATGTTTCTTCTACATCACATTCTTTGAGGAGCCACTTATTAATAACTTTGTCCATTAACGTTTTGCCGCACATATTTATCAGGAATTATATGATAATCGCGTTCATTTGATGCACTCCTATCTTTTTCTTGATACGCTTGGATCTCGTTACCATACAGCACTAGGGTGGTCCAAAAAATGTCACGTTTTGAATTTTCGAAATGTTTATGCACTATTGCATTCCTATCGCCAAAATAATATGGCATAGTTTTTTTTAACAGAATTTTTAATCAATATTTAGAGGTGGTGCAAGGCTGCCAAATTTAGTATTTTTTAATCTGAAACCAAGCACTTCTTTCCAAGTTTTTTTCTGGGCCTTAATTTTGAACCGACCCTTTAATAGCATTGTTGTCTGAAGCCTTCCAAATGGATGGTAGGTATAGGTATCGCTTTCCTTTTAATGTTGGTTGTAATTCTTTAACATTTTCTACGAAAAAAAATACCTGAAGGAAAAAAACTTAAGCAGCTTGACTTTCATTACGATATTTTTTGCTCTTATTACTAAACTATCTCTTCTATTTTTTCAGTATCTGCTCCTGCTAAAATAAACTTTCGTTTAGTGTAAATTTCAAATAAAAAAAACTTAATTGGCTGTAGGTCTCCGAAAAGTGTCAAAATGTCAATATTCAACATTTTATTACAGCTTTCAATATAAAGTTTATATTATTTTCCATGTTATAAAACAGCTTGCGAATAGACATCAAAGTCCAATATTATTAGGGTATTAAAAAGAAGAATGAAAAAGGTCTCTTTTTCTTATGTAAAATTTGCGATAAATCCATAAGAACTAAAAACGCTTTGTGACACCTCTGAATATGAAATAGAAATTTTAAAAAACTGTGCTATATTATTTTGAATTTAAGGCTTTATTCGATAAATTCTTACTTCTAGTTATGGCTAGTACACTGCCGATAACTTTGCTAGACTTTTTCCCTTTTTTTAAAGAATAATAATCTCGCCAAGTTTTCATTTATTTTCACTTTCAATACATTTTGAAATTTAGATATCTTTTGGAATTACTTGGCAAAATTTTATTTCACGAAATATGTGGATAGTACTGATTAATTTTTACTTGGCGGAATTTTTCGCATCGTAGATGTTTTTGATGAGATCTCACTTCTTTTTTAATAAAAATGTTGGTATAATCAAATTCTCGTTTCGAAGCCAAAATAATATTTAATACTCAACACATTATAATGCATATGATTAGTATTGGTATTTACATTATAATTTGAAATATAATTATCAGTTTATCATTTTGTGCACAATAAGCAAACAGCCTCAATATGAAGTCTAATAACATCTTTTAACGCAGCTAAGCATTAATTTGATAACTTAACAATTTAATAATAAACACACAGACTATTACGGGTTGATTGAACTATCAAAAACTATAAAAATACAAATAATCAAATCAAAGAAATAAAAAGTGAAATATCTCTAGAAATAATTAAGGAATCGAAATTTCCTGAAAAATGATCCTAAGGCTTTATCTAGTCAATTCATCCTAAATTTTTTTAAAGAATCCTTTGGATATTTTAGGCTACAGGTCGACTGAAATGCTGAAATATCTAATTTTCAGCATAAAAAGTGAAATAACTGTAGAAATGATTAATGAATCGAAATTTCCTAAGAAATGACCCTGCAGCTTTATCTAGTCAATTTTTCGTGAAATTTTTAGACGAATCGGTTTAATATTGTAGGTTTTTAAGATGAAAAATTTGGCTCCTCAACATTTTTTTTCGTATCCCGTATAGTTTTGTTTGAAAGTGGATTTCTTAAATAACATTTTTCACGAATAAAACAAAAAATGTGCGCCTTATCGACAGAATAGTTTTCATAAAATTTGTAGGAATTTTCAAGATGAACAATTTTTTTCATCAACATTTCTTTCGGGCTTCGTATAGTTTTGTTGTAAAATGGAATTTCTTATTTTTTAAGAAGCATTTAAAAAGTAAAAATTGACGTTTAAAGCATGTACAATTTTTTTTTCAATTAAAAAAAATTATGGGATAATTTTTTTCTATCAGCGACAATTTTACAAAGTGAGATTTCCAAAATACCAAAATTTACGATTATTAGAAAAAGGAACATGTAAAATATTATTATATTCCAAAGTACAAACCCTTATAATTATTCCTTTTAGGCAAAAAGTTATCCCCCATTTGTTCTTGTAATTATAAAGCTATTCTTGGCCTCCCCTCAAGCCTTAAATGATAAAAAATTGTCTTGTATAGCACGGCAAATTATTTTCATTATAAAATAAAAAAATATTAATTATTGAAGAAAATATTGAAAAATTATTTATTATTAAATAATTTTACTGAGAAATGAACAAATGGGGAATAACTTTCTATCTAAGAGGTTTAATTTAAGGGGATGGAACGTTAGAATATAATAATGCTTTACAGGCTGAATTTTCCAAAAATCATAAATTTAGGTATCTTGAAAATCTCAACTCGTAGAACTGTGGCTTATGAAAAAAAAAAAATTCAATAATTTTTCTTCAAAAAAAAAAACCAATGTTCATGCTTAAAACGTCAACTCTTTCCTTCTCAAGCTTTGAGGGAGTTATAAAAATAAATTAGGCGAAAAAAGAAAAAATACGGGGAAACATTTTTTCAAGGGTTACAATCCCAGGAGGCAAGCATTCGAAATTTTCTAGACTTGGATGTATTTTCGTTCAATAAATATCGGAATTTTATATCTTTTAAAATGCTCACCTCTGAGAATTAAGCTGCTTCGAAAATAAGTTAATACGTATTTTTTTCTGTTTACCATACAAAATATTTTGCAGGTCATATAATTTAAAATTTCTTGAGGGATGAATTAGAATTTTTCATAAAAAAGAAAAAAAACATGTGTTTAATTATTCGTTAGAAGTAAACATTTGAGGGGGTGGCCCGAGTTTAAACAAAATATTTAGGTTTTTCGTTGTCACCTCATTGAACATCCTTTTACTGCTTTTACAAGCCGACCATCTACTCCATACTCTTCTAGGATTTCCCAAAGTTTAGTTCTATTTGTCTTATCGAAACCTTCTTCCAGAGTAATAAATGCACAGAAAACTTTTTTGTTCACTCTCAAACTTGTTTTCATGATCATTTTCAGCAGTGATACCTTCCACACCAGTAGCTTTATCATTCTTTAGCTTCTTTATTACGGATATAATGCCGCGGATATCGATTCCTCTTTCGCCACTCATCACGGGATAATTTAACGTATTCCCTTGTTTGTCACAGTTGTTATGCTCCATAGCTTAACCTCCATACAATTTCCTGAAAAGGTCACTCATCTGTCTTTCACTTTGTCCATATCCCATACCATTTCACCATCAGCATTCTTAACTCCGGCTGACTCAGTGCTAGTACTTCCTTTCCTAAACTTCTTAACCCATTTCCAAAATAATTTCTTGTTTCCTTCAAAATAATTTTGAATTTTTTTATCTTCTGCTTTGATTTTTTCCTTGTTTTCTTTGACTATCATCTTTGCTTTTCTGCTTTCATCCCTATAATCATTTTTTATTCTTCCTCTCCTCATTGCTAAGACCTTTAATATACAGCTTCCTTGAGTACCCTTGCTCTTTCTCGTTAACAGCCACGCGGATATCATCATTCCACCCAGAATCTCCAGTCTTGCTTCCTACAGCCGCACTACAACACATTTCAGATGCACTATTGAAGGTGCTATCTCGTAGTATCCATATACCCTCTACATTTTTATCGCATAATTTCGTTTTCCAGTATTTATAATAAGCAAGTCTTTTTCTCAGCATAAGCTAATCAAATAATCTAATCAATTTCTTCCCGCTACGATTCATTCTTGCGTCTCCAAAATGACCAAGTACCCTGTCGGTACCTTCGCGTTGTACACCATCGTAGCCATTCATATCTCCGAATAGAATGATTCTTTCCCCAGGATCTCAAGTACCTTTTATATCATTTAACGAGTCCCAGAAAGTACCTCCTACATCACTACTGTCACCATCAACTGGAGCGTAGCATGCTATAATAAATAGCCTTGTGATTTCCACTTTCATTCTAACCCACAGTAATCTAGGAGATATACATTAATGCTTTTTGACTTGCTGTTTTGCTCTCTCATTGATAATCAGACCGACTCGCTTGTTACCATGTGACTCATTATCTACTCCTGACCAAAGTTCGAGACCATTTTCTATCTTTCTTATCTAATATCCCCTTTTCTTTGTTTCCTGGACACATAAAATATCTAGCTTCCTTACGCGCATTGTGTTCCGCTATTCCTTTTCCTAAAGATCATTTACACCTTTAGAATTCCAAACACCCAGTCTCCATTCATCGTCTTAATCTTTTCCAAGGGCATGCCTCTCGTCAACAGAAGAGTCAATACTATCCAAAGCTACATTATTATTTGTACTCTTCATTATTTTAAGTATACACCCAAGTACCAACTTAATGCGAGAAATATTTTTCATAAATCATGTCCAAACTGAGCAGCTAAATCGTCATAAGGTGTTGTGTCCTTTCATAACGTCAGTCGCACCAAACTTCGGTTATTCAAAGGAAAGTATGAAAACAAAGCCTGAACCAAAGGCGTTATGATCGGTTTTTGTTGTA
>JAUMHM010000031.1:62295227-62306129 GCA_032362435.1 Melikaiella ostensackeni
ACCATAGGTCTATGGTCCACACAACCATTTCACTTAGTACCTGCATCCATAGCTTAAGTTGTATCAACTATGACTGTTCATAACTCATCAAAATTATGCCTAACAATATTTTAATGGTTGTAGCAACCATACCTTTTCTTTACGTGATACTGTCGTGCAAAACAAGAAAACCGGTAAATACATTTCTTATGAAACGCAAGATATTGATATATTCAGGATCGCACAAGCTCCCTCTTTAATACATGATATGATTTATAATAAAATAATGGTAATTAAGGATTTGATAAACAATCTTATTTCGCCCGCATTTGCAAAATTTTCAGTTTTACAGAATGAAAGACTTGATGTAATTAGCAATACAGAAAATGAAAAACCGATAACTACATGAGCTTGTGCAGTGCATCATCATTTGTTTGGAGATACACTCTTTTCCTTCTTGGTTTACGAAAAATACATTTGCACCTTTATCTCAGTTTGACTCTGAATGCAGTTAACAGTTTTCTTGTTTTGCAGGACAGTATGGACGCAAATGTATTTTTCGTAGACCAAGAAAGAAAAGAGTGTATCTTCAAACAAATGGCGATGTTTTGCACAGCAGTACAGGTTTCAACTATACAAATGTTAGATTTACCAAATTGAACTTCAAAATTTTTTAAAACATTTTCAGGGATTTTAGAAGATTTGAAGTGATTTCAATTATCTCAAGGGTTTTCATAAAATTTCAAGGAAATTTCATCTCATTTTATAAGAATTTCACTGGATTTTAAAGTTTTTTTAAGGGGTTTCAACGGGTTTCTAGATATTTCAAAGATTTTGAAGGATTCCATGAAATTTTAACGATTTCAAGAGATTTCAAGGAATTTTATCGGATGGTTAGAGATTTCAAGAATTGCGAGGGATTTCAACTATTTTACGGATTTTATAAATCAAAAGAATTAAAGGGATTTCTATAACTATTTCACGAAATTTCAAAGACTATAAGAGATTTTGAAAGATTTCATAGGATTTAAAAATATTTCAAAGATGTCAAGGGCGGGTTCTTACAGATTGCAGAGATTTTTTATGTGATCTATAGAGATTTCAAAATTTTCCAGAGATTTCATCTCATTTGATAAGAATTTCACGGGATTTAAATTTTTTTTCTTAGAAATTCCAATACTTTTGAGGAATTTCACGTAATTTCAATGAATTCTCAAAAAATTTCAGGGAATTTTGATAAGTATTTCATGGGATTTCAAAGATTATGAGGAATGTGAAAACATTTCAAGGAATTTCAATGATTTCATGGGATTTCAAAATATTTCAAAACATTTGAGGGATTTCAACGGGTTTCTAGATATTTCAAAGATTTCGAAGGATACCATGAAATTTGAATGATTTCAAGAGATTTTTTAAGAATTGCGAGGGATTTCAACCATTTTATGGATTTTATAAATCAAAAGAATTAAAGGAATTTCTACAACTATTTCACGAAATTTCAAAGATGATAAAGGATTTGAAAATATTTCAAGGATGTTAAGAGCGGGCTTCTAGAATTTGCAAAGATTTCATGTGATTTATAGAGATTTCAAAAATTTCCAGAGATTTTAAGAGATCTCAGCAGATTTTTAGAGGTTACAAAAACTGAGAGGTATTTCAAAAGAATTCAAAATTTTTAAATGGATTAAATGGGGCTTAAAAATATTTCACGAGACTTCAAAATATTTCGAAAATTTCAAAGGATTTTAATGGGTTTCTAGAGATTTCAAATATATTGAAGTATTTCATAAGATTTCGGAAGGAGTTTAAAAAGTTATCAAAGAATTACAAACATTTTGAGGGATTTTAAAGTAATGGTGTCTAGAGGCATTATTTCATAGGATTTGAGGCAGTGTCAAGGAATTCTCAAAGGGTTACGAAATTTATAGAGATTTCAAGGGAATTCAAAAGATTTTAAGGAATTTCAAGGAAAATTAAGAAAGATTTTTAAGAATTTCGTAGATTGGGAGGAGTGTCGAGGGTTGGTTGAAGATTTGAAGAGATTTTAAGTTAGGGATTCCAAATGAAGGGTGGCACAGCAAAATGAATCAATCGAGATTTGGCCCATTTTCAGGAGAGACAAAAAAGGTACTATAAAATCCAATTTTCAATGTAACTCGAAATTGAAAATTGGATTTCTAGATTATTAGTTGCTGAATGAAGGTGTAAAGAGTTTAATTGAAAAAAGTCAACTAGTTCAAAGCTTTTACTACTTTGGACCGTAATCAAAATCGATTTCACAGTTTAATTAAAAACTGAAAATTTAAATTCTACATTATTTGTTGCTGAATGGAAAAGAAAAAAGTTTGATCAAACAAAATCAACCAATCATAAGAAAATTGAGGGGAAATGTTTTGAGAAAACTAGTGTTTTTCCCAATTTTTGAAAACAAAGTAGGGCGTGAACCTGACGTTCTAGAGACTTCTAATAGGGCTCAAAGTAAATAAGGAAACTTGTGCTTTAGGGTGATTATATTAAATAAAATTTTGCCGTTGCCTATCTTCAGCGGTAATAGGTTTTTTCTGTGTGCGTGTTTGTCCGGGTGGTAAGGAGTGGTGTGCGAGCGCGCGCGTAGAAAAAAAACCTATTACCGCTCAAGATGGGCGACGGGAATTTTTTTTTTTTTTTTTTAATATATCGATATAAAAATCAAAGGTTCAGCCTCTACTCTAATCTCAACGAGAAGTCTCTAGAACGTCAAGTTCGCGCCCTACGTTGTTCAAAAAAAATGATAAAAAATGATTTCGCTTTCGGATTTGCGCTCAGTGAGTAAAAATCTACGAAAGACACCAACTTTTGGTCCCTGTACAATGAATTAATTTTTGGGGAGGTGCTTATGGGTTTTTTTGCATAATCAAAAAAAAGTTTTGAAAAATTCCTTTGGTGAGGATGTGTATTTGAATTATTTGGAGTGTTCTACCTTATAATATCAGTTTCGGCAAAATGTGGGCTTATGCGTTTTGCTGTGCCACCCTTCAAGTGATCTCAACGGGTTTCTGGATATCTCACTAATTTCGAGAGATTTAATGAAATTTTTAAGTGTTATCAAGGTCTTCAAAGATTTTCAACAATTTTAACGAAATGGAAAAGTTTTCAAAGGACTTCATGGCCTTTCAAAACATTTCACGAGATTTTAAAATATTAAAAACTTTCGAGTTATTTCATCAGGGCGTGTACACCAGGCTATATAATATTCTTTACGTTTGGAAGCATCCAAGATTTAGAATAATTCAGAATTTAGGTGTCCTGAAATTGGTATGTTTTCAAAACTTAAAAGATCTAAACTTCAATCCTTCAGTATTTAGAACTTCAAAAAAGGGTTTATTTTAATTTAAAAAATATATATCAATCATTACAGAAAAATAATTTAAAGACCAAGCGAATTACAGTGTATGATTTCTGATGTATTAATTGATATCCATTATTTATGATTTCTCAAGCGTTAATAATAGTTTTATCATAATTAATACGAGTTGTCGGAAGTGCTGTAAATTAGCTAGTCGACGACAGGATAATAACACAACACAACACTTGTCTAGTTACTTTGGGATTTAACAAGTAGTCTTAGATAGTTGCCCTTCCGCGTTGTCAGTTGACAACTTTTGTTGAGATACAAAGTTTGGAGGGAGACAGGAAGGTCAGAGAGAAGAGATCTAGCTCGTTGAACTACTACCATGGAAGCTGTCAATCACTCAACACTAATTTGTAACCGAGGAAAGTGGAGGCTGGTGGCTGGTGCTCTTGACTCTTGACGAACAGCTTTCCCAGCTTCTGTAAACTACAGTTACTCCAAATTTATTTTAATTGGATTTATAATTAGAAACCAGATTTCACACTTGCTTGCTTCCTTCATATTAGTTTTATGGGTTGGGATTTTGGAGGAAATAAATTATTTTGGAAATGGGTTAAGAGGATCAGGAAAGGAGGTACTAGTACTAAGTTAGTCGTGATTAGGAATGTTGATGGTGAAATAGTATGGGATATGGGCAGAGTAAAGGACTGTATAAGTGATTTTTTTTCAAGAAATTGTATGGAGGTCAAGCTATGGAGTATAACGACTGTGACACAGAAAAGGATACGTTAGACAATCCTGTTGTAGGTGACGATAGAAAAATCGATATCCGCGACATTGTATCCACAATTAGGACACTAAAGAATGGTAAGGCTACTGGTGTGGATGGTATCACCGCTGGTATGCTTAGAGCGATGGCGGCTATTTATTTTGTGGCTGAACGAATTTATGAAAATGTGTGCTAAGGACAGTAAAGTTCCAAATGATTGGAGAAAGGCGATTATCGTTCCACTCTACAAAGGAAAGAGTGATAAAGGTGACTGCACTAATTATAAAGCGATTAGCCTACTACGTACCGTGAGGAAAAATTTTCCAAAATATTTAATGGTAAAGTCATGATAATAACTAAAGAAAGGATCTGGGAAGTACGATGTCGATTTATGCCAGGGAGATCATGTGTGGATCCGATATTTAGCTTGAGACAGATCATAGATAAAAGTTTCAAAGTAAACAAAAAAGTTTTCTGTGCATTTATTGATCTGGAAAATGCTTTCGATTAGGTAAATAAAACTAAACTTTGGGAAGTACTAAAGGATAGTGAATGGTTGGCTTCTAAAAACAATAAAAGCAATATGTAATAAAAGTAAAGCGAGTGTAAGAGCGATTGATTTGATATTGAGCAAGGCGTTCGACAAAACTGTGTTATGTCCTCCTGGATCTCAATATATACATGGACAACTCGTATCTAAGGATGGCTCACTTAGCCGAAGAAGGTGTTGATCTCAAGACAGTGAAAGTGCGTGAACTGGCGTTTGTAGATGATAAGATTGTTACGGCAGAATCAGTCGATGATTTGTAGAGAATGATGAGCAAACTGGCTACCAGCATGAAGAGTATGGTTCTTAAGATCAACGTGAATGAAATAAAAATTATTGTGTTTGAAAGAAAGGGAGAGAAAACAACATACAACATTGCCTTAAAGGAAGAGATGATAGAACAAGTTGATGATTTCGTGTATTCCGGAAGATTATTTACTGCTGACGAAAAGATTGATGCAGAGATATCCAGGTGTATAAACGGTGATGGAAGAATTATAGGCAGTGTACTATATGAGGTATTGCTAGAAGTAAAAATGTGACGAATAAAGCTAAATTAATTTTGAGACTTGATTTAAAACAAATGAAGATTAATTGTGTCCACAGTTGGATCTCCTACTTAGTTTAGCAAAACATATCTCAAATGTTTCAAAACCTGTTTTAGGAAACAGATACGTTTGTTAAAAACAGTTGGGGTTTAGAAAACGCCTTGAAGAAAATTAAAGTTCCTTCAACAGATTCTTTAGTTTCATTGGACGTTGTTTCAATGTTTGATAACATTCCATTATATCTTGCGTTGGATTGTGTTAAGGAAAAATTAACTTTAAATCAAAATCTCATTAAAATTACAAAATTTGAATGCAGAATGTAGAAAAAAGTGCCTTAGAAAAGCAAAATTTTATGCCTATTTTATATAAACGCTACGTGGATGATATTTGAGCTATTGTTCCTACTGATAAAATTTATGATTTCATAAATGCGTTTAATAGTATAGAAAATTCCGTACAGCTTACATTCGAAATTCAATAAATTACCTTGATATACAGATTATAAAAACACTTGAAGATGATTTAATTACCAATTGGTATAAGAAACGTTCGTGGTCTGATAGATATCTTAATTTTAATTCTCATCATTTGTTTTGTCAGAAGGTTGGTCTAATCAAAGGATTAATTGATAGGTGTAAAAGTTGATTGATATTAAATTTAGAAAAGAAAATTTGGATTACTAAAAATTACATTAGTCTAGAATAAATATCCGCTCCCTTTGATGAAAAGTATTATTAGAGAAAGAATTGATAAAATCTACAATAATTCCAGTAGGAAAAATAACTGGATTGACACTTACAAAAAATCAGATCTAAAAGTCACGTTACCTTATGTTTAAGGACTTTCTGAACAGTTAAGAAGATCTTTGAAAAAATTTAATATAAATGTTTATTTTAATAATGAAACACTCAGTAGATTTTTACTTAACAAAAAGGATAATGATAGTACTAAAAATTTGTCAGGAATTGTATATTTTATAAAATTTCAATGTTGTGAAAAAGTTTATATTGGTGAAACATGCAGGAGAGTAAAAACTAGGGTTGCTGAACACAAAAGAGATTGTAGGTGTGGTAATTTGAATACAGGTTTATCAGAGCACTGTTGGGATTTCAACCATTACTTTGATTTTGATTTCAATAATATTAAAATTTTGGGTACAGAAAAAAATACCTACAAAATACGCTTTATTGAATTCATTTTCATAAACAAGCGTCATAATAATTCAATTAATCTACAGACAGAAATCTTGGATGTAAATGAAATTTATCTAAGTATTATCAAATAATCTTTAAATAAATCAAATGCAGTTGCTTTGGCGCGCTTTCCTCATTTGTGGTTCCTTCAGATTTCGCCTTTATCCTTATATATAAAACCGCCTTATTGTATTTTATTTTTCTGCTTAGTCATATGTTTGTTGTTGTCCCAAAACATCATAAAGTGACATTTTTGTCTTTTATTTAAATGTGTAGTCTCACATTAAAAAAAGCCTTTTCAAATTTTTATAAGGCTTTTTTCTACAGATGTTATTTTATATAACTGGTTTTTAAAATTGGAGTCTTACTATAATAATTTTGTAAAAATATGATATAATTGTTTGACATGCACTGACTCCAATAGTAAAAAGCTTCTATTCGCTCAACAATTTTTAATTCAGGTATTGATGTATTTTCACTCATGTCACGTCTACTAAACCCTTGTTAATCAAATATTGTTAGTAAATTCTTCTTAAATTTCGAAAAGTAATATATTTTATTCAACACCCGCGAGAAATATCTCATTTTTCTGGCCCTGTTTCGAGTGGGAAAATAATACATTACTTGATTGTTGACGATTGGCATAAGTAATCAGCATGTTTTTCCACTAGTACAATAATGAAATTTCATTACTTCACTATTAATAAAGAGAACGTTTACGCATATATCAGAGATATTGCGACCCAAAACCACTTTCCTTATAATGTCTCATCATTTCAGTGCTGTTTTTTGGATTCTGTGGTTGTTTTCACAATTGTCAAAGCGATTTTCGCGCAATAAAAATCGCGATGCATAAACGTAAACAATCCGAAAAACGCGTTCCGAAGTCCAACTCCACCCAACTCCACTCATCCGGTTAGCCAGAGTTGCGGATTTTGGAACGCGGACTATGTTGGCAACACTGCTCAACACGGCCATCTTGCCAAGTAAGCATCACCGATTTCAATTTTCATTGTAACCACATTCAGCCAAATTGTCCGATACTGAAATTAAAATTCCTCGCGGTGGTGCAGTTGTCATCAAAATGATCAATTTCACCAATTGCTACGTTAAGATGGAAGAATAATTTCAAGAAATTCAAAAAGCTTATTGTTCTTTGAAAAAAAAAACATTTTGTATTGAATTATCATTAAACACATTGTTCTCTGAATCACCTGAATTTTATTTCACCCATAATTGTCATCATTTTCTTATTTCAAAAAGTACTTTAAAGTAACAGAGATTTTATATTTTTTAATTACATTCCTATCCAATCTTTAGAAGAACTCTGAGGGCTATTTTTGCGTCAATCTATCATGTAAGCTATCATTTTCCTCCCTCTCAACAGGACCGTAAAATCACATACCATATTTCTCGCTGTAATTGTTAAATTTCAAACGCTATTAATTTGAAATTGTCTCATCACTAGAAACAGTATTTATATTTAAGTTTTTAAATGTACGAAGTAAAACTGAAAGATTTAACTAACTAAGACTAAGACTTAACTATATACATTTTCAAATTAAGTCCTAAGGAGTGAAAAAATTTTAAATTAGAAAATTTTTCAAATTTTTAATTCAAAAAATTACCTTAAAAATACCTTGAAAATACCTTTGAAACAACCCTTATAACGATAGTTGGATGTCCGTCCGTCCGTAGTTTACCACTTCTGGCTGCTACAATATTTGTGCTGAAAGGTTGAAATTTAATATGGAAGTTAACCAGCCGTAGTGTATTCGAGGAAAAATATTTCATTCCGCTAATCTATTATGTTTTTTTGTTACTAGTGGTTAAGAACTTAAAAGAATCAAGAAATTTTGAAATTTGGCTTTTTACACTCCCATGCTGGAAGCTTTTCTTTTAGTCCGATTTTCCTGGGGAATGGCGCAAATTGAGGCTCTTAGCATGTAGCATTGCAATGAAAAGGCTGCTATGCTATGATGTTCTTTTTTTTATATCATTTCTTTAAAAAAAGACAATCTAAAAAATTGGTTTTTCAGATCTCTGTATTGGAAACTTTTCCTTTAGTCCGATTTTCCTGAAGAATAGCTCAAATTGAGACTCTTAGCATGTAGCATTGCAATGAAGAAGCTGCTATGCTATGATATTGTTTTTATATCATTGTTTAAAAAAAAGGCAATCTAAAAATTTGGTTTTTCAGATCTCTGTGTTGGAAACTTTCCCTTTAGTCCGATTTTCCTGAAGAATAGCTCAAATTGAGGCTCGTAGCATGTAGCATTGCAATGAAGAAGCTGCTATGCTATGATCTTCTTTCTTTATATCATTGCCTAAAAAAAGACAATCTAAAAATTTGGTTTTTCAGATCTCTGTATTGGAAACTTTTCCTTTAGTCCGATTTTCCTGGGGAATGGCTCAAATTGAGGCTCTTAGCATGTAGAATTGTGATAAAGAAACTGCTATGTTTTTATTCTTTTTTTTTATATCAGTGCTTAAAAAAAGAAAATAATCAAGAAATTTGGTTTTTCAGATCCCTTTGCTGGAAGCTTTTCCTGTAGTCTGATTTTCCTCGGAAATAGCTCAAATTGAGACTATTAACATGTCGAATTGCGATGAAAATTGATATGCTATATTCTTATTTTTTATGTCAGTGGTTAAGGAGTAAGAAAATGAAGAAATTTGTTTTTCAGGGTTTGGAATGACTCGAATCCTGTAGCATACGAAACCCTTCCTCGAGAACGCCTGCCGACCTCTTTGGCTTCATTTTCTAATTTCATTTTGATCTCGAAGAAAAGCTTAATATTCTTCATTCAAAAAACTTAAGTTTAGAAAATGAGATTATTACTTTTTATTCATGAAAAGAAGCGGTAAGTTCTCAGGCATGTAAACTCTAGCAGCACGAGGGTTTACCCTGAATATCAAACACTCATTTTCATAAATAAAGAAAATAATTCTAATTTTCAACTGCTCAGGTCCTGAGAGAAAAGAAAACTTTAACTTTTATTTTAGACTAAAATGAAACAACACACAAGAATCCTTGAAATTCAGAAAAAGTGAAAATTGTTTTTGACATTCATTTGTAAAAGTCAAATTTCTTGAAGATCGAAATAAAATCTATTCTCTTTTGAAAATTTTTTGTGTACTGAAAAAAGAACACCCAAAAAGTTCACAATTCAAAAATAGACTTTGAGACTACTCGTCTTTCCGGCTCATTCTTTTTTAATGCTTATGGATCACTGAAAAGGCTGTGAAAACTTCTAACAAAACGAATACCGGCAAACTCTAGTAGTCATAAATCGAAACTGATAATTTCTTTTCCATTTGACAAATTTTAAAGCTGTTAGAAAAATAAGATACCTCAGACAAAATAAGAAAAAGAAGTTTGTTTAAATTTGGATAAATCTTTACATTAATTAAATATTTATGGAATGTATATTTACAGAAACAATATTTTGATATCTACTAAAAACTGCACTAAAAACTAAAAAATTTGCGGATCTATTGAAAGTTGGTTATTGTTATTTTTTGTTTTGTTGTTTCAACCGAAAAATGTCAATAAGATCATTTGTGAATCTTGTCATTCTTGTCCGAATCTTGGTCTAATTGAAAAATTTCATGGGGTTAATTTCTAAATATATTTAATATCTACTGAAAATTACGAATGAGACTTTTTAATCTGTTGGAAAAAATGATTTTTTGATATATTTTGAAATTTTTGAAAATCCTATAACTTCTTTTAATTTTTATCGAATTTGAAAATTAAAAAAAAATTGTGTCTGTCATCTACAAGAATCTTTAACAATTTCTAAAAATATCAATTTTTTTTTTAAATTTGATAATGGTTGTAATTTTTTTATTTTGATTGAATTAAACTGGTTAACGAAATTGACCTTCGTAGTAGGTCCTTCAAAAGTGTGTCAAAGACTGATTTGATTAGTTTGTGATTTTCGGACTCTGTGAGTCCCAAAACGCAATGATTACTCATGAATGAGAATATAAGAATTCGCTGTCATGTTCACAATTGTAAGTTTTCAAAGCTTAATTATTTTAAATACGTTGAAAATTAATAATTTCTTTATTTCTCACAGGAAACACTTAAAGCGAAGCAATCGAAACTAGCAAGCATTCAAATTTAAACAATTTTAAACTTGGTTCAAAACTGAACAATTTTTAAATTAGGATAGTGAAACTTCAATGTGGCCAGACAGACCATAGTCCTTTATTATTGTTATTTGTTAGCAATATTATTAAGACGAAAATTGTTAGAAGCAGTCCGAAGTAGGGGCAACCTTCCTTCAGTGAATAATGCAACCTACAGTGGATGAACATTAATTGAAGAAGAAAATATGCGTAAAATCATTACTTAAGATTTTAATTTATTAACACATATCGTGCCTTACCTATTGATTGAGTTAAATTGATTTTTTGCATACAGTAGTATTTTTAATTAATGATTATCCACAGGGCCGGATTTATCCTTCTTGCCGCCCCTGGGCAGTAGTGAACTTGCCGCCCCCCCCCCACATTTTTTATTTTGG
>JAUMHM010000031.1:62306229-62318459 GCA_032362435.1 Melikaiella ostensackeni
CACATTACATTATGTGATAGTTGGCAGTACTGTGCAAAATGGGATAATCATTCAAAACAATATGGCTGCCAGGGGCGCCGAAAGTTTGAATTTCTAATCCGCAATGCATAAATAAAGGGATACTGAGTTACCTGACAACATTTTTTGAATGGATCATAATGTTAAATTGTACTATCAGGTGAGCAGTCCAGATAAAAAACAAGCATAGGTGATTTAGCTTTTGATGTTCTGAGATCAGAATGATGTAATTGCAACAAAATTTCAAATCACCAAGACATTACCAATATTTTTCCCACAATTTGCCGCCCCCCCACTCCTCCAAAAATCTGCCGCCCTGGGCAGTTGCCCATAAATGCCCATGCATAAATCCGGCCCTGATTATCCATGGAGGTTGCATTATCCACTGTGAAAGTTTCCCCGAATGATTATCATGAATATAATTTCTTCAAGTTTTGGATCTTGATTCTGTTTTTAAGTTTGAGGAAAAAAATGTTCAACTTCTGAAGATATTTTGTCTATTTTCTTAGGGATTTAGAAGTTTATCTACGCACTTGCGTGCAATGCAACCTCAACCAGATGCACTTTAAGCTATAAATATGCAGACACTATTTCTATCTCCGGCGTGTTTACAAGTTCGTTGCTGCAGTTAACGGAAGTGCGATGAATCATTTAGGAGATGAGGAGTTCGGATCCGGCCGCAATGGAAGCGTTGCGGATATCGAGGGATTAATATAGATATGTATAGAGATGGTAAATAATTGTCCTTTGCTTCTCGATGCAATTTTGCGTCGGGATGTCATGAATAAATCAGGAATTCCATAAAGACAGAAAAAAGCTGGGGCGAGTGGTACACACTGGATAAAAGCACAGACTGGATTCAAATACAGACTAGATAATGCGGAATTTTAATATCAGAATGAGATAATGAATTCTAATAATTTCTTACAAGAAATAACTTGACCATACTTTTCGTTAGAAATTGTTATAGTTCATCAATATCATTCCTATTATGAGAAAATACGCATTTTCCCCTCAAAGGGAATTCATAAGATTTTCGAGGATGATAATTATTTTAAGGAATGCTCAAAGCTTTCAATAATTTTATTGAATTTTGAAAGATTTAAAAGGTTTTAAGGCAGGGCAAGGATTTTCAGAAGAGTTAATTGAGGAGAGTGGTACACACTGGATATAAGCACATACTGCATACAAATAAAGACTGGATAAAGCGAACTTTTTTACATCAGAATGAGATAATGAATTCTAATAACTTGACTATACCTTTTGTAAAAAATTATTATACGCTACTGTCAGAAATTATCTATACGGCTAGCGCGAGCGGCACTAAAAATCAGTGATCATTTTGAAGCACAATAACTCGATCGGACATGAAGCCAGACATTTTATGAGAAACGGTTAGAAAGCTTATAAGAATTCCACGTCGAATGACCACTAGTAGAGATATTTTTGACTTTTCAAAGAGGATATATCATTAATTAAGGGATTTGGTATTAGTTCAGAGACCGTTGGGGAGAGTGGTACACACTGGAGACAACCAAAGACTGGATGAAAGTACAGGCTGTAAAATGCGAACTTGTTCAGATTATGAATGAGATAATGAGTTCAAATAATTTTTTTACAAGAAAAACTTGATTATACTTCTTGTACATTATTATTATGGTGCATGAATATCACTTCTTGCCCTTTCTAGGAAATTCATAGGATTTCCAAGGCTTTTAATTATTTTAGGGAATGATCGAAGCTTTCAAACGCTTTGAGGAATTTCAAAGGATTTGAAAGAGTTCAAGGCAGTGCAAGGAATTTAATATTATTTCTATGATTTCAAGAGGTTTCAAGAGATTTAAATTTTTTGTGAGATTTCAAATTCTCTTCTAAACTTGTTGAGGATTTTGAAGGATTTTATAGGTTTTAGGGTATTTTTAATGATTCTAAGGGGCTTCAGAGAATGTCAATGATTTCAGAGGATTTTTATGGGATTTCAAGGGATTTTCGAAGGATTTCAATATATATATATATATATATTGAAAACATTTAAACATTTTGAGATGGTAAATAATTATTCTTTGCTCCTCGATGCATTTGTGCACCAGGATGTCATTCATAAATTAGGAATTCCACAAAGACAGGAAAAACGTTCAGGAGAGTGGTACACACTGGATACAAGCACTGACTGGATTCAATTACAGACTGGACAATGCGAAAGTTTTCGTATCAGAATGAGATAATGAGTTCTAATGATTATTTTACAAGAAATAACTTGACCATACTTTTTTCAAATTTATTACAGTCCATCAATATCATTCCTACAGTATTTTGAGAAAACACGCATTTTCCCTTTTAAGGGAATTCATAGGATTTCCGAGTCTGTTAAGTATTTTAAGGAATGTTTAAAGCTTTGAAATATTTTAACGAATTAAAAATGTTGTTAAAGATTTTAAGGCAGTGCAAGAAATTTCACAAAAATTATTCAAGATATTTAATCTTATTTCAAAGATTTCAAGAGGTTTCAAGAGATTTAAATTTTTTATGGGATTGCAAAGAATTTCTTAAACTTTATGAAGATTTTGAAAGATACCATAGAATTTGGAAGGTTTTTGGGCATTTTTAATAATTCTGAGGGCCCTGAGAAAATGTCAAAGGTTGCAGAGGATTTTTATGGGATTTCAAGGGATTTTGAAGGGATTTCAATATATATAAAAGATTTGTAAACATTTTGAGACAGTAAATAATTGACCTTTACTCGTCAATTTAATTGTGCAACGGGGTGTCATGAATAAATCATGAATTCTACAAAGACAGAAAGAATGTTGGGGAGAGTGAAACACACTGTATACAAGCAGAAACTGAATACAAGTGCAGATTGGATAATGTAAACTTTTTCATATTAGGAATGAGATAATGAATTCTGATAATTTTTTTTCTTACAAAAAATAACTTGATTATACTTCACGTAAAAAATTATTATAGTGCATTAATATTATTCCTATTATGAGAAAATACGCATTTTCCCTTCCAAGGAAATTCATGGGATTTCCAGGGATTGTGATTATTTTAATAAATGTTCAAAACTTTTCAATGTTGTAAGGAATTTTTAAAGATTTTTAAGGTTTTAAGGTAGTTAGGTAGGTTTAAATGTTTTTATGGGATTGCAAAGAATTTCCTAAACTTCATCAAGATTTTGAAGGATTTCATAGGATTGAAAAGGTTTTAGGGTATTTTTAATGTTTTGAAGGGACTTCAAAAAATGTCAATGATTTCAAAGGATTTTTATGATTTTTCAAGGGATTTTTGAAGTATTTCAACATATACCAAACATTTCTAAACATTCTGAGGTGGTAAATAATTGTCCTCTGCTTCTCGATGCAGTTGTTTATCGGGATGTTATAAATGAATCAAGAATTCCACGAAGAGAGAGACAACTTAGGGGAGAGTGGTACACACTGGATACAAGTAGAGACTGGACAGTGCGAACTTTTTTATACTAGGAATGAGATGATCAATTCTAATAATTTTTTACGTAAAAAATTTCATTATACTTCTTGTAAATAATTATTATAGTGTATTAATATCATTCCTATTATGAGAAAATAAAAATTATCCAGTATGTACTCGTATGCAATATATAGCAATATTCTTCTCTCATGAAAAATCAACAGTGGAAAGTTCAAAAGCATAACAGGTGTATTCCCTTTTCTTAAGAAAAAATAGTCCAAGTCTAAATGTTTTTAAACGACTCGATGAAATCCGAAGTAATTTTTTTTTTCTATCTCCAAGCAGTGTATACGGACTGCAGATGTTTGAAAAGTAGACGACGAAAGCTGAACTGCTGAAGAAATGGCTGAGCGACGTCGACACCGTCTTATAATTCAAGAGGTAAAATGTCAGAACGAAGGAGAAGAGTTTGCTAAACTTAAGCGACAGTAAAAAGCATTTCATTTCACGTCAAGGGCGAAGGTGTTAAATGTTGGCCAAAGTTCATAATGAGCGGTGGATTTTTGCAGAGAACATAACGATTTACGAAAAAGTTTCTTTAATTTTAGTTTCTTCATTAAAAGTTAAAGAGTAATTTTTTCTAGGAGCAACAATTTTCAGTTTTGAACGAAAAAATTTTATATCTTGTTTTGTATGTTTAATGATCTAGCCATAAGTATAAAAAAAACAATATGATTGGGGGCCCGGATACTATAACCGCCTATAAATTCTTCTCGCTGAATGGCGCACAGTGGTCAAAATCAGGAATTTACTGTTCAAAAAAGTCTACAGCCTTCAGTTTTCATTCCATTAACAATTTTTTTGAAATAACAGTTAAACAAATTTTTAAGAGATCTATAAGACGTAATTTTTAAATTTGGCTTTGCGTATATTCATTTATCTAACGCAAAGTGTGGTACAAAAGGCAATTTTGCAGTTTTTTTTTCCTTCAGGAACGATTATCAAATATCACAAATTGTCTCATTGCGTGATATGCTCATAGAAGCTGCAAATTCTCATTAAGAGTTGTCAAAATATGATAAAAATTATTTTTATAAACAAATTGGACAAACAAAAGCAAGAGTTTGTCATTTTCGTGTAGAATCTTTGGGATTTTCACGCGAGTTTGCCTCTACTTGCGTTGACGGAGAGGGCCAACTACAGAAAATTGATAAGCATTAACAATTGTCATTTTTTATAAACAAGCTGAAAAGCAAAAGCAAAATTTTTGCATTTTCGCCCAGAATCTTTGGTTTTTTTTCACGCCAGACTGCCTCCAAATGCGCTAACGGAGTGGCCTAACTAGAAGAAATTGATAAGCATTAACAATTGTCATTTTTTATAAACAAGGTGTATAAACAAAATATTTGGTTTTCTAACGCAAATCTGCCTCTAAATTCGTTCAAGAAGAGGCCCAACTACAAAAAATTGATGAGTATTAACAACTGTCATTTTTCATAAAGAAGCTGGATAGCAAGAGCAAAATTTTGGCATTTTCACGCAGAATCTTTGATTTTTTCACGCGAGTCTGCCTCTAAATGCGTTTACGAAGAGGTACAACTACAGGAAATTGATGAGTTTTAACAACTGTCATTTTTAATAAATACGCTGAATAGCAAAAGAAAAATTTTGGCATTTTCGCAGAGAATATATTTGGTTTTTTTCACACGGGTCTGCCTCTAAACGCGTTAACGGCCTAACTACAGGAAATTAATGAATATTAACAATTGTTATTTTTTAAAAGCAAATTGGATAAACAAAAGCAAAGTTTTGTCTTTCTCGTGCAGAATCTTAAGTTTTTTCACGCGATTCTGCCTCTAAATGCGTCAACGGAGAGGTTTGACTACAGAATTTTGGTAATTAATAACAATTGCCATTGTTATAAACAAATTTTATATGAAATAGCACATTTTTACATTTGGAACTTGAATCCTTGACTTTTATAACCAAATATAATGAACAAAAGCCCACCTTTAATATTGCATTAACATTTCAGGATAACATACCATATACATTTTTTCCAACTTCTCCACTTTGAAATGACTCAATAAATAGGATCTCTACGAATATTTGACTTAAATCGAACTTCTCCTTTTGCATATAGCAGTTTTATAAACAAAAACCATTTTTCAAAAAGTGTTCGTTAGTTTCTTCGCAATTCTTTTGTTTTTTCGTTTTTTTTGTCTCTTCGTTCTATTTTTCATATTTATTGAGGTTGAATGTACACTTAATACAAAAATGTTTTATTGCTTATAACCATGGCACTTGTTATTATTTGACAATGCTCCGTAGTTAAGCCTTTCCGTTAACACCTTAAGAGGCAGACTCGCGTAAAGAAACCAAAGATTCTGCGCGAAAACGCCAAAATTTTACTTTTGTTTATCCAATTTGCTGATCAAAATAATTTGTATCATATTTTGACAACTTATAGTGAGAATTTGAAGCTTCTGTGAGCATATCAAGCAATGAAACTAAAAAGAGGTTAAATTTGCAAGAAACTGAGAATCTATTAATTTTTTTATGATAATTGTTCATAACAATAATAATTTTATATATTTCATACATGTTTACCATTGAATGCTGCGTTAGAGATGAAATGTAGCAATCTCAGTCAAAAAAATTTACTCACACTCCGTTGTTTATTTGTTGACTTAATTTATTTATAACAATTGAGTTGATTATTATGCAAACTATTCGTATCCCGGGAATGCGCCCGCGTGGATTTAAGATGTTTTGTTATATTCGACAATCGTTCCTTAAGAGAAAAAAAACAAATTCAAAAATCGCGTCTCACAGTTCTTTTAAAAATTTATTCAACTGTAATTTGAAAAAAAAATGTGAATCGGATGAAAACTCAAGATTGTAGACTTTTTTAGATAGTAAATTCTTGATTTTGACCACCGCGCGGCGTTGGCCCCTGGACACTTTTCAAACAAGTTTCGGCTTTTTATTTTGAAAGTTAATATTCTTATAGGAAATTTAATTGTGCATCTTTTTCCCACAGACAAAAAAGTTATAGCTTTTGCCGTTTTCTGAGTAAACCCGAAAAAACCGTGTTAAGAAAACAAATTTTTATTGTCTTTTTAGACTTTAACTCGACGTACTTTAGCCAATTCTTGTAATTTTCTGATGAAATTTACATGAAATGTTCTTTATGATGTTCTACAGTGGATAAATTGACGATGATATAAATATTTTTGTTTAAACAAAAGTTATAGATTTTTAACTGAGACATTGCATAAATCATGCTTTCATATTTTCAAGCTCATGGGAAGTCGAGCGAATTTCGAGCAACAAAATACTTCCAGTGGCAAAGTGGTTTAGAAAGTTATTAATAATTTTTCTACAGGAACATTATTTAAAACAAATCATCATTAAGAAATTGTGAAGGTTTTATTTCGTCCGCGTGGTCCATTTTTCGCACGTGCCTATGTATCAACTTGATGCATTTACGTGAAAATCGCTCGAGACGAAGCATTATTTATTGGACAGAATTTAGTGCACTAAACTGGTAATTGTAAATTATTATTTTTCAAAATCTTTTTTAATTGATAGGGTATATAGTGTTAAAAGAAAGAGTAGAAGAAAGAAACTATACGCAATATTATGTTGTGCATTATATTGTTTTTGATTGACCTTGATGTCTGTAAACTTACTGATGAATCTTAAGTTCATTTTTTAAAATTGAATTTTTAAATTAACTTTTGAAATTTTTAATTAATTTTTTACAAATTATTTCATATATTTATACATTCGATTCTGAATATTTAATAATACTTTGTCTCGAGTAAATTGCATTTCCATGTGAACGAGTCGATTTGAAACATACGTGCAACGAAACGGGCCGCGTGACTGAAATAAAACTTTCATAACTTCTTATTAATAATTTATTTTGAAACATTTTTCTCACAGAAAACATTTTAATACCAGCGGCGTAACTGGAAATATGGGGGTCCCCTGAAAAAATTTTTAGGAGGCCTCTTTAAAAAAGAAGAGCAGTTCATATAATACAAAATATTATCCTATTTCAAGAAAAAGGTCGAGTTATAAATTGCTTAGTAGTGAACAAAATTTTTCGATGAATATAAAAATAAAAACTTAGCGATCGTCCACGTACATATAAATTCTGTTATTTAACATAGAACCTCAATGAAAGTAATTTTAGGATGAAAATTTTCCAGTTTTCTAAAATGATATTTTGAAGTATAAAAAATTAACTTTAATGTTTAATTAAACTATTATTCGTTAGAATATAAATTATCACATTTCCTATTTATTTATCACAGAATTTACTGTCTTTCCCAACTCCCCCCCCCTTTCCCGTTTTTCTCGTTTTCAACTAAAATGCAAACTAAATTAACAGAATTCAATAAGAAAATTCAACTATTTTGTTTCAAAATTTTTTCTTTTTGATTGAAAAGTCTACTATCACATTTTTGTTTGAAAATTCGACAATTTGATTCAAATTTGACTTCTCTGGTCAAATTCAACTGTTTTTGATTTAAAATTGAAATAGCTTTTGGTTGAAATATCAACTATCACGTTTTTCGTTGAGAATTCATCTTGTTTGCTTAAAAATTCAAGAACTTGGTTGAAAGTGGTTCTTCGGTTAAAAATTTATCTTTTTTAGTAGAAAATGCAGCTATTCAATTGAAAATTTATGTGTTTCGTTGAAAATTTGTCTTTTTGCTAGAAATATAATCTTCTTGGTTGAAAATTCAACTCCTTGGTTGAGAATTTATGTATTTTGTTGCAAATTCGTCTTTTTTGGTAGAAAATTAATCTTTTTAGTCAAAAATGCAACAGTTTGGTTGTAAATTAATCTCTTTCAGTTATGGATTCAACTGTTTCGTTGAAAATTCTCATTTTCTAATGAATTCGTTTTAGTTTTAGAATAAAAACATTTTTTGGTGGTAATATCAACTATTACCTTTTTTGTTAAAAAATCATGTTTTTTGCTTGAAAATGCAACTACTTGGCTGAAAGCTGACCTACCCCGTTACAAATTAATTTTTTTGGTAGAAGATTTATCATTTTATTTGAAAGGTAATTTCTTTGATTGAAAATTAATTTTTCAACTGAAAAGTCAACTATTCTATTTTTGGTTGAAATTTTTTTTTTTTTAATCGAAAATTCCACTATTTAGTTGAAAATTTATGTATTTTGTTGAAAATTCATCTGTTTTGGTTGAAAGTGGTACTACTCGTAAGTCATCCTTTTTGACTAAAAACCCATCAGTTCTCGTTGAAGATTCAACTACATATTTTGTTGAAAACTCGTCTGTCTTGGTTAAATTCAATCACTCTAGATTCGAAATTAAAATCTTTTTCGGCTAAAAATTCAACTACTTGGTTGAAAGTGGAACTACTTTGTTGAAAAATATTTTTTCGTTTTTGAAGATTTGTCATTTAAGCAGAAAATTAACTTTTTAACTGAAAATTTACTTTTTTAGTCGAAAATTCAACTATTTTGTCTAAAATTTATGTATTTTGTTTAAAATGTATCTCTTTTGGTTAAAAGTAGAACCACTTTGTTAAAAAATAATTTTTTTGTTGATCATCAATCATTCAATTTTAAAATTCATCTTTTTGGTTGAAAACTTATCTATTTTATAGGGAATTTGTTTTTTTTTTGAGTGAAAATTAATTTTCTTAATTAAAAAATTAACTATTCCATTTTTGGATTAAAATGAACCTTTTTCAGTTAAAATTTCAACTATTTGGTTCAAAATTCAATTACTTCGTTCAAACTTCAAAAATTATGTTAGAAAGTCATTCTATTTTTTTTTAATTCAACTATTTTGTAGAAAATTCGTCTTTTTGGCCTGAAAACTCAACATTTTTGTTATGATTTTTTTTTATTGACTGAAAACCCTTTCTCGTTTGCAAATTTAACTTCATTGTTTGAAATTCGTCTTTTTAGTTTGAAAATTCATCTCTTTTGGTAGGTGTTCAATCTTTTCTTGATTGAGGATTCAACCATTTTGTTGAAAATTCGTCTTTCTTGGTAGAAAATTCATCTCCTTAGTTTAATATATGATTTTGAAATTAAAATTCGGAACTTGTTTGAAAAGTGCCAACTCCGTTTAGCAATAAAAATTCATAGGCGATTATAGAATGCGGCCCCTTAAATGTTGGACAAAGTTCATAATGAGTGGCGGATTTTCGTATAGAACATAAAGGTTTACGCAAAAGTGTCCTTAATTTTAGTTTCTCCGTTAAAAATTAAGGAGTAATTTGCGAGCAGCAACAATGTCCAGTTTTGAACAAAAACATTTTATAACTTGTTTTGTATATTTAATGACATAGCTAATAGAATAAAAAATATATAATTAATACACGTAGGGAATAATTGCATATTAAGAAGAAAATTCCTAGAATATTGAGAACTTGGAGACATGTTTGAGACACAATATCTAGCGAATCGATCAATATAATCTTATCGATTAGGATCTTTTTCAAGTATGCTATTTCAACATGATGACAAAGCATGTTTTTTCTTGCATGAAATGCAGCAGATTTTGTCGCTAAGTGAGGTCGTAAATATTCATTTTAATCACATTATCAACGTCTTATAAAGAAGGTTCTCGTCTCGGGTTTCTTAAAGCTTTTCAAAACTTTCGAATCACAACTTATAATGAGTTTAAGTATAATTATCGTAACTTATAAATATTTGGTCGAAGTACTAGGGATCCTATTATCTTCATCTGAACTAAAATATTCTGAGCTGAATAACGAAATCTCTTTTTTGGATTTTTTGGTAAGACAGTTTTTACTGTGATATTTCCAATCCAGAAATGGGACTATACTGATTTAGAGGAATTTTATTTAACTTCAAAGAAATACCCAAAAAGTTCACAAATCAACAATGGACTTTGAAACTACCCACTTTACGGCTCATTAGAAACAAGTGTACAATAAATGTACAAGAAATAGAAAAAAGAGGGAGAAAAAGAAAGAGTGAACCAAATGAAGCACTCATTCTTTTCATTCTCCATTTTTTACATAATACTGGGGACCTAACATGTTTCGAAGTCAATTTAAACTTCCTCAGCAGGGATAACTTATGCGTAAACAACAGGTACAAATAATGAAAATATATTGGATTAAAAATAATTATTACCTGACAATAAAATGAAGATGATTAATAGCAATTGTTGTTTGTATATATTTCGTTCCTTCATTGAAATTGACTTGCGCATAGGCAAAAATTCTTACCAAAACAAAAGTCGATGTATGCAATTAATGACTTCATCCCAAATTTTGTTATAACTCGAAAGATCTCTTTTTAAATTGATAGCTTTGTTACCTCCTCTCTTCATAAATAGCATCTCCATGAAATCTTCCTTTTTTTACTTTCTCTCATGATACACAATTTTAACATCATCCCAATTAAAGTCATGACAATGTGTGAGTCTGTTTTGTAAGGGGCAAATGATATCTGGTGCTTCTATCAAAATTATTTTTACGTTCATCTTTTCTTGTTCTAAGTCACCTCCTTCTTTGCCCTGTACAAACAGCATCACATTTTCTATATTCAAATTTGTAAATCACGCATTGTTTATCAAGTTTTTCATATTTATCTTTACCCAATTTCGAAATCATAATACACTTGAATGAAACTCTATATATTGTATTTAAGCCCAATTTTCCTAACACTGATTACAGCCCAATTTTCCTAAAACTGATTACAAGATACTTGAGATTTTTCCAAAATAGGTAAGACTATCGTATCTATTGTAATGTATTGAATCTATTGTAATCTTGTATTTTGTTTCTGTTCTGATTATTGTTTTTACTCTTGATTTGAACAATTCTGTTATGCATATGTTTATCAATAAAGGCAAGTGGATAGTAGTTGAAAAAAAAAGAATCTGTTTACATAATTCAATGTTCTTTTCATGGGATTTTGGATGAGGTCATTTAAGAGCTCTACCAATAAAATTCTTTACGGCTCCTATTTTGTTTTGAATGGAATGATAAGAATTAAAATTTAGTGTTCATCTCGAACAACTTGTTTTTCTATGTCAATCAATGATCATATAATTTCGATCAGTTTTTATTAAACTCAAATCTAGAAAACTCAATCTACCTTCAGTTTCAATTTCAACAGTGAATCGTAATCTTGGATGTATAGTATTAAAAACAATAAGCAGGATATCAACATTTTATCTGAGTAAAGAGAGTGCAGAATCATCAAAACATCTTACATAATAGTCCAAATCAAAATTAATTTTATCAAAAACTTCTTTTTCCAAATCTTCCATTACAATTTGAGCAAGGATTGAGGACAAGATCCGACCTATCGGAGTTCTAAATTTTTGTCTAATAAAAAGTATCATTGAATTAAAAATATCTGTATGAAGTTTGGTCATATTCCATCTTTTTTCTATGGCAAGTGAAAGTTCTTCATATGTAATGTTAGGGAACATGGCTATTACGTTCAAAGAAACAAAAATGTGATTCATTAATATTATAACGTCAGTTCAAATCAGAACTAATTTTATGAAGAACTTCATTTTAGTAAAAATCTTCCATCAAAATTTTAGTAAGAATTGGGAACAACACTGAGCCTGTCGGAATTCCCAATTTTTGTTTATAATAGGTACAATTGAATTTATGATAAGCGGAATTGAAAACATATTTTATAGCATCAAGAAATTGTTTTTTTTTTTTTAAATATTAGTATGAAGTTTCATCATATCCCATCTTTTTTCCATGGCAAGTTAAACTCTTTCATAT
>JAUMHM010000031.1:62318469-62362726 GCA_032362435.1 Melikaiella ostensackeni
CATATGGAGTGTTAGGAAACATGGCTATTACGTCAAAAGAGATGAAAATGTGATTTATTGGTATTTGAACATTTTCAATTAATTTTAGAAAGTCAGCACTATAGTCGTAAGGGAAAATCTACTGTATGAGTTTTAACCAGGACATAGGCTGAAGATAGATTAGTATGACTTGTGTCAATATCGCACCTTTCAATATTTTTTGCGAAACATTTTTGAATCCTCAATCTCTCTAGAGTCTGACATGTACCTTTCCGAAGCATTTTTGTAGGATTATTCGGAATAACTGTAAAACTATCTTTATCATTTAAAATATGCATCATTTTTTGATTATAAACATTTTTTAATGTCGCACCGTAATACGCCCTTTATCTGTCTTGGTAATAAGTGAGGTCTTGAAATAGAGCCAAGTGAATGTTCAGAGTCAATTTTTGTATATTACCTTAGATATTAAGAATGCTTTCAAATTTTCGTTCATGTTGTTCATTATTTTTAAAGGGTTTTTTAAATTTAACTGGCACTTTGGCACCTAGGGGTACGAAGGTGTCCTAACGGCCTCTCAGGGAGACCGGACAACCTCCTCGAGTATTCAAGTTTAACACTTGCATGCGGGGCTCTGTAAGGGCGGACCGTTTATTTCCCTAGTTTCTCGTGGGATGAAAGTAAAACCCAATAATAAGAATTCCAAGAAAGAAGAAGGAAGGGAGGTAGCGGAGGAGGAAGAGGGGTTGGACTCGAATGGGTCTAACACAACCCTTTCCACTCTGTCTCTCTGGTCGGCTGAACTCAGACGGCGGCTGTGCCTCCGGCTTTCTTGGGAGCTGAGGGATGGACGGTCTCTTTGAGTCAGACTATGGAGACGGGAGCGACCAAAGAGTCCTTCCAAAAAAAGAAAGGCATCAACGGTTCTCTGAAAAAAAAACTGAGGACGCAAGCGCAGCAGGCTAGAATGGCGGCTGCGGGTGCTGGAACATCGGCAACAAAAAGCCGACAACTAACATAGAGGCTCTGAAAAGAAGAAAGGGCTCAGAAAATACCCCACCAGGGAGGGAGATTGAGCCTGCAAAAAGCCACTGCGGAGCAGTTCAAGCTCTTCACGAAGACCACTTGGAGGACGCTCGAAAGAGTGTTTCTAAGTCAATAACCAAAATTTGAGACCTCCTTCTGTACGGGAGGGGTGCTCATATTTGTCGCAGCCGACCAATCTGCTAAAGCTTGGCTGCAGAACACAGTGGCCAAAACAAGCCCTGGAAAAGTGCAGACCTTAAAGTGGTTGGGGCTGAATTGCTCCGACGGATGTTAAGGGCTACAGCGTGGATCCCAGGTAAATTGGAAGATCCATCTGTGGTCCTTCGGTGCCTTAAGGGATTCAGCCTCTCACTAAAGACATCGTCTTGGCCAATCGTCAGGCACTACCGTTCTCAGGAGAAGGGCACAACGGGAAGACTTGAGACACTCCTAGTTGTGCAGATTTCTGAGTCCCAGGCGAGAGCTCTTGCGGTCGTTCTACCACCTTGGACAGGTCAACTATAAGGTTACCAGTCAGTGACATGAGGATCCTGTTGTGGCGGAGGAAGACTGGGAGCAGACGTAAATGGCTGCTCCCTCTCTAACCATTACCCAAATTAACTTGCAGCACAGCAAAGGCGCCTCTGCGGTTTTGCAGAGGGGCGTCACTGTGAGGCACACAGGTATCTCACTAATCCAAGAACCTGAGTTAGTTAAAGATACAATGAGGGAATTTGGGGGGGGGGGTTGGTTTTTGTTACGGGAACCTCAAGGCGGTCAAACCAAGGGCCTGCATTCTGGCGGAAGGAGTCAACGTTGTCCCGTTGCTAGAATTGTGTTCGAGAGATCTGAAGGTGATATCCACAGATGTTATAGGATTCGGGAAGCTACTCATAGGACCGGCCTACTTTCCGTATGACAGCAATTCCAGCCCCCCAGAACAAGTACGTATACTGGTAGAATACTGAAAGGGAAGAGGTCATTGACACCACCCTTTGTACTGGTAGTTTTAGGGATAAAGTAGAGAAGTGGCTCTCCACTTCTTTAGTCTCGGACGAACCCACTCTTTCAGATCACTCTCAGATAGAGTTCGAGTTGGAATCTACGGTATCCTCGGGCCCTACGTGGGCCAGAATTCAAAGAAGAGCGGACTGGGATTGGTATTCCACTGAATTAAGGAGTGCACTGATAGCGGTGTCCAAGTCAATTAGGGAAGTGGACACCCTGGAGATAGTAGCAAAAATTTTCACGGAGGCCATCAAATCTACTTATGAGAGAAATGGTCAAACCACAAAAATCCGGGAAGAAGACGAGACACACTGGTGAAACGGGAAGCTCGAATAGCTTCGCAGAGAAACCATAGAGAGGTTCAGACGTGCCATTATTGGCAAAAGGAAAGAACTATGGACTTCATTCACGACGATGAGGGATGATTACAGGGAGACAACACGTAAGGCTGGGCAAGAACTCTGAAACTGCCCGACGGAGGCTACTCAGTTTCGAACGAAGAGTACCTGGCCCACCTGATCAAGGCACATTCTCCGAGCTTTATAAGGCTTACCGGAAAAGGGAACGGCACCTCGAGAGCATCTAAAGTCGTCTGTGGCTTAACTGGGCCCGCAACGACGGCTAGCCCACGAGAGTGTTACTCCTTCCAGGGTCTGGTGGGCCCTGACGTCTTTCAGCCCATACAAGTCTCCTTGTCCCGATGGCATATATCCGGTCTTCTTACAGAAAACTGGGGAGTCCGTCATAAAGCCGCTGGTGAGATTTGCTAGGGCTAGTCTAAAATTGAGATGTGTCCCGACGGCAAAGAGCGGCATAAGAGTGGTCTTCATTCCGAAAGGTGGCAGGATCGGTTATACTTCATCCAAGGACTTATGTCTCATCACCCTCACATCTTTTCCACTAAAAATGTTAGGAAGACTTGTGGATAGATATATTCGCGACAAGGTTTTGTTAAGTAGACCATTACATAAGGAACAGCACGCCTACAGGGCTGGTCAATCGACTGAAATGGCCCTAAGCGGAGTAGCAAACCAAATTGAAGGACAACTCAAGCAGAAGCGTTTCGCGACAGGAACCTTTATGGATATCGAAGGAGCCTTCAATTACACCTCAAGAGAGGTGACCAGGGCGGTCAAGATTGCACATGGTGTGTCAACTGCAGTCGTAGAAGTGACCTGCCACATGTTGGGCAACAGGAACTTAACAACGACTGAGGGTCATACCACCTTATGTGAAATTGTTAGCTCGGGATGCCCGCAGCAAGCATTTTATCACCCCGACTGTAGTCATCGTGCGCGGCTAGCATCTGGATGCGCTCTTCGGGGTAATGCAGCAAGCACTTAGGCCAGTGGATACCTGGTGCAAGAAGATCGGATTATCGGTCAATCCGAGCAAGATGGACGTGGTTGTATCACCAGACGGTACAAGTGGGGGACCACGAGTACACTGAAACTGGGAGGACAACAACTGAGAATCACTGAATGAGCTAAGTACCTAGGAGTCATCCTGGATAGCAAGCTGTTATGGAACGAGCACCTTGAAAATAAGTGCGAAAAGCTCACAGCGACCCTTTGGCTTTGTAGAAGACCCATTGGGAAAAACTGAGACCTGAAACCGGAGACACTGATGTGGATCTATGCTGCGACCCTGCGACCCAGGCTAAACTATGCGGCTTTGGTCTAGTGGAGCAGGGTCGAACTGTCAACTGTGAACTGTCGGCTGGAAAAAACCAGAGGACTGATTCTAAGGGGCGTCACTGGTGCCTCGCGGTCGACACCCATGGTGGCATTGGGGGCACTTATAGGTTTAGAGCCCCTCCATTTAGCCATCAAGGCCATGTGTGCGAAGGCAGCCTGAAGAATAAATACGAAAAACGGTGAAAGGATCTTGACAGAATCGCGGATCCCAACTGATATTGCGAGTAAGCTGGCCTTAAGCATGGTGAGGGACAAAATTTCTATTCGCTACCTCTTCGACAAGAAGTATCGAGTCAGCCTATCCACGAAAGAGGAATGGGCTAGCGGCGAGGCATATTTGCCTGGTGATGGGGACAACTGGTTCGCAGTTGGCTACAAGAACAAGAAGAAATCAGGAGCTGATGTCTATCGCAGGAGGAGTGGAATGGACTTCACAATTCCGATGGGGTCCTTCGCCACAATCCTACAAACTGAGTTTATGGCCATGCTCCAGTGTGCTTACAAGGCATAGGAGTATGGCAACAGAAGGAATATTCGCATTTGCTCAGACAGCAGGGCTGCTATAGTAGCCCTGAATGGAACAACGACTGCATCGCTGCTAGTATGGGACTGATTTGAGGCACTAAACAATGTAGCGATGGAAAACCGAGTGACTCTACTTTGGATCCCTGGACACAGTGGCATTAAAGGTAATGAGATTTCGTACAGGCTAGCAAATGTAGCCGTGAGAGAAAACTTCACTGGTCCTGAACCACTCGTAGGCATTTCCAGTAGGTTGGTCACAGAAGAGATTAACAGTTGACTGACCGAGAAACATCAGAAGGAGTAACATACCTGTAAGGCCACTGGCTGCAGACGGGCCAAAACACTTATGGGTTTAAATTTAAACCTCAAACGAGCTGCGGAAATACGCAAGCTCGGTAGGAATGAAGTCAAGGTTCTAACAGAAATGTTTAAAGGACATGGAAACCTTGGTTATCACAGACATGAGATAGGGCTGGCAGATAGCCCCCTCTGTCGCCTGTGACGAAAGGATGATGAGACAGCGATTCATACCCCTTGCTACTGCTTCGCAATTATAGCGAAGCGCCTGGCACTCACGGGCAGTATGTGTATCAGTGAGTCAGACATATCGACCTAGGGCGTGGCCGCGGTCCTCTTCTTATGGAGAGGGCTTTGGGGTCACGTATAGGCCTACAAGGTGACGCAACGGGACTACCCAAGCGTCTCTTTTGATTTCAAAGCGGCTCTTTTGGTCTCAATCCTAACAATAATAATAATAATAAAAATAGAATGTGTATCTGTGCATGGCAATCTTTTATAGCTAAATTCAAGATAGACTTCCTAAATTTATGAGTTGTCTCATTTAAGGTTTCATTGTTTCTTTTGTTTTTAACTAGTTACTGTAACTAGTAACTGTTTTTGGTAAAGGAAGTGGTAACGAAGTTACTTTTGTAAATTGGGATTTTTCTCCCACCCTGGAATTCTAAATCTTCCAACATCTATAGATACACTTTCAGAAAGAAAACAACATTCATTTCAAAGTTTAATATTTATTCTTTTTGGTTAAAAATTAATTTCTTAAACTAAAGTATTAACTATTCCAGCTGAAGATTCAACATTTTAGTTGAAAATTCATCTCTTTGGTTAAAAATCGAACTATTATTGGTTGAGAATTCATCTTTTTTGGTTAAAAAATTTTATTGTTGTGTTAAAAATTTTATTATTTTGTTCAAAATTCAACAATTTTGATAGAAAATCATGCTATTCGGTTAGAAATGTGACTGTTTTGTTGAGAATATGTCTTTTTGGATTGAAAATTTAACTATTTTGATATAAAATTCCACCATTTGATTGACGATTATATTTTTTTGCTAAAACTTCATATTTGCGGATTCAAATTCCACCTGTATTGTAGAAAATTCACCTTTTTGGCATGAAATTTCAACAATCTGGTTAATTTTTTTTTCTCTCTCTCTCTCTTGGCTATAAATTTAAATCTATTATTGAAAATTCCTTTTTTGGTTGAAGATTCATCATTTCAGTTGAACATACATATCCACCATTGAAAATTTAACTATTTTGCAAAAAAAAATTTCCTCCGTTGAACATTAATTTTCCTAACTGAAAGCTGAACTATTCCAATTTTTGTTTGAAATTTATATTGTTTAGTTGAAAATAATAAATGAAAAATATTTGGTGGAAGATTTCTTTTTTTGAGTCGGAAATTTGTGTTTTTTGGTTGATGCTTCATCATTTTAGTTGAAAATTAATCTCATTGGTTGAAATTTAACCATTTTATTAAAATTTTTTTTTGGTTAAACATTAATTTTTTAACTGGCAATATAATTATTCCAATTTTGTTGTGAAATTCATCTTTTTGATCAAAAATTCAACTGTTTGGTTGGAAAATTTAACTGTTTTAGATGAAAATTCAACTAACTGGTTGAAAATTGATCTTTTTTAGTAGAACATTCATGATTTTTGTTGAAAATTCAACGTCTTCTAAAACATTTTCTGTTGGTCTCAGGAATTCGTGAATTGTAAACTTTCACTTGACAGATATGATCGTACTTGCATAAAAATAAAATTCGGATATATATTTGTAAAATACAAAAGTAACTCATAAAAAGTTACATTTTGAATTGATGTCGATAACAATAAGTAGTTACTTTTTCCGTGATGTAACGGTAACTATAATTACCCATCACTTCTAGACATGAATATTAAAATTGTCCTTCGTGGGGTTTTGGCGAGGCTTGCCCCATGTCTGGTTTTCACTAGAGATACCTTGTCACGCCAAACTTTCAACCTAACCTAATAATTTTTCCTTAATTTTGTATTATTTTTAAGTTCATTGACATCAAACTGATATCCCTATTTGATTAATATTTTTATAACAAAATTGACTATATAAATTAAGAAGCAGCATTATGACACTTACTTGAAAGATAGTTGCGAATAAAGTTGAAATCCAATTATAAAACCATATTATTTATTCCTTTCACTAATTCAATTACGAAAATCGTAATTGTATTGGATACTATTTATGTAATAGTTTTTTATATTTTCAAAAAGCGCGCCGTGTGGCAGCAGCACCACCATGGTGTAAACACAATTCAGTTCTTTAAATAGCGTTGTACAGTGTGAAGCGTGAGGGAACGCCTAAACGAAGCAAGAATAATCATGCATTTGGACGGGATGTTGATTGTTTTCCTGACTTAAGCAAGAAAATATCATTGTTCAAGTTGAAAAGATAATAAGTTATATTACTTTGATCCGTTGGAAAGTAAATAGGGGTCATAACGTGCTGAGAGATTATCGGCCTCTTTATCGATCAACAATCAACACATATATGTAGTTTTTTGGCGATAGAATGACCGTTTTTGATCTATTAGTCTGGAACCAAAATTGTTTTTACTTTTAGCTGTGAAAAATTCCTCTCCAACTCCATTGGGATTCGAACCCAGGTCTGCAGATTGCCGGCCTGGTGCTCTTACCCACTAAGCTACGGAGGGGAACGAGAATCATTAATTCTTCCACAGCCTCTTACAAGCAAACGACAACGTCATTACAAGTCTTGTAAGATTTTAAAATAACAATTTTTAAAAATCTTAAAAGAATTATAATGACGTCGCCATTCGCTTGCAAGAGGCTGTGAAGGCAATAATGATACTCGCTCCCCTCCCGAGCTTGGTGCGTAAGAGCACCAGAACGGCAATCTGTAGACCTGGATTCGAATCCCAGTGGAGTTAGAGAAAAATTTATGCCACCTTAAGAATAAAAACTATTTTGGTTCCAGACTAGTATATCAAAAACCGTCATTCCATCGAAAACAAACATAACATCAAAAAATCACATATATATGTAGTATGTGCCGGATGGCAACAGGCTCTTTCCAAACCTTTAGCCTATACAGGATTCCAACAAACAGTCTATTCCTGGTTTAAAAGTAATAAAAGTACTTTTTTATTAGAAAATAATTTGTATTCTGTACAATTATTATAATTTAAGAAACTAGCGCAATCTTTGACGAGTCTAAGAGGGCTCTGACAAGTTTCCTCTAATTAAGGTAATTACCTGCAAAAGCGGTACAAGCCATATGTGGCCCATGTCACTTTACCCGATCAGGGCCACACCAGAAGTAAGGCAAACTGGTCTCAACCTTACTAGGCCCACATCAAAATTTCTGCATGGGCCAAAGTGAAAACAAAGTAAAACTACAACAAATAGCTCGTCACAGACGAGCTATAACTTCGTATTCTGATTAATTACGTTCGTTGCTTAAATGAACTTTTAATTATCTTGATGAATTGAACGCTTGTTCACATGAAATGTCCTTCGCATTGCTCAAGGATGTAGCACCAGGAATTTAATGAGAAATAAAGCATCACTGAAAAACCATTTCACCATTTTAAAAGTGAGATAAAAAAATAAGCCAGTTCCTCAAAGTTGACTCTTAATTAAAAGTAACTCATTTAACGATGTTCCTGAATAGACAATGGTATACTTTTCAAACAAACTGCCTTGCTTTTTAAATTCAGGGTGGCCACTTTAATCAAGAAAAAAATTCCCGGTTTTTTCCCGGTTTGAAAAAATTTTCATGGCCATTGTAATTGAAAAATTCGAACTCTTAAAGCTGAAAATTTTGTTATTCGAAGTGATTAAAATTTAACTGTATGTTAGAGTTCTCGAAGTGAAACTCTTTTGCACTTTAATTTTTCAAAAATGAAGCTTAAAAAATTTTTTATTCAGAATTTTTTTATTTGAATGCTCTATAATTTATACGTCTAAAATGGAAGCTTTCAATACTTCTCAGTTGTGCAATCATGAAATAAATGCCTTAAATCTGCGAATTTCAAATTTTTTCAGTTGTATAAACTGAATAGTTCAAAGATTTCTGGTTAAAAATATATCAATTAAATTCAATTAATAAATTCATTTTATATTAACAGTCGAATATTGCTATACATTAAAAAGTCGTTCGTTTATTCAATTAAAATTTTCTGCATTGAATGATTTAAAAATGGAATATTTTAGGTTGTAACAATATTTGAATAGAATTTGTAATTGAATTTTTAAAAGCGTATGATTACTTTGCTCAATTATTAAGTGGACAGTGGAAAATTAACTTTATTTTCCAAGCAAAATTTTCAGTTTCCTAAACTTATATTTAAAAATTATCAAAAATGAAGTTCAATTTTTATTTAAATTATTAATCTTCAGTCTATAAATTATCAAAACTCCTATTTATTTATCGCAGGCTTCACAGTCTTCCCCCTATTCCCCTCTTTTCTACTCTTACACGTTTTTCTACATAAATTCGTACTGAGTTAATAGAATCCAATAAGAAAATCCAACTACTTTTGGTTTAAACTTCATTCTTTTTGATTGAAGTGTCTCCTATCATATTTTTGTTCTAAAATTTTAATACTTTGTTGAAAATTTAATTATTTCATTGAAAATTCAACAATTTCGTTAGAAAGCCGTCCATTTTGGTAGAAAATTAAATTTTTTCTTTTTGGAAGTTCGTCTTTTTGGGTTTGAAATTCAACTATTTTCGTGGAAAATCGACAACTTGGTTAAAAATTAACTTTTGGGTTGAAAATTCATATTTTCGGGTTCAAAATTCAACTGTTTTGTAGAAGATTCGTCTTTTTGACTTGAGAAGTCAACAATTTGGTGGATTTTTTTTCTTTTTGACTGGAAAATCTTTCTTGTTAACTGAAAATTGAATTACTCCATTCTTGGTTGAAAATTGATCTTGTTTTGTAAAAAATTTAACTATTTGATTGGAAGTTCATGTATTTTGTTCAAAATTCTCATTTTTTGGATGAAGATTCAACTCTTTGGTTGAAAATTCATGTATTTTGTTAAAAATTATTTTCTTGGTTGAAGATTCATCTTTTTGGTTGAGAGTTTTAATATAATGTTAAAAATTCGTCTTTTTTTAGTTGAGAATTTTTTTTAACAGGAAATTTAATTACTCCACTTCTGGTTGAAAATTCATCTTGTTCAGTTGAAAATTGAATTATTTGGTTGGACACTCATGTATTTTGTTAAAAATTTTCATTTTTTCTATTAAGTTCTTCTTCTTTGGTTGAAAATTGTAATATTTGGTAGAAAATTCGTCTTTTCAGCTAGAAAATTTAACAATTAAGTCAATCTTTTTTCTCTTTACTGAGAAATCTTCTTTGGCTGAAAATTCAACTATTGAATTTTTCGTCGAGAATTCATCTTGTTTGATTGAAAATTGAACTGTTTTGTTCGAAATTCCTCTATTTGTTTGATGATTCATCATTTTAGTAAAAAACTCCTTTCTCTGGTTAAAAATTTAACTATTCTGTTGAAAATTCATTTTTTTGGCTGAACATTAGTTTTGTTAACTTAAATATTAACTATTCCATGTTTGGTTGAAAATTGATCTTTTTTAGCCAAAGATTCGACTCTTTGGTTGAAAATTCGTCAATTTTTTTGAAAATGCAACATTTTTACTTGAACGATTTCAAAGCGTTTTGAATTGCATTTAATATAACCTACATTAATTTTATTTAAAAGAATTTATTCTGCATTTTTCGTGAAAAATCTTCTTATTCTCCCTACTTTTAAATTCGAAAGAATGTTTTTTTTTGTGTTTTTTTGCTTCAGGCTTTCGAATTGAATCAAATGAAATTTCCACCTAAGAAATCTGTAAATTGTTTAATTTCCAACAGATCTAAAATCATCTTGTAAAATCAATTATTGTTTAATTTGAAAAACTCGGACTACAGTTCAATTTTTAAAATCATCAACTGATTGATGTTTGCTACTGATTAACTTAAAACGTTCTTTCTGAAAAAATTTGAATTTCAAATGCTTTTAATTTCTGATTATTCAAGTCTTCAAAACTGCATTTTAAAATTCTTCAAACTGAAGAAACAATAGAAAAAGTAAACTTTAAAAAAATTAACAATTGAACTTAACACTTGAAATTAAGTTGAAATCGAATTTATATTACATTGTATTATATCATTTAGTATGAAGTTTGTGATATTTCAAGCGATTAGATATTTTTTTTTAAATCTGTAAAATTCCACCTCAAAAAATAAGTTCATTGTCATTTCCTGGTTTTTCCCGGTCTCACAAAATTCCCGGTAATTTCTCGGTTTTTTCGGTTTCCCGGTCCAGCGGTCACCCTGTAAATTTAAAGCGAATAGATAATTATTTTTTATAATTTCGAATTATAGTTTGATGAAACAAGTAAATTTAAAATTAGGTCACTATATAATTTAATTAATGGTACAAGATAATAATCATTCAAAAATGGATATAAAAATGTTTTAAAATGTCTCAAAAACGACTTAATCTTTTTGATCATCTTGTGACTCGTAAATTTGCACGCGCTTTTCTGTGAGGATTTTATCTCTATAGCCACGTCTATGTCCTCTTATGATCTAGCAATACCGATTTATAATTTTTCAAAATATATTGTTTATCTTCTTTTTATAAGGAAAAATTTAAATATTGGAAGTACAACAGTGCTGTATATTATGTATTTGTTCGCGTTTTTGAGACGCATCACTTGACCTACTATAGAACCTTTCACGTCCTCTTAAGACCTAGCAATACCTATTTATAATTTTTCAAAATGATTATCTCTTTTATATGAAAAAAACTTTCAAAATTTTGGAAATAAAACAGTTCAGTATATGATGTATTTGTTTGCGTTCTCGAGACGCATCGATTGACCTATTGAAGAACCTTCCATGTCCTCTTATGATCTAGCAATACCTATTTATAGTTTTTCAAAATAAATTGTTTACCTTCTCTAAAAGAGAAAAACTTTTTTTCACATTCTCATCAGAAAAGGTATCAGAGTTGTGTAGAGTTTGACACCACCCCCCGTTTTTGTCAAATGTCCACGTTTTGAGACCCTCTGAATCTGGAGAACAGGTTTTTACGAATCTGTTTGTATGTCTGTATGTAAGTATGTGTGTATGTATGTATGCATGTATGTATGTATGTATGTAGGTATGTATGTATGCATGTATGTATGTATGTCAATGACTTTTTACGATAAAAACAAAATTATCAGAGTCATAGCATTTACAAAATTAAAAAAAACAAAACAAAAATGAAAATTTTATGCCAAACAACGCACGACATGAAAAAAAAGTCATAAAAAGAAAAACGCTGCTTTTTGAAAGCCATACAAGATTGTCATAGCAACTTTCTGAATTTACTCAAAAAATCGAAAACTCTAATTTTGAGCCAAATAATGCGAGATACGAAAAATAGTAAAGATTTCAAAATTTTTGTTTTTACGAAAATTTATTGGAATATTTTTCATATGCATTGAAATATTTTCATTTTTATTTTTGAGCCAAACGACGCGAGATAAGAAAAAAAGTCGAAAGATTAGAATTTGTGCTTTTAAAAAGACAAATAAAACTGCCGTTAAACGTTTCTTTATAGGACTAGTCGTAAATCATCAAGATAATTTTTTAATCGCCTTTTTAACCATTTATTTGTATATATTATGCGGTGAGTGCAAAAAATCGATCGCGAAGCGTGAATATTATGATGAGAATGTATTCCTTAAAGCCGATAGAGCCTGAAGTAAATAAATTTTGTTTTTCCTTTGAAATCAAAAGCAAATTTGGTCATTTGTACATGAATGTGCTTGTGAAGAGGGCAGAATTTTAGTATTGGAAATACAACAGTACTGTATATGATGTATTTATTTGCGTTTTTAAGACGTATCGATTGACCTGCTGAAGAACCTTCCATGTCCTCTTATGATCTAGCAATACCTATTTATAATTTTTCGGAATCTTATCTTCTTAAAATTTTATTCTTCTTTCTTTCTTAAAGTTTCACCTTATTTATACGAAGAAATTTTTTTGAAGATTCGGAATACAACAGTCCTGTTGTATTCGTATTTTTTCGCGTTTTCGAGATGCGTCGATTGAACTATTGAAGAACCTCCCATGTTTTCTTATGATTTAGCAATACCTATTTATAATTTTTCAAAACAAATTGTTCATCTTCTCTATATGAGGAAAACTTTTTTAATATTGGATACACGTTAGTACTGTGTGATGTATTTGTTCGCATTTTCGAGACGTCTCGCTTGACCTATTGAAGAACCTTCCATGTCCTCTTATAATATAGCAATACCTATTTATAATATTTCAAAATATATTGTTAATCTTCTTTATACGAGGAAAACTTTTTCAATATTGGAAATACAACAGTACTGTATATGATCGATTTGTTCGCGTTTTCGAGACGCATCGCTTGACCTATTAAAGAACCTTTCATATCCTCTTATGATCTAGCAATACATATTATTTATAATTTTTTAAAATCTTATCTTCTTGAAATTTTATTCTTCTTTCTTTTTTGAAGTTTTATTTTCTTTATACGAAGAACATTCTTCTACTATTGGGAATACAACAATACTACTGTATTTGTATTTATTCGCGTTTTCGAGATGCGTCGATTGATCTATTGAAGAACCTCCTATGTTTTCTCATGATTTAGCAATACCTATTTATAATTTTTTTTAAACATATTGTTCATCTTCTCTATATGAGGAAACCCTTTTTAATATCGGAAACACATTAGTACTGTGTGATGTGTTTGTTCGCGTTTTCGAGACGTATCGATTAACCAATTAAAGAACCTTCCATGTCCTCTTATGATCTAGAAATACCTCTTTATAATTTTTCAAAATATATTGTTTATCTTCTTTACACGAGGAAAACTTTTTTTAATATTGGGAGTACAACAGCACTGCATGTGATGTATTTTTTCGCATTTTAGAGACGCATCGCTTGACCTATTAAAGAACCTTCCATATCCTCTTATGATCTAGCAATACCTCTTTATAATTTCTCAAAATATATTGTTTATCTTCTTTATACGAGAAAAACTTATTTAATATTGGAAATACAACAGTACTGTATGTGATCTATTTGTTGGCGTTTTCGAGACGCATCGCTCGACCTATTAAAGAAATTTCCATATTCTCTTACGATCTAGCAATACCTATTTATAATTTTTCATAATCTTATCTTCTTGAAAAGTTTCTCTTCTCTTTTCTTTTTTAAAATTTTACCTTCTTTATACAAAAAAAGTTCCTAATATTGAAAATACAACAGTACTGTTGTATTCGTATTTGTTCGTGTTTTCGAGACGCATAGATTGACCTAATGAAGAACCCTCCATATTCTTTTATGATCTAGCAATACCTATTTATAATTTACCAAAATATATTGCTTATCTTCTTCATATGAGGAAAACTTTTTTTAACATTGTGAATACAACAGTACTGTACATGATGTATTTATTCGCGTCTTCGAGATGCATCACTAGATCTATTGAAGATCCTTTCACATCCTTTTATGATCTAGCAAGACCTATCTGTAATTTTTCAAAATCTCATCTTCTTCAAATTTTCTTGTTCTTTCGTTCTTAAAATTTTATCTTCTTCATAGGAGGGAAACTTTTTTAATATTGTGAATAGAACAGTACTGTATATGATGTATTTGTTCGCGTTTTAGAGACGCATCGATTGACCTATTGAAGAACCTTCCATTTCCTTTTATGGTCTAGCAATACCTATTCAGAATTTTTGAAAATATATTGTATATCTTCTTTTTATGATGAAAACTTCTTTAATATTGGGAATACAACAGTACTGATGTATTTGTTCGCGTTTTCAAGGCGCATCGATTGACCCATTGAACCACCTTTCATGACCTTCAATTTTTCAAAAAAATTTTTTTTTTTTAAATTTCAAAATTTTTGAAAAACTTATTTACCTTCATTATGAGAGGATTTTTTTTATATTAGTAATATTATATGCGCGCTACAGCGCGCGGGAAACGTTGCATTGTCCAATATTAATATACAAGTATAAAGCAATATTATTATGATTTTAATTCATCATCAAATTTTAATAAATTTAGATTTGAATACTCATTCCTTGCATGTTTTTATTCTTAAGCCAAATCTTGTTCATACTTCAATTTGGTAGTTTTTCAATTTTTGAAAACTGGAAAGCTGTATTAAAAATATTCAGTTCTGAATGCTTTTTCGGAATTTTTCAAGTGTGCAGGATTTTAGTTTAAAGTTATTATACAGTGAAATAGTTCATTTTCAAATATACAGCAGTATTAAATTAGTCATTTTGAATGTTTCAGTCCGAAGCTTTCAACTTTGATATTGTGCTGAAAATTGAAAACGTTCGTTAAGTTATGTAGGTTCTTCTTTAATTGCAAAGATATTTAATTAAAAAATGCTCGTCCTTAAACGCTCCCATTTCGTGTGTACAATTTTAAAAGTTTCATTTTGAATCTGCTAAATTTTTATTGCTTCAAATATGACACTCTTAATTGTGAAGAAAAAATGGAAATTTTTCATCTTTATATTTTGAAAGCTGTGAATTTTAAAATTTGAAGGCTATAAGTTTGATATTGTACCATTTTTCAGCACTTCAAATCAAAAATTTTTTAATTTTGAACGCTCTAAGTTTGAAAATGGTTCACTTTTAAATTGTGAAGTTGATTGATTTCTCATTTACGGGTTGTTTATTATCGAAGGCTTTATATTGTAATTAATTTAATTATTTACAGTGTTTAATGTATAACTGTTTAATTTCAAATGTTTATTGAAGGTGAAGAGCATGTTTTCAATTTTGAATGAATTAAATTTGGAAGTCAAATTTCAAATATGCGTCAGCATTAAACTAATAATTTTTTATATTTCCCTCTGACATTTTTAATTTTGATATTTTGTCTCAAATTTGAAACGTTATTTCAGTTTTGTAGATTTGAAATTGAACTTTTCAATTTTGAAATAATCAGATTTTTCGTGTACAATTTTGAAGCAACCTTTTTCATTTTTAACCAAAAAAGATTAAATTTCTACCAAAAGAGAGCAATTTTCAAGCCCAAAAGACGAATTTTCATCAAAATAGTTAAATTTTCATCCAAAACAGATTTTACAGTCAAGAAAGAAAAAATTATGTCAAACAAATTCTTGAATTTTCAAATCAAAAACTCGAATTTTCAACAAAAGAGTTGAATTTTCAACCAAGAAAGATTTTTTAGTCAAGAAAGAAAAAAAATATCAGGTTGTTGAATTTCAAATCCAAAAAGCGAATTTTCTACAGGAGTAAAGAATTTTGAGCTTGAAAATATGAATTTTCAACGAAAAGGTTAATTTTCAACCAAATAGTTGAATCTTCTATCAAAATAATTTAAATTGAATTTTCAATTTCAAATCGCCTAATTGTCATATTTTAATCGCTCCGAATTGAAAATGTTTTAAACCTAAGGGTTTTCAATTTTTAATTATTCAATTTTGAACGCGTTCAATCAGATGTAATACAATTTCAATTCCTTCGAATAATAAATATCCAATTTTCAAAATTCTAATATCAAATTATTTAATTTGGAACGTGTCGAATTTAAAATGATAAAATTTTTAATTCTTTACATTCCATTCGAAATATTTTCCTTTTTTTTTTTAAATTTTACCTGATTTAAAATTATCTGATTTATAAAGTTTTCAATTCAAAATCGTTTAGTATATATTCTTTTTAATTTTCAAACGCTTTCAATTCGATATCATTAATTATTATTTATTGTTCCAAGAATTTCAAAACACTCATTATCTGAAAATTTTTTCAATAATAGATTTTTAAATTGCGTAATATATTTGAAGGGAAAAATCTTTTTCATTTCAGTGTATGGAATTCCATGCACTCTCCGATCTAGTGTATGGAGTGTATCATACACTCCATACATACTCTGCCGCCCCTGAGCCGAACCTCTAAACAATTTTTCAAAAACAAAAGAAAATTTATGGCAGTATTTTTTCACCAAAATGAAAAATCTACGGAGCACCAATTTGTAAAATTCAAGGTTTCAAATTATTTTTGGCACCCTGATAAAGATAAAAAGTGAAAGTGGTGTCTCGTCCATGACCTTGAACTTGCTTACCTTGCTTCAGCCATGCGACGTTTCTTATTTCGTCACTTCCCCCTGGTCTATTGGAATGTGCTAATTTATTAACAATAGGTCTGTAACGACGATAATTTTGATAACAGTTTAACGCACTTTGCAATCACTGTATGTAAAAACGAGTCAATGACAGTAGAGTTAATAATGATAATAATAATATTAATAATAAGTTTTTTTGACAACTAAGGTCACGTGAGTGATGGAACAAGAAAATAACAACGAGATATGAACGACGAACACGCGTCCTACGCTACATTAACATATTTATTTAACACACTTTGATCTTCAATTCCCTTTAATTAAGCCTGGTTTAATTTAAGAGACCCTTTTCCAGTTGTTTATTTAAGAACCCAAATTCTCTTTTCGTATTCTTAACACTCGCCGCGTTTTCGGCTTTTGGCTTGATATCGAATCTTGCTCTGTAAATCGCGTCGCGAACGGCGTCGATCTGAGAATGTCGAGCAGCGTCGCGACGCCAGACGACGCTTATGAGATAGTGGGGCTTGTGGGTGGCAGGGTGAATCGTTGCGCAGGTTCGAATTTCATGTGCAAACTGCAAAAACGCTCTTGAAGTGAGCATTTTAATTATAAAATATTTGTTTATGATTAGAAAAAATAATTATTGAATTTGCAAATTTGTTCTCATTATTCTCACGACTTTGAATTTAGCTATGCATATAGATTTGATACTTGTGCAATTCATATAAAATGGACTAATAGTCCTATCAGAAAACCTAGGGTATCAGTAGATTCCTCTCGGCAATATCTCCAGGTGTTTTTTGAGTCACGTAAAGAAATAATTATTTTGAACAATTACATTGTGATAAAAATTGTGCAATTATTATAAATTGAAAATATCAGTCCGAAAACTCTTTTAAGCATATTGGCAGATTCCTTACCAAAATACTTCTGGGTATTTTTTCAATCATTTCGAAAAATAAATTACTCAAGCAAATAAAATATTAATAACATTTTTCCAAGTTTCTAATGTTTACAGTCGAAAAATATGAACGAATCATACACTAAAAGAAGTTAATATGATTAACAAACTCCTACGAACTTTCACTGGTCAATAATTGATAAATTAGCTATTGTTTTCATTCCCTCCTCCCTGACTCCATGCTACTGGAGGATTTAACTGTAGATTTCCGACTTGTGCAATTTTCATTCAAAAAGCCAATAGTTTTGCCAAAAAAAGAAAGATACCCTTGGATTCTGATCGGCCATATCTCCAGGTTTTTATTAATATGCAAAAAAATTACTTTTCAAACAAGTACATTGTTTATGATATATCGGAATTTTTTAATAATCAAGGAAAACAACTAAATGATCATCACTGAAATATAACGTAGTCTCAAGCATATCAAATAAACAAAAATTTCAAATAGTAACAAAAAGTTAATTTAAACATTGTTTTTATCCCCTCCACGCTGACACTCTAGCAAGAAATGAGACTGGCGTCAGCGTGGAGGGGATAAAAACAATGTTTGAATGAACTTTTTGTTGATATTCAGAATCCATCGTTTATTTCATATGCTTTAGATTACATTACGTTTTAGTGATGAACGTTCAGTTGTTCACTATGATTATTAAATAAATTCCGAAATAATATATACTATGTAATTCTTAAAAAAAATTTTTTGCTTAATTTCAAAAATAGCTGGAGATATTTCCTAGAAAAATCCAGAAATATCCTTAGTTTTTCGATATGACTGTTAGTTTCATTTATAAGAATTGCACGATTTTGAAATTTATATGCAGATCCTATAGTGACAAGAAGTCAGAGTGGCGTCAGCGTGGAGGGGATAAAAACAATCTTTAAATGAACCTTTCTTACTATTTGAAATTTTTATTCATTTCATACGCTTAAGACTACGTTATATTTTAGTAATGAACGTCTAGTTGTTTCCCATGATTATTAAATAAATTCCGAAATAATATATGCAATGTAATTGTTTGAAAAATATATTTTTTTACTCAATTCCAAAAACAGCTGGAGATATTACCGAGCAGAATCTGACGGTATCTTCAGGCATTCGATAGGAATTTCAGTTTTATTCATAAAAATTCCACATTTCTGAAATCTATATGCAGATCCTACAGTGACAAGAAGTCAGAGTGGTGCCAGCGTGGAGGGGATGAAAACAATGTTTAAACTGACATTTTGTTACTATTTAAAATTTTGTTCATTTCATATGCTTGAGACTACATTGTATTTTAGTGATGAAGGTTCATTTGATTTCCATGATTATTAAATAAATTCCGAAAAAATATATAAAATGTAATTATTTGAAAAATATATTTTTTTACTCAATTTCAAAAACAGTTGGAGATATTACCGAGCAGAATCTGATAGTATGTTTAGTCATTCGATAGCACATTTAGTTTTTTTCATAAAAATTGCACACTTCTGAAATCTATATGCAGATCCTACAGTCAGAGTCGGAGTCAGAGTGGTGCCAGTGTGGAGGGGATGAAAACAATGTGTAAATTAACTTTTTGCTACTATTTGAAAATTTTTTTTATTTCATACGCTTAAGATTACATTAAATTTGAGTGATGAACCTTTAGTTGTTTTCCATGATCATTCAATAAATTCCGAAATATTATAAAAAATGTAATTGTTTGAAGAAAAATTTTCTTGCGTAATTATAAAAATACCTGGGAACATTGCAGATAAAGATCCTATAGTGACAAGAAGTCAGAGTGGCGTCAGCGTGGAGGGGATAAAAGCAATGTGTAAATTAAGTTTTTGCTACTATTTGAAATTTTTGTTCATTTCATACGCTTAAGACTACATTATATTCTAGTGATGAATGTTTAGTTGTTTTCCATGATTATAAAATAAATTCCGAAATAATATATACAATGTAATTGTTGAAAAAATTTTTTTTTCTAATTCCAAAAACACCTCGAGATATCACCGAGCAGAATCCAAGGGTATCTTCAGTCTCTCGATAGGACTTTTAGTTTTGTTAATAAAAATTGCACAATATTCTGAAATCTATATGCAGATCTTATTCTGACAAGAAGTCAGAGTGAAATCAAGCGGGGAGGGAATAAAAACAATGTTTAAATTAATTTTTTGTTACTATTTAAAATTTTCCTTTATTTCATATGCTTGACACTACGTTAAGTTTTAGTGTTGAACGTTTAGTTGTTTTTCATGATTATAAGATTGATTCCAAAATATTATAAACAATGTGATTGTTTGAAAAATTAGTTTCTTGCATAATTCCAGAAACACCTGGAGATATTGCCGAGCAAAATCCAAAAGCATCCTTATTTTTTTGATATGACTGTTAGTTTTATTTATAAGAATTGCACAATTTTGAAATCTATCTGCAGATTCTATAGTGACAAGAAGTCAGAATGGTGTCAGCGTGGAGGGGATAAAAACAACGTGTAAATTAACTTTGTGCTACTATTTGAAATTTTTGTTCATTTCACACGCTTAAGACTATATTATTTTTTAGTGATGAACGTTTAGTTGTTGCCCATGATTATTGAATAAATTCCGAAATACTATAAACAATGTAATTGTTTAAGAAATTATTTTCTTGCATAATTCCAGAAATACCTGGAGATACTGTCGAGCAAAATCCTAAAGCATCCTTAGTTTTTAATATGACAGTTAGTTTTATTCATAAAAATAGAACAATTTTGAAATCTATCTGCAAATACTATATTGACAAAAAGTCGCAGTGGTGTCAGCGTGGAGGGGATAAAAACAATGTTCAAATAACCTTTTTGTTACTACTTGAAATTTTGTGCATTTCATATACTTAAGACCACAGTACAGGTATATTTTAGTGATGAACGTTTAGTTATTTTTCATGATTATCAAATAAATTCCGAAATAATATATACAATGCAATTGTTGAAATTTTTTTTTGCCTAATCCCAAAAATATCTGGAGTTATGTCCGAGCAAAATTCAAGAGTATCTTTAGTTTTTCGATATGACTGTTTCACTCTGTGTCATAACTCTGAAATCTTTGTGTAGATTAGGGTGGTCCAAAAATGCATTGCAAAATTTTTTTTCACTCTAGAGGGCAAGAAACCCCCCCAAAAGTTTCCATTCCCGGAGAAAGAAAGTTCGCTTTTTTCGAAATTCCAATATTAACACGTGCCACCGGGCACTCGAAAATCCCGTATATTTTAAATGGGAAAATTTTGGATTTTCGAAAAATTGGACTGATACTTTAGGATTTGATCGAAAGTTGCCAAATTTTCTAGGGATTGAAAAGGAGTGCCTACTGAATAAAACCATATCAATAACTTTCATTTTTACCCCTCCCCCCTTACCCCCCGCAACGTCCAAAATATGACCCAAAAATTTAAAAAACTACATTTTTACGTATTATTGTTGATTTTCAGCATTTTCTGCTGTCTTTTTTGATACAAATGATTACTAATGGACAATTTGAATAACCTTTATGACGTTTAGAACAATTTCCAATTGTTTAAATAAATTTAACTAATTTAAACAATTTCCCCCCCAAAAATGTGAAAAATGATCGTATTTTCTGAATGAAATATAATAGTTGGTCCTTGTTTAGAGTGGTAATTTCTTTAAAAAACATTATGCAATTATTCAAACAATCAACTATTGTTTATTTTCAAAATTGCTCAAAATCGAGCCAGAGATGTACACTTCTTTCTCAAATTGGTATCCTATGCTACTTATTGTTGAACACTTACATAACTTTATTATTTTTCTTATAATTTTTAACAAATTTCTATTCGTTTAAATAATTTTTATTTGATCAAGCAATTTTTTTCGAAAAGTCATTCAAAATGAAAAAAAATATAACACATACAATTATTTTTCTGACTGTATAGTGTACAGAAAGAATATTTTGACCATTTTTTAATTGTTTAAACGAATAGAAATTTCTTAAACATTAGAGGAAAAGTATCAAAATTATGTAATTATTCAACAATAAGTAGCATAGGATACCAATTTGAGAAAAAAGTGGACATCTCTGGCTCGATTTTCAGAAATTTTGAAAATAAACCATAATTAATTGTTTAAATAATCAGATGATGTTTTTTTTTTTAATTTACTACTCCAAACAATGACCAAATATAACATTTCATCCAGAAAATACGATTATTTTTTACATATTATGGAAGTAAGTAATGGTTTAAGTGAGCTACATTTATTTAAACAATTGAAAATTGTTTGAAATGTCATGAGGATTATTCAAGTTGTCCATAAGTATTTATTTGTATCAAAAAAGCCGTCTGAAAATGCTGAAAATGAACAATAATACGTAAAAATGTAGTTTTTGGATTTTTGGCTCATATTTGGGGCGTCATGGGGGAAGGGGTTAAAAATCAAAGTTATTGATATGGTTTTATTCAGTAGATACTCCTCTTCAATCCCTGAAAAATTTGGCAACTTTCGATCAAACCCTGATGTTTCAATCCAATTTTTCGAAAATCCAAAATTTTCCAATGTTAAATACGAGTATATGGTATTTTCAAGTGCCCAGCGGCAAGTGTTAATATTGAGATTTCAAAAAAAATGCGGCTCTTCTTTCTCCGAAAATGGAAATTTTTTTTGGGGGGGGGAGGTGTCTTGCGCTCTAGCTTGAAAAACGTTTTTTGGACCACCCTAATGCAGATCCTATAGTGACGAGAAGTCAGAAAGGAGTCAGCGTGGAGGGGATAAAAACAATGTTTGAATTTACTTTTTGTTACTATCAAAAATTTTCGTTTATTTCATATGCTTGAGACTACGTTATATTTTAGTGATGAACGTTTAGTTGTTTTCCATGATTATTAGGTAAATTCCGAAATATTATAAACAATGTAATTGTTTGAAAATTAATTGTTTTGCATATTAAAAAAGCCCCTGGAGATATTGCCGAGCAGAATCCGAAAGTGTTTTTCTTTTTTTGATAGGACTTTTGGTTATTTCAATGAAAATTTCACAATTTGGGAATCTATAGCTAGATCTTCCAGGAACATGAAGTCAGGGTGGAGGGGATGAAAACAATAGTAATTTATTAATTATTGACCAGCAAGAGTTGGTGGGAATTTGTTAATCATATTAACTTCTTTTGATATATGGTTTACCCATTTTTTTGCGTAATTCAAAAAAAATCTGGAGATGTTGCTGAGAGGAGTCCAGTGATATGCTTGGTTTTTTGGTAGGACTATTAGTTAATTTTATATAAATTGCACAAGTTTCAAATCTATATGCACAGCTGAATTCAGGGTCGTTTATTTTCTCCCATTTCATTACATTTCAATGTGATTCAAGGGAATTTTTTACGTGGCCACAAAATATATTTTATGCTTTTTTCATACAGGATTCTGGACATAAAATCAAAAATATAAATCATGTTTTCAAACTCTGAGCTCTTAGCATTGACGTACAAGTAACGGCTCGTAAATCACTTTTCAAAATAGCTGAATATGGAGATTTTAGTGGAGGAAAGTAAATCTGAATATCGATGCAAACAGGTGCGTTGAAAATAATGTAGGGTATAATAGTATCTACATAGTTACAAAGTAATTTCTGAAAAAATAGCATTTGCCACTTGGCTCGAAATATTTCAAACTAGCATAATTTGCCTTTGATTAGCTCTTGTTACTACACAAAAATATTGTACACAAAGTATACTGACTATATTTTTACTACAGAAAGTATTTTCTGCGCTGAATATATGCTACATGGAATTAAATATTAATTTCACTGGAACCTCGATTTAGTTTGAGTCTCGGGTATTGCCTGCTATGAGCGCGCCTCTCTTTCGGCTCCTTGAACTTCCCCACCAACGAATGCGAGGCCGGCGGCAATCCTCTTTCTCGGCGTCTTTGATCCCTCAACACCGAAAGCGAGCCGGCAGACATTCTAGGAAGACAATAAATCGAGGGCAAACAAATCGAGGTTCCAGTGTATTTCATTTTGTAAGTTGATTAAGAACCAATCTACTCATATTATTTTATTTTTTAAGATAGAAAAAGGTAATAATTGCTAATTTCATTCAATTTTTATACTATACTCAAATAAAAATAAATATCTTTTAGTAAATTGAGTCAATAATTGATGCCTCAATTAGAAGAAATCTGAATTGTATTTATTGGCAACACTGCAGATTGAAACTGATCTTTGCTCAATGTCTCTCTTTTGAAATTTGTTGAAGATAGAAATGAAATCTACTTTCTTACGAAAGTTTTCATGTACTAAAATAGAACATAAAAAATCCACAAATCAAAAATAGACTTCGAAACTACCCACTTTACGGCTAATGAGAGACAAATTTAGAACAAATGTACAACAAAATGAAAAAAGATGGAGAAAAAGAAAGAGTCAACCAAACCAACCTCTCACTCTATCTTTTCTCTCTTTTTTTATACTACTGGGGACCCAACATGTTTTGAAGTCAGTTAAGATTTCCTCATCAAGGGTAATTTATAGGAAAACTGCAGTTCTAAATAATAAAAACTATGTTTATTAAACTCAATTATTACCTGAAAATAAAAATGAAGAAATTAATATGAAATGTTGTTTGGTCAATTTTTCTATTTTCTTATTAATATCGAAAATCTTCATTTGGAGCAACCCATGAAGCTTACTCTTGATTTTTTATTTTTTTGGGGGATTTGGAGACCGGTTCGTCCCCCAATCACGTTCATCCCATTACTCAAATTTGTATCATATTCGCTGAACTCCATATTATCGAAGAGGAGGAATCAGAGTAAACCAAAACTAACTTCCTGCGCAGAAAATTAAAAAATTATAATTCATTCTTTTTCACAATTCACCACAACATTAACTGAAACATACATTTCAATTTTTCAAAAACTCGAAATAGAGTCAGAAATTCATACCGAAAGTCAAACTGCGAAAGTTTTATTTTTAGCAAGATTCAGTTTTTAGAAAACTTTTGCAAAATTAAACATTGATAAACTCATCCACTTTTTTGAATTTTTTATTTTGTCAGTAAGAGATTAGAATCATGACTAAACGGTAAAACCTTATTTTAATAGAGAAAATTCTCCATAAATACAAAGTGGAGTACGAGATTAGTTTGATAAGTGAGGTAAATTTCCCGCTAGATGGCGCCAAAATAGACTGTGTGGTATATGGCCAAGAAATAGCAGTTTTTAAACTAGCCTCTACCAAGCTTCAGCCAAAACCGACGCTTAGTTTGCGCTTTGCATACGTTTAAAGTGAGCGTAGCAATAGTTTTCGAAAAAATTGAGAAAGAAGAGTTCCGTGCAGTGGTAAAACATTTTTATTTAAAAAAATTGGACGGGCGCGCAGATCAAGGCCAAGCTACACGAAGTTCACGGGGAGTCTGCTTCGTCATTAAAAATCGTTTATTTTTGAATATACGAATTCGAACGTGGCCGAACGACAACTAAAGATGAAGCGCGCTCCGGACGCCCAATTGAGGTGACCACATCGGATGTGGTGGAAAAATTCATCATATGGGTATGGAAGATCACCGAATCAAGGAACAAGTCTATAATATCTTGCACGAAAAACTGGAGATTAAGAAGATGTGTGCAACATGGGTGACGCGATTGCTGACTTTCGATCAAAAGCGCAACCGAAAAGACGTTTCAGCGCACTGCTTGGCGAAGCCTTATTGGAATCCGCAGGACTTTTTGCGTCGGTACGTGACTGCGGATGATCCACCACTATACACTGGAGGCAAAGCAGCAGTCAAAGCAGTGGGTGCTGCCTGCTGAAAGTGCGCCAAAGAAGGCGAATATTGTCTTGTCAGCTGGGGAGGTGATGGCCACAGTATTTTAAGATTCCCAATGAATTATCCTTGTTGATTACTCAAAGAAGGGTGAAACTATAACAGGAAAGTACTATGCATCATTAATGGTCCATTTGAAAGCCGTGCTACAAAAAAGCGGCCACGACTGGCACACAAAAATGTGCTGTTTCATCACGACAACGCACCGGCTCACACCTCCACAATCAAAATGGCAAAAATACACAAACTGGGCGTCGAAGTGATTCTTTATCCACCCTATTCTTAAGACTTGGCTTCGTGCGACTTCTTTCTGTTCCCCAACTTGAAGTCCTGGCTCGGTGGGAAGAGTTTCTTATCCAATGGAGAAGTAATCGATGCCGTAAATACGAATTTTGTAGACCTGGAGAAATCTTACTTTTCTGAAGGGATGAAAAACTTGGAATCTGGCTGGACTAAGTGTGTAGCCCTCGAAGGCGGCCATGTTGAGAAATAAAGGCAAACTTTTCAAAAAAATATTTACTTGCTTTTTTACCAAGCGCATCAAGCGACCCGTCAATGTCAGTTTACTTCTTAGCTTTGAATACTGCTCTCAGTATTGATGGAGCAGTTTCTCTATTAAAATAAATTTTTGGCATGAAGTCGTGATTCTAATCTTTTTCTCACAAAGTGAAGAATTAAAAAAAGTGGATTATTTTATCAATGTTTTACTTTTCAAAAGATTTATAAAAATGAAATCTAGGTGAAAATAAAACTTTTGTAATTTAACTTTGGGTATGAATGCCTCACTTTCTATTTTGTGTTTTATCAATGTCTTATTTTTCAAAAGTTTTCAGAAAATCAAATTTAGATGAAAATAAAACTTTCGTAATTCAACATGAGTACGAATTTCCATCTATTTCGTGTTTTGACAAAATTCAAATGTATGTTTCAATTAATGTTGTGGTGAAGCGTGAAGAATAATGAAATTTAATTTCTGAATTTTCTACGCAAGAAGTTAATTTTTGTCTGAGGTAAAAATCCCGGTTCATAACCTACTAAGAAGCTCGAAAGAATAAAATCCTATTCGAATGCCTCAAGCAATATTTGAATACAATAAACCTTTTCTTACGTGAAGAATAATCCATTTTCGGTCGAAAATGTTATTGAAAGCCAGTTTAAGGATGCATTAAACGAATAATGGAGAATTTGAGCGAACATACCCAAACTGCTGGTTCGTAACCCCTGGAAATCCTCTTTGAGCCAGTTTGTGACCCAATGATGAGCCAGTTCGTAACCGGACTATCAATGCAAGTGAATTCGGAATTATAGGCTTTGCCCGTTATCTAGCAGCTATCAATATAATTGAATCTCGGAGTCTAGTTGATATAAAAGCAGCGATATTTATCTGTTAAATATATATACAATTTACTTTTCTATACGTCAAGTGCGTCAATTCGTATACTAACCTCACAATCGATTCGAGGGGTGTAAATTTCTAAATGACGCATTCATTCTCTGTTTTTGGTCAAAGGTAAGAGTTAACATAGATATCTGAAGAATATAAATAAAACGATTTTTTTTTTTCGAATTGATAGACGCGAAATAATGCCCATCATCTCATGTCAGTTTTGTATATTTTCATTTTTACTCTGAATAGACTTTCACATCAGCCAACAGTTTCTATTGTATTATTTAAAAAATCAGTTTATACGCTTGCTGGGTTACGAACTGGTCGGCGGTTATGAACAGGGGCCTATACGTTACTCTGATTTTTCTTCTTTGGTATTATGAAGTTCAGCGAAATATAGATAAATTTGGGCAATGGGATGGATGTGATTGGGGGACTGCTTAAAAAACAAAAAAATAAAAGTAAGGTTTGAGAGTTGTTCCAAGTAAATATTTTTAATATTATTATGAAAGTAAAAAAATTGATCAAACAACATTTGATGTTAATTTCATTATTTTCATTTTTAGGTAATAACTGAATTTAATCAATATAGTTGTCATTATTTATAACTGTCGTTTTCCTATAAATTACGCCTGATGAGAAAGTCTAAATTGGCTTCGAAACATGTTCGGTCCCCGGTAGTATAAAAGAGACGGAGAAAAGAAAGAGTGAGAGCTTGGTTTGGTTGACGTTTTTTTTCTCCCTCTTTTTTCATTTTGTTGTACATTTATTGTACATTTTTCTCTAATGAGCTGTCAAGTGGGTAGTTTCGAAATCTATTCTTGATTTTTGGACTTTTTTGTGTTATATTTTAGTACAAAAAAACTTTCATAAGAAAGTAGATTTTATTTTGATCTTTAATATTTTTTGAAAATATTTTCGAAACATTCTACATAAAAATATTATGCCCAATATTTTTCCAAAAGAAATATATATTCTGCACAAAATATTATTAACAGTGAATAAAATACTTTCTACACAAGCCCAGGGCGAAAAAGCGGATATCAGCCAGAGTTCATGACCGGCGCAGTACCGCACCAGTTTTAATGGAGGGAAAACGCCAGTACTGTGAGACTACTAGTAGAATACCGACACAAGAGTTCCGCCAACGATTGATGTCATACTGTTTTACAACTGGCCGAGTACTGACTGTCACTACTGGCGAAATACCGAATCAGAAGTTTCGCCGTCGGTAGCGTGATACTGGCTTGCTACTAGCGCAGTACTGATACGCATTGCTGGTGGAATACCGACGTTAGTGTTCAGTCAGCGGTTGGCATTATACTGGCTCACCACTGGCACAGGAATGATACTCATTACTGGTCAAATACAAACATAAGATTTCAGCCATTGCTGGCATTGTACTGGACTACTACTCATATGAATTACTGGTGATATACCGACACGGGAGTTTCGCCGACGATTGGCTTAGTACTGGTCATATAACAACCTTAACTACTGGCTGACAACCGGCATAAGAGTTCAGTCAGTGGTTGGTGTGATACCGGTTTACTACTGGCGCAGGAATGATACGCATTACTGGTCAAATACCGACATAAGAGTTCAGTCAACGGTTTGCATTGTACTGGCCTACCATTGAAATGGATTACTGGTGATATACCAGCATGGGAGTTTCGTCGACGATTGGCGTAGTACTGGCCACATAGTAACTCCAACTACTGGCTGACAACCGGCATAATAGTTTAGATAATGGTTGGCGTGATACTGGTTTACTACTGGCGCTGTAATGATGTGCATCACTGGCGATATACCGACATGAGTGTTAAGCCAATAGTTGGAATTATACTGGTTAACTACTGGCGCAGGAATGATACGCATTACTAGTCAAGTACTAACATAAGAGTTCAGTCAACGGTTGGCATTGTACTGGCCTACTACTGATATGAATTACTAGTGAAATACCGGCAATGGAGTTTCGGCGACGATTGGCGTAGTAATGGCCATATACCGATTTCAAGTACTGGCTAACAACCGACATAAGACTTCAGCCAGCAGTTTGCACGATACTGGTTTATTTCTGGTGCAGTACTGATACACATTAGTTGGCATAAGTGTTCAGTCAACGGTTGTCATACTGGTTTACAACTGGCACAAGAATGATACGCATTACTGGTGAAATACCGACATAAGAGTTCAGCCAATGGTTGGCATCGTACTGGCCAACCACTGATATGAATTACTAGTGATATACCGGCAAGGGTGTTTCGCCGACGTTTGGCATAGTACTTGTCACATACCAATTTCATCTACTGGCTGACAACTGACATGAGACTTCAGCCAGCAGTTAGCACGATACTGGTTTACTTCTGGCGCAGTACTGATACACATTAGTTGGCATAAGTGTTCAATCAACGGTTGAAATACTGGTTTACTACTGGCACAGGAATGATACGCATTACCAGTCAAATACCGACATAAGAGTTCAGCCAACGGCTGGCATCGTACTGGCCAACTACTGATATGAATTACTAGTGATATACCGGCAAGGGAGTTTCGCCGATGTTTGGCATAGTACTGACCATATACCGATTTCAAGTACTGGCTAACAACCGACATAAGACTTCAGCCAGCAGTTAGCACGATACTGGTTTACTTCTGGCGCAGTACTGATACACATTACTTGGCATGAGTGTTCAATCAACGGTTGACATACTGGTTTACTACTGGCACATGAATGATACGCATAACTAGTCAAATACCGACATAAGAGTTCAGCCAACGATTGGCATCGTACTGGCCAACTACTGATATGAATTACTAGTGATATACCGGCAAGGGAGTTTCGCCGACGATTGGCATAGTACTTGCCACATACCAATTTCAACTACTGGCTAACAACTGACATGAGACTTCAGCCAGCAGTTAGCACGATACTGGTTTACTTCTGGCACAGTACTGATACACATTAGTTGGCATAAGTGTTCAGCCAACGGTTGGCATTGTACTGGCCTACTACTGATATGAATGACTGGTGATATACCAGCATGGGAGTTTTGCCGACGATTGGCATAGTACTGGTCATATACCAATTTAAACTACTGGCTAACAATTGACAAAGACTTCAGCCAGCAGTTAGCATGATACTGGTTTATTTCTGGCGCAGTACTGATACACATTAGTTGGCATAAGTGTTCAGCCAACGGTTGTCATACTGCTTCCCTACTGGCACAAGAATGATACGCATTACTAGTCAAATACCGACATAAGAGTTCAACCAAGGGTTGGCATTGTACTGGCCTTCTACTGGTATGAATTACTAATGATTTACCGACACGGGAATTTTGCCGACGATTTGCGTAGTACTGGCTATATACCAGGTTCAAGTACCGGTTGACAAGCGACATAAGAGTTCATCTAGCGGTTGGCGTGATACTGGTTTACTACTGGCCTGTACTGATATGCCTCACTGGTGGAATGCCGACATGAGTGTTAAGCCAACGGTTGGCAATGTACTGGTTCACTATACTGGCACAGTAATTTTACTTTCTAATCCACTGATATGAATGTCTGCTTAAATACTGGCAGAGTAGCTTCGCCGACAATTTTCGAAAATTTTAATCTTGGGAAATTTTGAAAAATTTTGTAATTCTTCAAAAAGAAGACTATGAGGACATCCCCTCCTTCAATACCCTTGAAATTTTGATATTTTTTACGTATCTCTAGCCGTTGTCGAGATATTTCGAATTTTTGAAAATTTGATTCTTGGGGATTTTGGAAAATTTGTTGATTTCTACAGAAAGAGAACTGAAAGTATATTCCCTTTCCTTCAACTTCCAAAATTTTGTTATTTTTGATGTATCTCTAGTCGTTTTCAAAATATTTCAATTTTCTTTTAAATTTAATTTTTAAAATTTTTTAAAATTTCAATTCTGCATAAATTAGGAATTAAAAAAGATCTGTGTTTGGATGTCTTTAAAAATGCTATCAATTATGAAATATTTTCAAGGTTTGTGGAGATATGTTGATATTTTTCAAACATAAAAACTCAATTTTTGAAACTGCTGCAAAGTTATTTATGGTAGTTGACTTGTACTAAAATATAGTTCACAAAATCATAATGTTGGAACACTTACGTGCAGAAAAATGTATTTCGTTCTTTTTAAACAAAAGTCAGCTTGCGTGATAGCGTAATGGTCGAGATCGAAAATTTGCGATCGTTAGTTTACTAGGTTTATATGCGTAGGTTCGAATCCCCCAGCGGTCGTGCGAAATTTTATTTGTTATAAGAGCATTGTAACATACACCTACCGATTAAATATGAGTATATCCACAATATATCAACAATTACACCATGTGCTTGTTTAATAATTATTATTAACAATATTTTTTATAATTTATTCTAGTCAGTACTGCCCCAGTAATAATTTAGTACTGTAAGACAGTACAGAACTTAGTCATTATTAGGGTTTTCACCTGTAACTCGCCCGTAATGATTAGAAGTACTGGCCCAGTATTGGTTCAGTAGTGTAAGTACAGAACTGAGTTTTAATTTGGGGCTTCACCAGCGACCCGCCAGTACTGACCTGTAATACTGTTCAGTACTTCAGGCCAGTACTCAGCCGGTTCAATAATAAGGGATAAGCCAGTACTGTGCCAGTGCTAACTATTGATAGTGGACGAGTACTAGCCAAAGAATTCCAATCAGTACAGAACATAGTTATGAAGAGTTTTACCAGTCCCATGTTAGTATTCTACCAGCACTGTTCCAGTATCGGAATATGCCTGGCAGTACTGGCGCAGTACCATATGGGTGGTAAATTTCCCCCTGGGAAATAGGCCCTATACGAAATGAAATAATTATTACTTTATTTCTTAAAGATCGAAATAAAATCTACTGTCTAATGGAAAAATTTTTTGTGTACTAAAAAGGAACACCCAAAAAGTTCACAAATCAAAAATAGACTTCAAAACTACCAACTTTCACCTCTCATTAGAAACAAATGTACAATAAATGTACAACAAAAAGAAAAAAGAGGGAGAGAAGGAAGAGTCAACCAAAACCAACCTCTCACTTTTTCTTTTCATCGTGTTTTTTATACTACTGAGGACCCAACAAGTTTCGAAGCTAGTTTAAACTTCCTCATGAGGGGTAATTTGAAGGAAAACCAAGAAAAAACGTTATAAATAATGGAAACTATCTTAATTAAATTTGAATATTACCTGAAAATAAAAATAAAGAATTTAATTCAAATGTTGTTTGCTCAATTTTTCTATTTTCTTATTAAAATCAAAAATCTTTAAGATCGAGATAAGAACTTCTTAAGACAAATTTAAGACAGATTCCCTGGACTTATTGATAGTATCATTAAAAGTTTCTTTGTTCCCTTTATTGTTAAAGTCAAAAACATACTCTTTTCGCTTTCAACCGAGAAGAAACTTCAGAAATACGAAGTCCATGGGTTTTTCCAAAAAAGATATTTGATATTAACAAAAAAGTATGTTTTGACTTTAACAATCAAAGAAACGAAGAAATCTTCAATAAGGCTACCAATAAATTTAAGAAATCTATCTTGAGTTTGGTTAAAAAAATTTGCCATGCCCAGATATACAGAACTTTCTGGTGTTTTCTATTTCAGTACAAAAAAAAATCATAAGAAAGTAATTTCCGTTCCTATCTTGAAGTTTTTAGATTTTAGTAAGAAAATAGAAAAATTGAGCAAGCAACATATGATGTTTAATTCTTTATTCTTATTTCCAGGTAACATTTGGGTTTGATTAATGCAGGTCTCATTATTTACAACGTTTTTTTTAGGTTTTCCTATAAATTACCACTAATGAGGAAGTCTTAATGGGCTTCGGAACATGTTGGGTCCCCAGTAGTGTAAAAAAGACGAAAAAATTTATTGTACATTTTTCTCTAATGAGCCGTAAAAGTGGATAGCTTCGAAGTCTATTTTTGATTTGTGAACTTTTTGGGTATTTCTCCTTTAGCACACAAAGAATTTTCTGAAGAAAATAGATTTCATTTCGATCTTTATGAAATTTTAAAAGAAAGACATTAAGCAAAGATTTGTTCCAATCTGCAGAGTTGCCTATGAATATTATCAAGATTTCTTTTAATTGAGGTGTTAATGATTTACTCAATTCACCGAAAGGTATCTATTTTTATTTAAATATAGTATAAAAATTTGGGGAAGTTAGCAATTTATAGAAATGTGTTGATGTTTTGGACTATTACCTTTTTCTTCTTGGAAGAATGGAATAATATAAATAGCTTGGTTCTAAATCAACCTACAAAATTATCACTTCAATTGCCCAGTCTGAAGTTGTGCACCGAGCCTAGGCTCGGCTCCCTCGTTGCGGCGAGCCGCCACATGGGTGGAAGTGGTGGGAGAGCACGCGCGAGCATTTGAATGTCAGTAACTGTGATTAGCGGACAGCACCGAATAGAAGGAAAAGAAAATAGACCCATAAATGATATCTTCTGAATTTCATTTTCAGAGTAGGGGTAACCATCAATATTTTGAGCATCAATATTTTCAGCAATCAATTGAAGTACTTTTAAATCTTTGTTTTTCGCTAGAATATTATTTAATTTTCTTTCAGCTACTTTTGACGCTGGTCCACTCTGTTCGGATAATTCATCCTTTACGTGTTGAACATAACTCAAACTTTCCTGAAGCGACAGTCCCTGAGTTTGTAATTTATTAATGTACTCAACCAAACATTCAAAATTAGTTTGTATGTACTGTAAGTCTGCCAGCAATTGTTTTGTATGTAAAACTTTTTGAGCTTCTCCTATACATGTTGCCTCTTCTGGGTTTACACCCAAAACAACAGAACTAATTTTTTCAAAATTTTTTGCATAATACGTAGCCGCACTTGACCACGTTCCCCATCGTGTTATAATAGACTCTGGTGGCAACGGTAATTCAGGATTTATCTCGCAGAAACGTACAATTCGTGCAGGAGACTTCAAAAAAACTTTTTTACATTTGCGATTAAATTATTTACTGTTTTATAATGCAGACGAATTGCTTCATCAACAAGATGGAGACCATGTACCACACACGTAATATGTTCCGAAGGTTGTCCCTACTCTGAAAGTGAAATTCGGAAGATGAAACATACCTCAATCACATCGGTAGAGGTAGAGCGCAGTTTCTCTCGATATGCTAATATTTTTAGAAACAGAAGGAGAGCGTTTATTTTCGATAATTTAAGAATGTTATTCACGGTGTCGGCTAATGCTTTAACCCTCAATAAATTGAATTTCGAGAATGGTTGATAAAACATTCTTTTCTAACATTCAACTTGAAATGTCTCTTTGGCACCGTTTTATTTTATTTTCATTGATAATAACAACTTATCACTTGTCGCTCTATTTTCTTTCCCTTCTACTCAGTTCTGTCCGCTAATCACAGACACTGCCATTCAAATGCTCACGCACGCTCTCCCACCACATCCCCCCATGCGGCGGTTCTCCGCAACGAGGGAGCCGAGCCTAGGCTTGGTGCGCAATTTTAGGCTGGGCTCGTCCGCTCTCTGGTGATTTATATTATGAAGGGTGCCGGAGCATAAAGGCATAAGTGCCAAATTTCGAAAATGCGTTTTATTGGCTTAAACTAATTTTTTAACCTTACTCATGTCTCTGTAGAAGATTATAGTCCAGTTCGATTTAGAAGTGGGTCAAAATCCATGTTTTCTAATTGAAAAAAAAATTAATTATTTTCGCCTGTTCTTTTCACGATTCAGTGAAGCTAAGCAATAACTCGACAGTACTTTTTTTTCTTAATTAAAAGATAAAATATTGATGCAAATCTTTGTGTGTCAATACTTTCGTTTTCCGGGACGCATGGCTGCTTCTTTCGGGATGTTTCTTTTATGGTTTAATATAGATTGATAAGGGTTTTCTCGCAGATGGTTGCTTTTTTTAACACTCCTTTCACGATTCAATAGAGGTAAGTAATAGGTCAAGAGTAAATCCTTTTTCTTTTTTTTTTTAATTAAATGCGTTGGAGTTTGACAGTTTTTTGTGTCTCCTGAAAAATTCGAGTTTCGGCACTTACGCCCTTATGCCCCGGAACTCTTCTTGTGTAAAAACACTAGTAAATATTTGTTACGAAACGCACTTTTATATTTATTACATAATAGTTACAGCACTGTTACTTAACTAAATAACATTTTTATAAAATTGATACAGATTTTACAGAACAGTTTGTATCAGCAGGTAAAAAACAACAATTAAAAATTGATTTTTAAGTGAACAATTGAAAATGTTCAATTTGTTTATTTATTCAATTTACTTAAAAGTCAATCTCTTCTGCGTAAGTTCACGTGAGAACATTTTTTTTAAGACCAATAGATACAGAGGCAAAAAATATTTTTAAAAAAGGTCTTGAATTTACAATTGTTAATAACTTAACTTCTTGTGCAGGAAAAGTTTTACATATATTATTTTTATGTAAAATATTGCTGTGTTGAACATCTTCACCCAGAGTATTTTCCATAAAGCAGGCACAATACTTAAATAATAATAATAATTATTTCATTGCGTATAGTATCTACAATGAGTGGAAAATGTTTTATTTACTGTTTTTAATATTTTTCGTAGGATAAATTAGAATATATTTATATGTATGGATCAACTGAAATTATATAATATTATTATATATTATACTATTTTATATTATATTATATATTAATGAATTAATACAATAGTAGAATATATTTTGTGTAGGAAAAATACAGTCAGTTTACTTTGTGTACAATGTATTCCGTACACAATATGTTTGTGTAAGAAGAGCATTTTTCCCTAGACACTTTTTTGAAATTTTTTTATGGATTGAAATGTTTATTTATTACATTCTTATGTAAAATTATATATAAAATTTGTAATACACGATACGCTTTTTCCTTGAGTTTCCAACGGTTAAATTTTCAACTGTTGAAAATCAATGAAAATTGAATTTTCAACAGCTAGATCATTATATATAAAATAATTATAGGATAATCGGTATTGAAGTAAATAATAGAGAGATATTGAACTAATTAATGTAAAAAGTGGAGAAACTACATAAAGAACGATTTATTTTAGAGCATTCATAATCTCACATGGTAGTACAAAAAAATTGCGATTCTGCACAAATTGGCTTGAAACTTAAACAGTATGGTTGAAATATCTTTTCTTTCTTGACTAAAAAATCTTTTTTGGTTGGAAATTCAGCTCTTGTTGAAAATCCGTCTTTTCGATTTAAAATTTCATATCTTTTGATAGATATTTGATATTTTTTGGAAGAAAATTATGCTGTTTTGGTTAAGAATTCAAGTATTTTGTTGAAAATTGAATCATTTGGTTGAAAATTAACTTTTTTCTTGAAAATTCGCATTTTTGGATTGAAATTTCAACAGTTTTGTAAAAAATTTTTTTTTTTACTTACTTGAAAATTCAACAATTCGGTTGAAACTTGTTTTGTTCTTTCTTGACTAAACAATCCTTCGTGGTTGAAAATTCAACTCTTCTGTTGAAAGTTCGTCTTTTTTATTTGAAAATTCACCTTTTCTGGTAGAAATTACATTTTTTTCTTGATAAAAAATACATCTATTTGGTTGAAAATTAATCCGACATAGTATAAGATTCAACTATTTTGTTCAACATTCACCATTTTAGTTGAAAATTCATTTCTGTGACTAAAAATTGAAGTATTTTGTTAAAAATTCGTTTTTTTTCTTGATTGAAAATTCACTAATTCAACTGAAAATTTGACTATTTAATTTTTGGTTGCAAATTTATCTTATGTAGTTAAAAATTCAACTATTCGGTTGAAAATTCATATATTTTATTGAAAGTTCATTTTTTTGGTAGAAAATTATCCTCTTGGCTGAAAATTCGTCATTTTTGGTAAAAAATTAATCTCTTTGGTAGAAATGCAACCGTTCGATTCAAAATTAATCTTTTTTGGTTGAAAATTCAATTACTTGGTTGAAAGTTGAACTACTTTGTTAAAAATTCTTTTTTTTTTGTTGAAAATATTTTCTTTTAACTAAAAGTTGTTTTTTTTTTTAGATGAAAATTTAATCATTTGTTTGAAAATTCATGTATTTTGTTGATATTTCGTCGTTTTTGGTAGAAAATTAATCTTTATTGACTAAAAATGCAACTGTTCGATTGAAAATTAATCTGCTTTGGTTGAGGATTCAACAATTTAGTTGAAAAATCGCCTTCTTGGGTTGAAAATTCAACTGTTTGGTTGAAAAATAACATTTTTTTTTAAACTTATATTTTTGGGTTGAAAACCCCACTGCTTTGCAGAGGGTTGAACAATTAGGCTGACATCTTTCCTCTCTCTTGACACAAAAATCACTTTTTTTTTGCTAGAAATTTAACTCTTTTGTTGAAAATTTGTCTTTTTGGTTTGAAATTTCCTGACTTTATGATAATTTGAAGTCAGCTGAAATAGTGTAAATGTGCTAAAATCAAAATTAAAAGTTTCTTTTTTGTCAGGAATAATGAAAGAAAAATTTGATTTTCTATTAGTTAAGACTAAATAAAAAGATCTCTGCTCTTTCTTTATTTTTCTTTATTGAGCCATCTTTGATTGCGAAAACTAATTTTTTTTAAATTAGATTTATAATTTTATCACTCAGTAATAAATAAACATTAAAACAAAAGTATTTCAGAAGCCCAGCAACTTCATGTTGAACGGACGGAAGAACAACTTCAGGAAGCCACGTATTTTATTATTATAGATTTAAATTTTGCATACATTAAAAAGTGACTATAGAATGAAAAATATTATTTCAAGGAATATTAGAAAATATTGCAAGAAAATATCTGAAGCCATTACTTCTAGTTAGAGAGTCTCCAGAATAATGAATGTAACTAGAAGAATTAACAATAACAAAAAGAAACATTTGTGTGAACTGTGAATGAAAAAATAAAGGTCGTCAGGGATTTCTATTTGAATTTCACATCTTTGAGGATAACTGTGTGGAAACTTTGAAATGTTTCAATACATTACTGACACGTGGTATATGTTTGCAATCATTTCTGCAACCTTTCTATAGACAATGGGACAAGATTCTGATCTAAGGCAAATTTATACATCGTTTTTTTATTCAAACATGAAGATTTTCCAGACGATTCATCGTAATCTTTGAAAAATGTTTATATATTCTCTTAATAGAGTAAATATGCAAAAATAAAACGAAATACAAGCACAATTCTACTTAATATTTAGATTTACCAAATATTTCCTTTAATGCTATTACCATTTGACAGAAGTTTCGTAAGCAAAATTTAAATTTTTCGCAAAATCCATAAATAAAGAGCTGAGTACGTATGATAAATTTTCGCATTAGACTACGAAGAAAATTCTTGAGGAAAAATTTCACAGCAAAAGTCCGACCCTAACGAGGAGAGGGTTCAAAGCTTAAGCTTTCATGGTGCCTAAAATTAGTGTATTTTATAATTAGGTGAAATAAGTTCCTTTGATATTAGTGAAGAAATTTATAAATTGTGAAAAAAGATATTATGTCATCATTTTTTATCCTTAATTCTAAAAAGTAAGACACTTTCTCGAGTAAGTTTAATGAAAGAGTAAATTATTAAATGGATTATAATAAGGATGAAAAGACAGATTAATTAGGATCAACTTCGGCCTTTGAACTTTTACTGAGTTTGTGAAGAAGGTAGCTATATTCTATAATTATTAATTTAAACCCAAAGCGAAAAGAAATCCATGACCGTAAAAAGAATAAAATTTCGATAAAATGAGGATTTCACATGGAACGAATAGAAGCTAAAAAATTTTTTTAAATAAAAAAGTCGATTAAGACAGTAACTTTAAGGTAGAAAACAAGAATGTGCAAAAATGGCCGGAAATTGCCATAAGTCAACTTATTGAATTAAATAATGTAGTCCTATAATGAAGTTTTTTAATATCTGCATAAGTTCACGAATAAGATTTTGGAAATAATAACAAAAGGAATTAAAGAAAATCAATCAGTGTGTAGTTTTTGGTATTAAATACTAATAAAAAATGGAAATTAAAAAAGTGTAACGTTTGTTAGAGTCAAAATCTCTTGAAACTGAGAAAAAATTACATTTTTTAAGAATTAGTTAATTTTTATCAAAAATTTGTTTTATTTTTTCAATTTCTGTGTATGACAGCTGTAAAATGTAAGAAGAAATTTTTTTGACGTCTAAGGAAATTTTAACTTGCTTCTTCAGTGCAAACTAGAGACATATCATATATAATGCTAAAAAACTTTATAATTTTCATATAAATTAAAAAAATTTCGAAAAATGTCATTTTACTCGTTTGAAAAGAAATTCTAACGTAAACCAAAGTTATATATTTTATTTTTTATTTTTAATTAGCGTTTAATACCAAAAAATGTACATAGGAATAAATTATCATAATTTTTGTACCCACGTGGGTAGAGAAATTTTTTTAAATTATAAAAATTAAAAATCTTCTACCTCATTGCGACATTGTAGGTCTATTTTTTATTTCAAAAAGTCATTAAAGTTTTTCATTTGTAGTATAACGTGGCAGCTTTTCAGCACTAGCCATTTTCGTTTTTCAAAACAAATTTATTTTCGGCGCACCCTACTGTCCAACGGGCTGATTGATTTTCTTTGATTTCCTTCTCATTATTCCCAAAATTCTATTCTAGAACTTATGTAGATATCAATTAATTTTATTAAAGGATTACATTATTCAGTTCAATCGATTGAATAATGGCCCTTTTTGAGCCATTCTTGCACATTATTTTTTTTCAGCTAAGAGTTACTGGCGTATTCAACTTTTTTAATGTGCAATTTTTTTAAATTTTATACAAACCTCTCAGTGAATTAAAAAAGAATTAATCAGGTTAATGTAGGAACGTTTCTCGTACATATATTTACATTTACAGAAATTGTGTCAAATAAACTGAATTTGAGTCAGTCAAAAGTGACTGATTCGCAGTCAATTGTGACTGATTGAAATAATTCGGATTCAGCAACTGACTCAGCAGTGAAAAGTGACTTTTAAAATCAGTAAATTTGACTCACTGTTGTAATGTGACATTTCAATGATGCAATCTATTATTTTCACTGATGGAGTCAGTCATTTTAAATGATCTAACCTGCGATTTTTACTCATGAGGAAGTCAATTTGAATTATCTAATCAGTCGCGTCCACTGAATGAATAAGTAATATTGAATGTTCTAAACTGTAACTTTCATTAATTAAACTAGTCATTTTAAATTATTTGAACTGTAACTTTTACTGAATAAATGAGGCTTTTTGAGTGGTCTGATTAGTAGCTTCCTCTAGCTTAAATGTAGAAATTTAAAGAAGAGTCCTAATTTACAAATAATTTTACTATTTTATTAAAGCAGACAAATCAGTCTCTACTATTTACTGAAAATCAGTTATTTCAATTGGTCTGATCAGTAGCTCTCTCTAATTAAAATATAGGAATTTAATGAAGAATTTCAATTTACAAATAGTTTTACTATTTTACTTTAGCAGACAAATCACTCACTTCTATTGACTGAAAATGAGTCTTTCCAAGTGACTGTCTGATTCAGTCAGAAATATTGACAGATTCATCTGTTAAAACGACTGTCTCATAGGTAGAAATGACTGATTCTTCAGTCAAAGTATGCTTGTTTAATTTAATTAGTCTAATTTTCACTGATTTAAATTCAGAGTGATTGTGATTGTGTGGTGGTTTTTTTTAAATACTGGAAATGGGGTTGAATTTTATTAATGAATGGATGTCGCCAAGTTGGGGTATGGCCAATGATGAAGAAAATTTCTTAAATATCGATACGAAGTCAAATCTACTTTTCATGAAAATGTTTTGTGTTCTAAAAAAGAACATCCAAATAGTTCACAACTAAAAAATAGATTTTGAGACTTTCCGCTTTTTCGGCTCATTAGAGACAAATGTACAATAAATGTACAAAAAAAAGAAAAAAGAGGAAGAAAAAAGAAAGAGTCATTCAAAACCTCACACTCTTTCTTTTTTCCGCTTTTTTATACTACTGGGGACCAACATGTCTTGGAACCAATTTAGACTTCCTCATCAGGGATAATTTATAGGAAAACAGCAGATACAAAAATGTAGAATTGTTAGATTAGACAATTATTATTACCTGGAAATAAAAAAGAGATAATTGATAGCAATTACTGTTATGGTACACGTTTCATTCATTTATCGAAAATTGATTTTTGGCAAGCGAACTATTCTGAATCATCTTCGGTTGCTTTAGAACAAATCTATTCAGATTATTCTATTTTTCAAAAAAAAAAAAGGTAATAATCCAAACCAATAACACATTTCTAAAGAATTGCTCACTTCCTCAAATTTTTAAAATCTATTCAAATAAAATAGATATTTTTTCGTAAATTAAGTTAATCATTAACACCTCATTTAAAAGAAATCTTAAGTATTCATAGACAACCCTGCAGATTGGAACCAATCCTTGCTAAATGTCTCTTTTCCAAAACTTCAATAGTGAAAACATAGGATTACAATTCCTGGATTTTCGTCACAGACACAAAGGAAAGTAAAAATAAAGAAATATATAAAGAAATAAACTTTTTTATTCAAGTTTTAGTAATATGGACTTCAAGGAAATTGACAAAAATTTGGGTAATGGGATGGAGGTTCTTGGAGGACCGGTGAAAAATATCAAAAAATTTTATTCAATTAGTAGCAAACTGATATTAGCTGCATTAGAAAAAGATTTTTTGATAAAATGTAAGACTCATGGGGTTGTTCCAAAACAGATTTTTTATACCAACAAGGAAGTTTGCTTTGATTTTAATACCAAAAGAAACAAAGAAACATTTAATGAGACCACTAATAGATTTAGAAAATCTATTTTAAATCTGGTTATGAAAGATTCCCATGCAAAAATACACAATCTAAATGAAAATGTAAAGAAGACTCTTCATAATTTGAATAAAAAAGTACCGGATTACATCATCAAAGAATGCTTTGCAAGAGGAACGCAATTAAATTGAAAGGCCTTCAGTACCTAATAATAAAAAACATGAACGAGAATTTGAAAAAAATTCTCAATATCCAAGGTGATATACAAAAATTGACTCTAAATATTCACATATCGCTTTTTCAAGACCAGTCTGACCCATGTTTTTTAAATATCTAAAACGTAGAGATTCCACAAAAAGTAATCAACATTTTGAGTTTTGTGGGTTGGTTTAGATTTTTAGAACCAATCTATTCAGCTTATTCCATTTTCCAAAAAGAAAAAGGTAACAATCAAAACCAATAACACATTTATAAAAAATTACTAACGTTCTCCTATCTTTGAAATATATTTAAGTAAAATAGATATCTCTTGGTAAATTGAGTTAATCATTAACAACCACAATTAAAAAAAACCTTCAGTATTCATAGGAAACCTTGCAGATTGGAACCAATCTTTGCTTAATGCCTCTCTTAAAATTTATTAAATATCGAAATAAAATCTATTTTCTTTTGAAAATTTTTTGTGTACTAAAAAAGAACACCCAAAAAGTTCACAATTCAAAAATAGACTTTGAGACTACTTGTTTTTTCGTTTCTTTTTGAAAAATGGAATAATCTGAATAGATTGGTTCTAAATCAACACACAACATTTGATCTTGGATATATGATCTATTTCCTTCATTTCCCATGTTCAGTGTACATAAATCTCGTAATAATTTTTTCAGGTTTTTCAATTGTACAACTAATTTCAATGTTAACCTGATACTTATGAAAAAATGAGGTTGCCGTAAGGTTTTACATACAATTATCAATTTTATAACCAATTAAAACGTTAACCTGATACTTATCAAAAAATAAGGTTGTCATAGGTTTTACATATATTCAGGTAAAAGAAATTATGCCCTCGTTGCCTACGAGAAAGATGCCACACTAACAATATGTGCATATTATGTACCATTGAGTACTTTATTTACATTGTCTCTAATCTTATGAATTTTTACAGATATTTTTGATTCCAAATATATTTAATATACTTTTAGTTTTTTTTTCAATTTTTTACAACTCATTAAAATGTTAACCTGGTACTTATCAAAAAATAAGTTTGCCACTAGATTTTACATAAAATGTAAAATTTTATAACTAATTGAAATGGTAACTTGGTACTTATCAAAAAATAAGGTTGCCATAGGTTTTGCATACACTCAGGTAAATGAAATTATATCCTCGTTGCCTACAAAAAATAGTTTTTGGGGAAGATGCCATGCAAAATAGATGTCTTTTGGTAAATTGAGTTAACCATTAACACCTCAATTAAAAGAAATCTAAGTATTCATAGGCAACTCTGCAAATTGGAACAAATCCTTGATGTCTCTCGTTTAAAATTTTTTGAAGATCGAAATGAAATCTATTTTCTTATGCAAATTTTTTTTGTACTGAAAAAGAACACCCAAAAAGTTCAGGATTCAAAAATAGACTTTGAGACTACCTGTTTTTTCGGCTAATTAGAGACCAACACCAACGTCACAATCTTTCCTTTTTCCGTCTTTTTTATACTACTAGAGACCAACATGTTTCGAAGCCAATTTAGACTTCCTCATCATGGGTAGTTTATAGGATAACTACAGTTGTGAATAATGAAACATATATTAATTGTGTGTATGTGCATGGCAGCTTTTTTTTTAACCAAATTCAAATAGATTTATTAAAATTAATATTCTCATTAAAAGTTTCTTTGTTATTTTTTTTCTTGAAGTCAAAACCTATTTTCTTGTTAATGTGAAATATCCTTTTTGGGAAAAACAATGACACTTGCATTCTATTAATAATTCTTTCTGTAATGCATCCAATCCAAGTTTTTACTAATTAAATAAATTCTTTAATACATCTATACTGGACTATCAGTAATATCTATCATAAAATCACAGTCCACCAAATGTTTATCAATTACACTGAAAATTATATTAACAAAAACATGAAAATAAGAATGGATAAAATAATTTTTCATATAACTTCCTGCGTTGAGATTGGTTTTGGTTGACACTTTTTTTTCTCCCTGTTTCATTACACGAAAAATTTTCCTAAGAAAGTAGATTTCATTTCGATCTTCAAGAAATTTTGAAAGAGGTACGTCAGGCAAGGATTTGTTCTAATCTGCAGGGTTGCCAAAGAATACTTAAAATTTCTTTTGATTGAGGTGTTAATGGTTAACTTAATTTACCAAAAGATATCTTTTTGACTTAAATATAGTTTACAAATTTGATGAAGTTAGCAATTCTTCATAAATGTTTTATTGGTTTGCATTATTACCTTTTTTTTCGAAAAACGGAATAATCTGAATAGATTGGTTCTGAATCAACCCACAAAATTTGATCTTGGCACCATGATCTATTTCCTTCATTTCCCATGTACAGTGTAGATAATCTTG
>JAUMHM010000031.1:62362826-62381868 GCA_032362435.1 Melikaiella ostensackeni
AACTTTTCCTCTCAAAATTTTGTTTTTTTGTTGTTCTATGCACCAATTTGGCGCCCCCGCTCAAGTGCGCCCATGGCGCACACAACAAACAGAACAATTTTTTAGAATTGCTCACCAATATAGGTGAGCATACTTAAAAAGTGCTTTGACTGCCTTTGAACATTTTTTGTAATAACTGCAAACAGTTTGAACAAAATAGGAATTTTTAATTGTCAGAATATATATTTTTTCCATTCTGTTAATTATATGGGTGGAAATGAAAAAATGGACAATATCATGTCCCTGGGATATTTTTTTCAATTACAGGATTTTTTGAAGCCTTTTTCCCACAAAATCCTATAGACCAATTATTTTTAATTTACTCAGTATTAAAATAAATTCGAGTAAATATGAGTAAATTTCATCCGGTAACGTGTCCCTTACTATATTTATTCACATTTATGGCGATATAACTTTTAGAAGAAAACTCAAAGTAATATTACAAATATACGTATATCTTAAAATTTAATTGCGAAAAACGAAAATAAAGCTTGTTTGTAAAGTTTGTTTTTAATTATAATTACAGAGTATTACGTACGTTTTTAATGTCCCCGAGTTTTTGTCTCAGCCGGTAACAAAACAGTTTTTCATTAATTGTATAATTTAAGAATTCAGTTTTCTCACTAAAATTAATTAACAATTGAAGACTATTAAATACAGTGAAAGTCCCTATAAGTCCGACTTTGGTTCTTGCCTAAAATGGTCTTCGGTATATAACGGACCGACTCCAATGTCAACAATCAGGGCCGTATGAACAATCTTTATGTGATTTTCGTTTGCAGTAAAAAATATTTATTAAATTTCTTCAAATGTTTTTTTTTGAAGGATAAACGCTGCCTCTTGTTTTCCTGCGTAATTTTTGTATCACATAACCTAAACACTGAAAGCGAATGAAGCGAAGTGCGGACCGTGCGAACTGACGAAATTATGCTCTTGTGATACTGCCCGCTTTGTTAGTACGGTACTGACCAGTTTGCTGGCTTTAAAGAGCCGCTCTCTGTATCCCTTCGACCCCTGATCCTCGAAAAAAATTCTGGGAATGACATATTGCAGACTGACTTAATACGGACTTTCAGTGTATACTTCAGGATGGCAAAATTTAATTAGATATAAATTGTCGTTATTTGTCACAAATAATCAATTTTCAAGCTCGAAAAGTAGCGTACATTGATAGAGTGTCATCCAGTAACATGTTAATAATACAGGAAGAATATTTTGAAGGTGAGTGTATGCGAAATATATTAATAAAAATATGTACATTTTACCTGAGAAAGAATTTTTTGATAAGTTATTCTTACGACAAAATATACTTCAAAATATTTTTTTTTTATCCTTGTCATCCGGCAACACAAAATTTATTTTCATTATGTGAAGTTGGTTGTAAGAAGCAAAATAATCTAGGTTCCCATTATTTTTTTAATTAAAAAATAATTTTATATACGCTTGAAGCAATATTTTACATTCTGTTCTATTAATTATAATGTAAATAAAATCCCCAAAAAACGTCAACTTACCTATATAAAGCCTCTAGAAGCAGATGTAACTATTATTACGACATAAAAAATATTTTAAATGATTTAAATAAAAATTATCACATTAAATTTAAAAAAATTTAAAATTAGGGCCTACTTCTTCATCTCGATCATTATTATTTTTACACTTATTGTGATTAATATTAATAGAAAAAAACGTTTTATGTTGTTTTGAAATTCATTTTTAAAAAATATTCTGAATTGAATAATTTCAACTTTTTAATTTTTACCCTTGTCCCAGCCCTCCCCCTATTCAAGGGATTTCGAAAGATTTGAAAGATTTCCAGTGATTTGAAAGGATTTCAAGGGATTTTAAGGGATTTCAAAAAATTCCGAGGAATTACAAAACTTTTAGGGTATTTCGAACGATTACAAAGGATACGAAAGGTTTCACAGATTTCAAGTGATTTTAAAAGACTTCAAGAATTTAAAGAAATTTCCTAGTACAATTTGAGAAAGAATCTCAATTTTTTCAAGGGATTTAAGAAGATTTCGAAAGACTGTAAGGAGTTTAATCAGATTTCAACGATTTTACAGGATTTCAAAAGATACCGAAGGATTTCGCCAGATTTTTGTGGATTTTAAGAAATTAACAATGATTTCCGCGGATTACAAAGAATTTGAAGGAATTTCCATGGAATTTAAGAGATTTTGATATATTTTGAGAGAAGTCACGAGATGTTGAAGGATTTTAAAGGATTCCAAGAGTCACCTGAGTATGTTGACGAATTTTGAAGGATGTTAGAGGACTTTAATTGGATTTCGAAGATTTGAATGTTTTTGAAGGAATCTTATAAGATTTCCAAAGGTTTCACGGGATTTCAAAAAATTTACAAAAATGTCAAAGGATTTCACGAAATTTTAACGAATTTTACGATATTTAAAGGGATTTTGATGATTTCACGGGATTTCAAACGATTTTAAGAAGTTTTAAAATATTCCAAAGTATATCCACGGATTTTAAAAGATTTTAAGGGATTTCAAGAGATTCGGAGATTCTTACGGATTTTAAAGATTATAATGAATTTTGAAGGGATTTTAAAGATTTCAACAATCTTGTAATATTTCGAAAAATTTCACGAAATTTCAAAAATTGTATGGAATTTTTATGGGATTTTGAAGATTTCAAGCGATTGCAAGGATTTCAAAGATTTAACGGAATTTCAAAGAATTTCCAAATATTATAAATGATTTTAAGGGATTTCGAGGAATTTTAATGGCTTTTAAATTATTTTGATGGATTTCAAAGAATATTTTAAGGGATTGAAAGAGATTGGGAAAGAGTCCCACGGATTTTAAAGATTTTAATGAATTTCAAAGGGGTTTCAAAGATTTAAAAGCATCTCGTAATATTTCGAAAAATTTCAAGGAACTTCAAGGATTATATGGGATTTTCAAGAATTCAAGCGCTTGCAGGATTTCAAAAGATTTAACGGAATTTCAAAGGTTTTCCTAATATTATAAAGGATTTCAAGAAAGTTTAATGGATTTTAAAAGATTTTTAAATATTTTAAGGAATTTCAAGGGATTTGGAAATATTCTCACGAATTTTAAAGATTTCAATGAATTTAAAGGGTTTTAAAAGATTTCAAGGGATCTCGTAATATTTCGAAACATTTCACGGAACTTCAAGGGTTATATGGGATCTTGAAGATTTCAAAAGATTTAACGGAATTTCAAAGGATTTCCGAATATTATAAAGGATTTTAAGGGATTTCGAGGAATTTTAATGGCTCTTTAAAGATTTGAATGGGTTTTAAAATATTTTGAGGGATTTCAAGAGATTCGGAAAGATTCTTACGAATTTTAAAGATTTTAATGAATTTTAATAGGTTTTCCAAGATTTCAAGGGAACTCGTAATATTTCAAAGTATTTCACGGAATTTCACGGATTATATGGGATTTTTGTGGGATTTTGAAGATTTCAAGCGATTGCAATGATTTCGAAAGCTTTAATGGAATATCAAAAGATTTGCTAATATTTATAAAGGATTTTAAAAGGTTTCGACGAATTTTAATGGATTTTTAAAGATTTAAATTAATTTTAAAATATTTTAAGGGACTTCAAGAGGTTCAGAAAGATTCCCACGGATTTGAAAGGTTTTAGTAAATTTTAAATGAGATTTCAAAGATTGAAGAGATCTCGTAATATTTCGAAATATTTCACGGAATTTCAAGGATCTTAACCGATTTTTACAGATTTTAGGGGATTTCCGCGGATTTTAAAGGATTATATGGGATTTTTGAGGGATTTTGTAGATTTCAAGCGAGTTTATGGATTTAAAAATATTTCACGAAATCTTAAAAAATTTAAAGGGATTTCCGCAGATTTGAAAGGATTTCAAAGGATTTCCAGGGAGCTTAATTGTTTTAAATGTATTTCTATAGATTATATACGATCTCCATGGAATTGAAAGGATTTAAAGGAATTTTCACATGATTTAAAAAAATTCGAGGGATATAAAAAATTTTCAAGACTTCACAGGATTTCAAAAGATTGCAAAGGTTTCCAGGGTTTCCACGAGATTTCATGATAGGTGTACAACTGTACACCAGATTTTCAGAATGGTTAACTCCTCGTCTCTATATTTATTGGAAGTATGTAATATGAAATGTTACATAATGAATAACAAATAAAAGAAAAATTGATATAATGTGCATAATAGCGTAAAAAGTAATTTTAACAGCAAAATTGGTTTCAATTAGCATATTAAAAAAAAATAATTAGAAGAAGGAAACTTATAAGTAAGAACTATTTCTGGCCCCCCCCCCCTCCCACTCCTTTGAAGTCCATCTAAAATCTGAAACTTTGCCTAGGAACTAACCAGATACTAGCCTGAAAAACTTTTGTCTTTTATTATTATATCATTGAGGCTTATCCCTTTTAGGGTAAGCGTAACTCGTTCGGTTCTAGCCTCGTTGCACTTCCGGAGATGAGGGAATTTATATGGTAAGGGTAAGTAAGGGATGTGTAGGAGAAGGGATAGGTTTTAAATCAGTCTAGAAGTCATCGTGTGTTGTTCATTCAAACGACACACTCGTCCCACAACACCGTTCCGACACGGGACGCTTATCAATCTCTTTAGCAATCACCCTAGGTGAAGAGCTTCACAGAGCCATCATACTTCACGATTCACACATAAACACTCAAACTGACTGATAAAGCCATAGGAAGATTCATACTCTCTAGCCCAGTCACATCCACTAAGTAAAACTCCTCACGAGGGCCCATGAGTATCCAAAATCTTTCATTATAGGCCTCACTCTTTTTCTTATAAACGATTGTTCTCAACACATCCCGATCCTTGCATACATCTTTTGCTTTCTTTACAACCCTACATCTTTTCATGCAAGTTCTTGTGTTTCTGCGACTTTTTATATCTCTTCGCTTTAGAGTCTCATTCACACATTCCAACCATTCATTCTTCGGTCTACCTCTGGGTGCGCTACCATTCACTTTACCCAGATTCACTTGCTTCGTTAAACATCCTTTTTGTCACGATTTTGAATGTAGTTGCAAAAGATATTTGGTTGAAATGATAGTTACTGATAGTAATATTGACGATTTTCACACTAATTTGTTTGTCCCGTTTTTCTAAATTTAAATTAGGAAATCGGGAGACTTAGCGCTAAGGATCGATCGTTAAGATTCGAAAAATTTAGGGACATTGGCCGAGCCCACCCAGGTTTAATTTCACCTCAGCTTCATTTCTTCGTGTATTTGAGACAGAAAAACGAGACTTAACTTCGAAAACATTCATACGTTCTCAGTATTGGATAACAACTCGTAAATGATTTTGTGAACCGATGGCTTTCAATCCTTGAGATGAAAGAAGAAATAGACACAATTATGGCCAGACAACGTTTGGTACGAGATCAGAATGTTGCTGCGAATTGGTTCGGTCCGTTTCGATCTTTCGATATCCACGTGCCTCCTTTCTTTTTTCTTTTTAATTGTTCTTCCGTTCGGCAAATTTTCTTTTTCTGACCCAGGCCAGTAACCGATCGAATACGGATCAGTTTCACATGTATGATATTGATTTAAATAATATTTATCAACTTTTTTTCTTTTCGATTGAAAAATATCTACATGCTTTATTTTATAAGATAAATGACTTGTATAAATTAACAAAATATAACTTTGGAAATATCCGGTAAGCGATGTGTGAGATATTCATTCTTTGTCTGAATATTTATATCTTTACATTTTTCGCAATGTAAAATTAATTGATTTTCGTTAAGTTAATTCCTGTCACAAAGATTTACCATATAATTCATCATCTCCATTAAAGTATATTTTACAGCACATTAGTGAAAAAAAGAACACGAATTTTTCGAAAATTTTTCGAAAATCACGATTCTGTTTATAAAACTTGTTGTAATATTATATTATTATTCAATAGATAAGTTGTATATATACATTAATGGAGATGATGAATTATTATTAGTGATCTTTGTTGCAGAAATTAAACTTAACTGAAATCCATTAATTTCACAATTCAAAAAATTAGTAAAAGTAGGAGGCAGGCGCCTACAAAAAAAGTTTCCGTAGCCTCTATTAAGTCGTTAATGAAGCCCTTCAAATCTCCCACCCCCCCCCCAATCCCTCTACTCTCCTTATTACCCCTTACTTCCCCTCACTGTGTCTTCACTTCCCCTCAATCCCACTCATTTTCCATCACTTCCCCACCCCACTGTCACCCCCTCCACCACTTCTCATTATACCTCTCTCCTCAATTCACCTTCCCTCCCCTCACTACCCCACATTTACCCTCATTCCCCTCACTTCCCCTTACTTTCCCTCATTCCCCTCACTAGCCCTTTTTTATACGATGGATAGACTCCCGACCGAAACCATAAGGGTCACTGTCTGGGGCTACGAAACCTTAAAAATGAAAAGTTACGTATTTATTAAATCTAATGCTGTATAATAAACATTATATATATATATATATATATAAATATAAATAATATAATTATTTTTCGAAAATTTCAATTTTTCTCGAGGTAAACGTGAAAAACCATGATTTTTATGAAGTTTTTATGGTTTTCGCCATGAAAATCAAATTTGCGCCAATTTATTCTATGATTTTCGTAATCAGCGCGTCAAAATACATATAAATATACGGTGTTTAAAAAAAATCTGACGTAAGGGCTATTCGGAACTACATCCTTATGAAGCCTTTCATTTCTTTATTTTCATACATAGTACCGGCGGAAATTATTTACACGCCTATTTTTCGAGCTGTTGCTAAGGTGCCTTAATTTTTATATTTATTATTTAATATTCATCTATTATTTATTTTATTTATATTTATATTTCATATATATGAATTTTTTCCCTCATAATAGCACGAAAGGTACTAAAATTTTGTGTCTAATAAGCCTGACTTAAAATCATAATGTCAATTTTGTGAAGAGTTATTGCAAAAACACATCAAATTACGATGTTTTCGAAAAAATGAAATCACTCTAAAAAATAATTAAAATTTTTGAAAGTTCTTCAGATCATTTTAAAGGTAAGTCTCCATAGAATTCCGCTAAATTATTAAGTTGTTTTTAGAATTTTTCCCCTTGATTCTACCTTAGGGTCAAACTTGGTGCAAAAAAATGCAAAATTTCAAATGATGATTGTATCTACCAAATGACTTAAAATAATTCAAAACAATAATATTTTCACAGATGATACTAAAATTTATAAGAATATGATAAATAACAATTTTTCTAAAAATTTGTAAGTATTAACACATTTTTGAATTTATGCGAATTTTCGCACCAAGTTTGACCCTATGGCAGAATCTAGGGAAAAAATTCTATAAATATCTTAACATTTTAGTAAAATACTATAAAGACTTATCTATAAAAAGGGCCCAAGAAATTAAAAAAATGTTAGTTATTTTCAGTTATTCCGTTTGTTCGAAAACATCATAATTTCATGTTTTTTTTTGCAATATCTTTCTATGAAATTCACATTTTGACTTCAACTTGGGCTTATTAGGCGCGGAATTTTATTACCTTTCACGGTAGTGTATGTGTATTTTTAGTCGAATTCGCGCAACAAAAAGAAAACTTATAAGTTTGTAAACTTTTTTTTCATATTATCTATGTTCCAGCATAACTTTGGACAGGATTGATGTATTGGCATGCATTTTTTTCAAGTGCAGGTAATGATAATCAGCGTAACATAGGTACATGAAGATTTCAATCTCTCAATCACAGCTAAGTAGAACCACGTAAATGTTACAGCGAAAATTGATTTTTCGATCTGCATTGGTTATCTCGGTCAATTGTTGACTGATTTGCATGAAACTATTCAAAATCGATGAACGAATAGTAAAAAATTAATTGTGTACGTAAGACTCAGACTTAATTCCTATATTGTTTCTGAAAAGAGCCGCCGTGAAGTTCCGAAAAGCAACTTATGTCCTTATGTGAATTAGAGAATAAAAATGTTGGGCCGACACTAATCATAACCAACTTTCTTGTTATAGAGTTATCTTATCCATCTTGATCTTTTGAATATGTTTGGTATGTTTTTAATATGTTAAATTTAGGAATAACATTTAGGAAATAAAATCTTTTAGCGTATTCGACAGTGTTATATCCATACTTAATCATATCAAGACATGAAAAGAGGCGTTGGTGGGAGGGGAAAATTAGGAGTTGATATAATTTGTTATTAAATATATCTACTACAATCTATATGCATATAATATAATGTGAGAAAGCAAAAGTTCTCAAATATTCTGAAATATTTAAAGCAGATTCACCTTAGACGAAATAGGCCTAAAAGTTGGAAAAATGCAATCGAATATCACAGAAGACTGAAAAAGAAATGTAGATATTTTTTTTTTTTTTTGATTCGAGGAAAGATTTTTCTGAGTGTTGACTTGAATTAAAGTTGAATACGTTGATTTACTGAAAAAATGTTTTAAACATTGTACTGGCTGAGTCGAAGAAGAACCTTATTTTAAAATAAATTTGTTTGAACAAATTTTTGCTTATACTACAATGCACAGTTTTTCAGCATAAATATACCTGCTTATATTTATTTATTTCAAGTTGCAGTAAGAAGCATGAAAATCAATGACCTTTAGCGCTGGCGCCTCTAGCGATTAACTTTACTATATGCATTGGTGTGTGTTTTACTATATGCATTGGTGTGTGTGTTACTATACCTGTATTTATGTTGTACTAGACAACTGGCGACTGCATGCTGTATGGTCACATAATGCATAGGTATTTCCATTCATATCGCGAGGCGCATTGTTTTACGATGATGCTCTTATCAACTAAGTGTCAGAGTTGAACGATCTAGTACCTCATGTCTGCGCTCTAAACTGACAAACGTAGTCATTTTTTTATGCTTTATTAAATCTTTTATGCCATTTTCACAATTAAGAAATAAATTATAAACTATATAGGTATATATAGGTACAGGAAGCAATTGTCGAGGAAATAGGCAACCTCAAACTTTGCTATATCCTCCTTCTTATAAACGAAACTCTTACAACTTTGAAACTTATTTGGTTGTACAGTAAATTTATCAAACTTTCATTAACGTATGTATTTTCCTTGAGAAATTTATAATGCGAAACAAAAATTGTGATAAAAATTAAATGTGTCAAAAACACCATTTCTCGAGGTGCATTTTATAATTATATTTTTAATACCTAAATAAGAAATTTATTTAAATGTAGAGCAATAAGATATGTAGGAAAAAAATAAACAATTTTTTCTAGGTTTTCTTTTTTTCAATAAACACGTCGTTATTATTCTAGTAATACAAAATTTTTATTAAACTTTCAGCAGAAAAGTCACAGAAACGTCATGAATTATTCCGCTCATCTCTCTCATTGTTTTGCTCATCAATCTTTAACAGAGTTTTTTTAACACTGGTATTTATAGCAACAATGATACTATCGCAAGCTCTAGATTTCTTAAATAATTTATCTCATAGAGTTTATAAACATTAGAACTTATAGTAACTATGCTATTATCAAAACTCTGAATTTCTTTAATAATAATCCATCTTATAGGTTTTTTATTAAATTAAAATTTATAGTAACAAAATGCTACTATCACAAGCTCTAAATTTTTTAATTAATCAATCTTGAGGAGTTTTCTATACATCCAAAATTATTTTACAATTATAATTTACTTATAGTAACTATGCTACTATCACAAACTCTATAACCATTTTCATACGACTGAAATTTTCTCATTTTCGATTAAACTAGTTTGGTTTCCATATGTCTACTCTCCATGTTATTTGTCATTAACACAACCCTTTTTAAAGGTCGAAATAAAATCTACTTTCTTATGAAAATTTGCTGTGTACTAAAAAAGAACACCCAAACAGTTCACAAATCAAAAATGGACTTCGACATTACCTGCTTTTCCGGCTCATTAGAGACAAATTTAAATCATCAGAGAACATCTTGCAAGAGAAACTGAATTCAATAGAAAAGCGTTTAGAAATAATAAAAAACATGAACGAAAATTTGAAAACATTATGAATATCCAAGGTGATATACAAGAATTGACTCTGAATATTCACTTGACTCTTTTTCAAGACCATTTTGACCCATGGTTTATAAATATGAGCATATCAGAATTTTGGGCTATTTTAGGCTCTTTTTGGTCATCAATGCCGATCTTTGGGCTCTTTCATTTTTCTTAAAAAACCGAAATCTGGGTGGAGATGTTGGTTGCCAGCACTTCCACTACAGGAAATTTAAGAAATTGAAAAAATCAAACACACCAGAAAGCAAAAAGGTTTCAAATTAAAAACAATCACACCAGTCACATTCGCAAGACACCAATATAAGTCCCCGATCCCACAGTAAAGAACAACCTTAAAAACCACCCCCGGTTTACAAATCGAGCTCCATCGCAGCTGCCTTCAAGTAAAACAGTCAAAAAAATTTCAAATTAAAAACAATCACAACGGTTATCTTCACAAGACTCCATTGGATATTCCCGACCCCACAGTTATAATCAGCAGCCCTAAGAAACCATCCTTACCACATTTAGCGAGCCCCATCTGAGCTGCCTTCAAATAAAACAGACAAAAAAATTTCAAATAGAAAATAATCACACCAGTCACCTTCACAGGACTCTAGTAGATATCGCCAACCTCACAGTAATAATCAACATATCCAAGAAACCAGCCCTACCACATTTAGCGAACCCCATCCTAGTTGCTTTCAAGTAAAGCAGCCCAAAAATTGTCAAACAAGTGTGAATTTCACTGTTGACACTGAAATTTTAAAAAAGATTATTTTTCAGCAAAGTCATATCTACGTGGTACAGAAGGGCTGCTTTTTGGCATTAAAGGCTGAAGCATAAAAATCGAAGTTGGTATTTATGAGAAGCCTAAAAATCAGAGACACTGTTAACATTGAAAAATTCTAAAAAATATTACTTTTCGTCAAATTTATACCTTCATAGTAGAGAGGAGTTGCTTTAGGCTATAAGGACTGGAGTCCAAAAATCAAAGTTGGTATTTTTGAGGAGTCCAAAAATCACATACTCTGTTAACATTCAAAAATTCTGAAAAAGATTATCTTTCGGCAAAGTCATATCAACGTGGCAGAGAGGGGCTGCTTTTTGTCTATAAGAGTTGGATCCTTAAAATATAAGTTGGTGTTTTGAAAATTGCTAAAATCAGAGACACTTTTAACATTGAAAAGTTCTGAAAAAAATTATTTTTCAGCAAAGTAATATCTACGTGATACAGAGGGGTTGCCTTTTGGCTTGCCTTCGGGTAAAACAGCCCAAAAAATTTTGAATTAAAAATAATCATACCAGTCACCTTAAGAAAAATCTAATGGATCTTACCAACCCCACAATGATGATCAGCAACACCAAAAAACCACCTCCAACACATTTAGCGAACCCCATCTCAGCTGCCTTAAAGTAAAACAGCCCAAAAAATTTCAAATTAAACATAATCACACCAGTCACCTTCAGAAGACTCTAGTCGATGTTATATATATATATATACTGTGGAGTCAGGGACTTATATTGGTGTCTTGCGAATGTGACTGGTGTGATTGTTTTTGATTTGAAATCTTTTTGCTGTTCTTGTGAAGCCCGAAAGAAGCATTAACTTCTGACTTAAATTTTTTTGGGTTAAATATTTAATTCTTTAATTAGTGGTAACTTTGTCGTGGTTTTTTAGTGTTAGAAATTAATTTTGTAAAACTCGTTTTGGGTGTTTTGGAGAGCTCAAAAATAGCCCAAAGTACTAATATGCTTATGATTAGGTCTAATGCATAATTCATATTGAGGGTAGTTTTTAAGTTATAGGGGTGTATTTTTGAAAATTGATTTTTGCAATTTTGAAGAGTCAAGAAAAACCCAAAATTCTGGAGTGTTTGTTTTTTTTTCAATTATCCAGCATCCAACACCTCCATCCAAATGTCGGTTTTTAGAGAAAAATAAAAGAGCCCGAAAATCGGCATTGGTGCCCAAAAAGAGCCAAAAAATAGTCTAAAATTCTGATATGCTCATATTTATGCCTAGTGCATATTCAATTTCAAGGGTAGTTTTTTGGTGACAGGGATGTTTTTTTGAAAATTAATTGCCCAAAAATAGCCCAAAAATAGCCCGAAATTCGGGCATGAAAAAAATTTTCAAATTCCATTGTGGAGGTGCTAGTGGAACGGAGCTGAAAAAGTGTGAGTTTGGTTTTGGTTGACTGTTTCTTTTTTTCCCTCTTTTTCTCTTTTGTTGTACATTTATGTACAACAAAACATTTGTCTCTAATAAGCCGGAAAAGCGGGTAGTCTCGAAGTCTATTATTGATTTTTGCACTCTTTGTTTGGGTGTTTTTTTTAGTACACAAAAACTTGTCATAATAAAGTAAATTTTATTTTAATCTTTAAGAAATTTTAAAAGAGAGATATTAAGTTCCAATCTGCAGGGTTGACTATGAATAATTAAGATTTATTCTAATTGAGGTATTAATGAATTATTCAATTTACCAGAAAATATCTATTTTATTTAAATATAGTTTACGAATTTGAGTAAGTTATTAATTTTTAAAAATGTGTTATGGCTTTGGATTATCACCTTTTTCTATTTTGAAAAATGGAATAATTTGAATAGATTGGTTCTAAATCAACATACAAAATTAATATAACCTGCCTAACCTACTATTTATATACATACCTGTATCGACAAATTGAGCATGAACGAAAGAATTGATGTTATCACTTTTCGAGGTGGGTCATCGAAATATGGAGAAGCTTTTCCAAAAGTTGTCCCCAATTAAGCGATGATTTATTTAAATAAATACTAAATGCAATGTTTTCGAACAATTTAATTTCTTGAAAAATTTTTGATTCATTCTAATCACTAAAGTAGCATTTAAATATAAGGAATGATTTAAAAAGTACCCGAATTTGTGCTTTAAAACTTCTGATCCAGCCTATCTTAAATATTAGGTAAATGGCGAATTTCCGTCAATTTCATTGGAGACTCTATTGCAGATATTATATTCGGAATGAATTTGTCTCCTATGTATAAATATGGAGCTTTTTAGAGTTTGCAGTTTAAAGTATCTGCATTATTATAAAATTGATTTTATTCTCATTTTTATTATAATTCACTATTTATCATAAGAAATATCTGTCGATCCTCGACAATTTTCGCACCATCGGTAATTGGCTCCTTAACCCTAGTATATGTAATAAAAATGAATTTCATTTTCTCCATTTCACAGTTATTCCTTAGATATTAAAGCTGCTGCAGCTCAATTCAATTTTCCATTTAATATCAAAATGATTCAATCTAGTGATTCAAAAAATCTACTAGCCCAACTTCACGATCCTAGCAACCGACAGTCGCGTTGTTTGTTTTCTTTTTTTGAAAACAGACGGAAAGAAGAAATTTTCGTGGAAACATAAGAAGGTGCTATAAGGTGATATAAGGTGAAACTTCTTCAAAAAGGGCCCGATGGATTTTTTAGTTTTTGGTCTTAAAATATCCATAGGTTCATAGACTACAGTAATCAGTGGCAAAGTCCCATATGCAAGGATCTTGCAATTAAAGTTGCTTCAGCCCCACCTTCAAACATTAGTGGAACTTACGCAACGAGCAAAAAAGCTGATCCAAGCCGATAATGATTATACGATAATGATAATGATAGTGATGATGATCTATGATTGATGATGATAGTGATAACCTATCATTGATGATAATACTATCTGAAGATGTGTGTATGGGTTTATAAGTTGATGATCCGTGATTGATATTATCTGGAGGTGGTGTTATGTGTTGATAATGATGATGATCTATGAATGACGATGATATTCACTGAAGATGATGTTGCGTGTTGATGATAACGATGTGATGAGACATGATGATGTATGATTCATGATAATAACGATGAAAACAACTTTGATAATTTTATGTTCTTAAAATGAAAATAAGACTCGGCCGAACTGGGTGAAATATGAATGTATAAATTTGACATTTGAAGTATGCATTAAATGTCAATGTTCACTTGTCAATTATATTTTTGAAATAAATAAATAATAATAATAATAATAAAATCTGAATCATTTTAATCAATTGAATATCAGTCTGCTGTAAATCACTTTGATCCAACTTCAAGGTGAAAGTAAAAATCCAGGATTTTCAGTGTTGAACTGCTCTGTACTTATTTCGGACATATATGTAACGTCGCCGATATGTGTTTTTACGTTTCGACAAGTAATAGAAGTTTTATGCTATCACCTGTTATAGAAAATTACGTATATTATATGAATGACGGATGTGTTAGTTTTTGTTTCTCAAGGAACGACACTTGGTTGATCATATAGTTTGGGAAATATTTCCGTTTTTGTGAACAAGGGTAAAAAATATTGATTTTGGGTTTTCGATGGAATATCATACTTTAATGTATGCTCTATTTGGTGACATTATACTTATATCTCAAAACTGACCGAAAGTGGGTATATTTTATATGTGAAGAAGAAATGTAACACAACTTTGTAACTTGAAAATTCTGCATATCATGTTGAAATAAAAAAATTCGTGTCTATTTCTTTGTATCTAAAACCCGAAAAAAATATTCGAGGCGGTTTTATTTTTCCTTATTTTTATTTTATTCTATTCATCCTGAAGATTTTAAGTTGATGTCACTGAAAATTGTGACATTTTTTGGATTTCTACGAAACATGTGATTGCATAAGAGTTCCATCGTTCCGTGTTTCGTAAAATTACTGAAAAATTTCTAACAGTGTTAATACACACTTTACGTATTACACAGGTCACAATCTAACCATGTAAACTTTGTTCCTTTTTTTGTTTGCATGAGAAATAATGATATTTCATCCATCTCATTTTTGGTGCTAGGGAACCCTTAACCCATGAGTTTAAATATTAAAGCATGAGTTAAAATTAAAGTAAATTAAGCACATCAAACACCTAGCCGGCTTATCGCTCGGATTGTTACGGTACTTCCTGATGATAAGCGAACTTTAAGAGAAAGTTTGTTCTGCTGTGACAAATGTAGCTTAAATTGATTGTAAATCATGGGTCATTCGAGCTAGAGTTAGATATGAACTTTTGTTTAGCCTCCACCATTCCAAAATTTCGCCATCTCTGGGCGTTCTTTTCTGTAGAAGATACATGTCGGTTTCATGTCCACTGAAAAGCTTGGAGAGAACTTGGAAATGTCGTGAAATCTTGCAGGTCTCTTCAAGAATTAACCATCCTTGCTCAGTGAGAAGCAAATGGTTCAAACTTTTGGCATTTTGACACAATAAAACTAATGGTTTTTTCATTTCAAGCGCCACTTCGAAGCTAGAGTTCCACCTGGTACTAACGTCGATGATTGGTCATCTAAAGCCGACATCGCAACATTCGCAACAGCTCTTTAATTTGTTTCTCCATTGTTCGGAATTTTTCAGGTTAGTGAACAGTGTTCTTAGTTTAGTAAGTGGAGTATTACAACTATTGACTTCTTCTTCGATGTCATCAGCTGTTTCCATATCTTCAGTGTTTGGATCATCATCACTGACGCTTTCTTCGGAATTTTAATCAATTTCCATACCTCCGTGATTTTCATCTTCTTCCTCGATACTACTATCTTCAAGCTTCAGTTCCTTCAGTACATCCTGTGCTGACAGATTCAGAATATGGGCATAACATCGGAAATGCTGATTTCCAAAGTCGAAAGTCATGAAGAAAGACGATTCTCTCATAAATGTTGTATTCGCAGAAGCGTTGCCTACTGTGACACCTTGAACCTTTTCTTCGAAATGATAATTCGTGACGTCTATGAACAAAAATTGAAGCGATGTCTCTGCCTGTATGCTCTCCATTCGAAGGACAGAAGTCAATAAGAAGCGATTGCTAAACCCAATCATCAGTAATAAAATGCATGGTTATGCCATGATAAGAGAAACTTGCAACTGAAGTCCAATTTTCGAGGATGTACGAAATTTTCGATTTATTGTTTTGCACAATGCGCATCACGGACTCTTGCTTATCAGTAAATCGTTTTCCTATCAGAGTTTTGAGTTCGTTGTATTTAGGCACTTTTGCCAGTGGATTTATAAAATGAAAATAATCTTGGGTCTCATCATCATTAAAAAAATTGTATGGTAGATACTTCTACCATAACTAAATGTATTTAAAACCATTAAAATGATTGACAAAGTATCAAAACTGAAAGAATATTTTATCATTTATTTGAAAAATTCGTATGCTTTCATCTCTATAATATTTCCACATTATATTATTTAAATATTATGAAATAGTGTTTCCGACGTAGAAAAATTCGAAATACTCATCTGAAGATTTTCCATTCTTCTTTCTTCGTTTAGACTTTGATTATATGACGTAGTGATTTTTCTTGATTAGTTGATTGATTACTATATTGGGATATTAAATTGTATTTCATATAAGTTTGGTGTAGTCTTAACTTGCAACAAAAATTACCTTCAGGTAGCGTGATAAGATTTACCCAAAACATTCGATATGTTTAGTGTGTCAGCTTCACTGTATCATATTTTGTTTCAATGCTAAAAAATTCAAATTTACCCTATTGAAAATTACCTGCAAAAAAATCACTTTTTTTTCCAGTGAAGATATATGCATTAAATTTAACTTACATATTTTAATTCATAAAACCTTTTTTATGGACTCAAGGAAGGAGACAAAGTAAGTCTTTTTTAATAGTGTTAATATTAAATAACATACATTTTCAGTGTCTTTAAAATTTTAAACTTGGAAAATTCTGCAAGGAGTAAAATTTATTATAATATCATAAAACTTTAGAAAAATTTTGTCGATTAAACGAAGAAGAGCCCCATTAGAGTCTCAAATTTCATCTCAAGATTTTTCTCGTAAATAGTCGCAAATGAGCCGAAAGTTTTAAATGTGTGTGGAAGCTTTCTGAAAGCATGGGACGTTTTGGAAATGTAGGGAAAGTTTCGTAAATTTATGAAAACTTTTTGGAAATTTATGGAAACTTTTGGAAATTTATGAAGAGTTTGGAAAATTTGTGGAGGCTTTTTGAAAATTTATGGAAAGTTTTCTAAAGTATGGAAGGTTTTGGAAGTCTGTAAGAGTTTTGGAAAAATTGAATTTCCAAAATGAAAATTGAGGAAAGTTTCTAAGCTCGTCAAGTTTTTATTCACGGTTGAGAATTCTTATCACATTTCTGGAGCAATGAATGGTCTTTTCCTATCTTAGAGGCCAAACTGCAAGAGACTGGTGCCCTCCTCAATGTACAACACAAACCTATCATTACTCCTTTAGTTCTGGCTTGGTTTTCATACTTTCCTCTGAATGACCGAAGTTTGGTGGGACTGACGTTATGAAGAGACACTCCACCTTATGTCGATTTAGCTGCTTAGTTTGGACATGATTTAATATTTATGGAATCAATTTCTCGCATTAAGTTGCAGCTGACTGTATACTTTTAATAATGTATAATACAAATAATAATGTAGCCTCGGATAGGATTGAAACTTCTGTTGACGAAAGGCATGCCGTCGGAAAAGTTTCAGGCGATAAATGGAGATTGAGTGCTTGGAATGCTAGAGGTGTAAATGATTTTCAGGAAAAGGAATTGCGGGATACAATGCGCATGAGGAGGCTTAATATTTTACGTGTACCTGAAACAAAGAAGAAGGGATGTGAGGTAAGGAAGATGGAGAATGGACTCGAACATTGCTCAGGAGTAGATAATGAATCAAATGTTAGCTAAGGAGTTGGTCTGATTATGAATGAGAGAGCAAAACAACATGTCAAAAAGTATGAATATGCATCGCCCAGATTACTATGGGTTAGAATAAAAGTGGGAATCAGAGGGCTATTTATTATAGCGTGCTACGCTCCAGTTGATGGCGACAGTAGGGCTGAAAAAGATACCTTCTGGGACTCGTTAAATGATATTATAGGTACTTGCGATCCCAGCGAAAGTATCATTTACTCAAAGATGTAAATGGCTGGGTTGGTGTGCAACGCGAAGGTACCGACAGGGCACTGGGCCATTTCGGAGAGGCAAAAACGAACGGTTAACAACTGAAGAGGTATTTGGTTCTGAATGCGGAACGGATAACTACCTCTTAATTTCAAAAATGAACCTAGGTGAAGGGTGGAGGAGAAGAAAAATGAATAATAAGTCGAAGCAGATGCGAGTTAGAATAGAGAATTTGTAGAAACTAGAAGTACAATTGGCATATCGTGAAAGTCTGAATTAATATTTAGGACATCATAAAGAAGACTGGAAGACGGAATTAGTAAATATGAATGTAGAGGGTGCATGGATAATACTGCGGGATAGCATTTTCAAGGGTGCATCTGAAGTGTGCGGTACTGCGGCTGTAGGAAGAAAGGCTGGAGATGATTGGTGGAATGATGAAATCCGCGTCGCTGTCAACGAGAAAAGGCAAGCGTACTCGAGAATGTTGAATTTGAAGGGTCTTAGCGATGAAGAAAGGACTAGATTAGAAAATGATTATAGGGATAAAAACAGAGAGGCCAAGTTACTAGTCAAAGACAGCAAGGATTAATGTCACCTTCAACACTCTCGGCCGCTGCAGAAGGACAACAGTGATAAACGAAAAACTCCAAACCACACCATGCACCTAATTTTGTACCTACTACAACATCATCGCAATAGATTGTAAAGAGCGTATTGAATTCTCAACATCTTTAACTCAACAGGCGCTTGACTTGGTCCGTGGCTGATGATGGGATACCGGGTACATCCGAGAACAAAGCAAAAAAAAAACAATAATAATAATAACAATAATATTAATATTATTATTGTTATTATGCTATACAATAATAATATACTATAATATAATGAACTATATAATACTATAATATACTATAATAATAATATACTATATTAATATTATTATTAATTATTTTATTTTGGAATTTTTGGTGATCGAATTGGCTTTAGGGTCCAATAATTGAATACAATTTAAATTGCTTCA
>JAUMHM010000031.1:62381968-62397545 GCA_032362435.1 Melikaiella ostensackeni
AGACTTCAAAAATGTTTGGGAAACAATATCGAAAGGTGCGACATTGACACAATTCACACAAATCTATCTCTTGCCCATGGTCGAGTGAAAGCTCATATAGCAGAATTTCCTTTACGACCGATCATTTCAACAATACGTTCACCCACGAGAAAATTAGAAGGACTTTCTAGTAAAATTATCAAAGAATCAGTTACCCTTTCAGCAAGATCATTCAAAAACAGTGATGCCTTTCTAAAATTAATCGAAAATATTAAAATACCAACAAATCACATTTTTGTCTCCTTTGACGTAATAATCATGTCTTCTAACATTTTATATGAAGGAGTTGAACTTGCTGTTGAAAATCGATGGGATATGATCAAACTTCACACTAAGATTGAGAGAAAACAATTTCTTGATGCTATTGAATATGTTTTCAATTCCGTTCATTCTAAATCAATGATACTTTCTATAAACAAAAATTTGGAGCTCCGATAGGCTCAGACGTGTCATAAATCGTTGCTGAAATTGTGATGGAAGATTTGAAAAATGAAGTTCTTAACAGAATTAATTTTTAACTGAACTTTTATGCAAGATATGTAGACGATTCTGTATTGTTTTTACATGCACAAAATGTAGATACCCTATTTAATGTATTTAAAATTATACATCCAAGATTACAGTTTACTGTTGAAATTGAAAAAGAAGGTAGATTGGATTTTTTGAATTTGATCTTAATAAAAACTGTTGAAAATTATATTTTTACTGATTGGCATAAAAAAAAAATATTCGTCAGAATGGACACCAAATTTTAATTCTAGTCATTCCATTCAAAACAAAATAGGAGTTGTGAAGAATTTAATTGATAGAGCTTTCAAATTATCTCATGCAAAATTCCACGAAAAGAATATTGAATTATGCAAACGGATATTTTTTCTCAACTTGATTGTGAAATTGGGTAAAGACAAATATGAGAAATTGGAAAAACAATGTGTAATTCACTTAAAATGTAGACAATCTAATCCTGTGTATATAGGTCAATCAAGGAAGTCGCTTAGAGCAAGAAAAGATGAACCTAAAAATAATTTTCATAGAAGTGCAAGATATTACTCGGTCCTTTCAAAACATGACTCACACATGGGCATGATTTTAATTAGGATGATGTTATAATTTTGTATCATGAGAGAAATCAAAGAAAGAGAGAGCTCATGGAAATGCTATTTATAAAGAGAGAAGGTAACAAAGCTAATTATTTGAAAAGAGATCTTGCGAGATACAACAGAATTTGGGATGGAATCAATAATTGGATACAGTGACTTTAGGTTTGTGTCAGAATTTTGAATATGTGTAAACCAATTTCCAATTAAAGAATAAAATAATCTCACGTTAGGATTCATTCATAATAGTTCGCCTGTGTCAAAAACAATTTTCAATCAAGGAATGAAATATGTACCAAAACATTAATTGATATCAATTATCTCTGTTTTATTTTCAGGTAATAATGGTTGTCTAATCTAACAATTCTTTATTTTTGTACCTGTTGTTTTCTTATAAATTATCCCTGATGAGGAAGTCTGAGTTGGCTTCGAAACATGTTGGTCCCCAGTAGTGTAAAACAGAGGAAGAAAAGAGAGAGTGTGAGGGTGGTTTTGGATGACTCTTTTTTCTCCCTCTTTTTGTTTTTCGTTTTGTACATTTATTGTACATTCGTCTCTAATGAGCCGAAAAAGCGGGTAGTCTTGAAGTCTATTTTTAAGTTGTAAACATTTTGGGTGTCCTGCAGGGTTACCTATGAATACATAAGAATTTTCAAATTGAGGTATGAATGATTAACTCAATTTACATAAAGATGTCTATTTTATTTAAACATAGTCCACAAAATTGAGAAAGTTAGTAATTTTTAGAAATGTGTTTGTGATTTTGGATTATAACCTTTTTCTATTTTGATAAATGGAATAGTCTGAATAGCTTGGTTCAAAATCAACCTACAAGATGAAGAAAATTATTTGTCAATTTTTGACTTGACAGTAACATTTGCAAGTATTTTCATGGCCATATTCGTAATCAGCATATCAAAATACAGCGAAATACATTAGGAAAGGGAATAAATGAAAAAATTTCACGTTATTAAAAAAAAATGTAATCTTTACAAATTTTGACCTTCAAAATGAATTTTACAGGTGTTCTCGTGGCGCAGTTCATAATCAGCGCATTAAAATACATCGATAGACGATGTTTTATACAAATCATTCAATAATTGACAGTAAAATTAAATAAAATTCTCATGTCATACCGTCATCACATGCATTTTAAAAAAATGCATGGAGATAAGTCAATCCTAGCCAAAGTTGTGGTGGCCCAAAAAAAAAATAACTAAAAAAATGTTATAAACATATCAGTCTCTTTTGCTGCGCGTATTCGACTAAAAATGATGAACAATATACAAACGTATGAAAGATGTAGAAAGATTTTGGTTTTAGATTAAAAAAACTGTAGTTTGGATAACTCGTTTGAGGTCAAAATATTTTGAGATAAATATTGTAAGGGAAAAAAATTTGGAGGTCACATGTAATTAGGACGTAGATTTTGCCGAGTCGCGATATTGCCAACTATAAACGAGTGGTTTTTCTTTAAATACTGCGAGTTGTGATTAAATGTGTTTAAGGGATGGATGTTGCCGAGTTAGAGCATGACCAACAGTGAAGAAAAGTATTTTTCATTTTTTGACCTTGACAGTATCATTTGTAAGTATTTCCATGGCTATATTTTTAATAAGCGCATAAAAAACATTAATATACGGTGTTTTATACAAGTCATTTAATAATTGACAGATATATCAAATAATGTGCCTATGCCACTTCGACTGTCAACACCTGCTTCAAAAAAATAATGCATGTAGTTAAGTCAATCTTATCCAAAGTTGTGGTGGAACAAACTAAAAATTACTGCAAAAAATGTTATAAACATGTGAGTCTCTTCTACTGCGCGTATTCAACTAAAACTGATGAACAATATACAGACCAATGAAAAAAGTAGAAAGGTTTTAGCTTAGTTAAAAAAAGTATAGTTTGAACGACAACTCTTTTGGGGTCAAAATATTTTAAGATCATTATTGTAAGGTAAAAAAATTTAGAGGTCAAACATGATTGAGACGTAGATTTTGTCGAGTTGGGGTATTCCCAGCTATAAACAGGTGTTCTTTTTCAATGCTGGAAATGGGGTTGGATGTGATTAAGGGATGAATGTCGCCGTCTGTGGTATGCCCAACAGTGAGGAAAAGTGTTTTTCAATTTTTGACCTTGACAATGACACTTATAAGTATTTCCATGGCTATATTCTTAAGCAGCGCATGAACATACATCAATCAACGATGCTTTATGCAAATCATACAATAATTGACAGATATATTAAATAATATGCCCATGTCACTCCAACTGTCATCACCTGCATCTCAAAAAGAAAAGATAAAAAATATGTTAATCCTATCCAAAGATTTGGTGGAACATAGACAAAAATTAGTGAAAAAAATGCTACAAGCGCATAAGTCTCTTTTCCTGCGCGCTTTCGACTAAAAATGATGAACAATAGACAGATAAAAAATTTAGGAAGGTTTTTGTTCAGATAAAAAAGTGTTGTTTGAACGACAACCCATTTGAGGTCAAAATATTTTAAGATAAATATTGTGAGGCAAAAAAATGTTGGTGTTGAATATAATTGAGACGTAGATTTTACCGAGTTGGGGTATTGCCAACTATAAAACGGATGTTTTTTTTTTAAATACTGAAAATGGGATCAGATGTGATTAAGGAACGGCTGTCGACGAGCTGAAGTATGGCCAACAGTGAATAAAAGTATTTTTCAATTTTTGATCTTGATGGAGACATTTGAGAATATTTCTATGGCTATATTTGTAATCAGCGCATAAAAATACATCATTAAACGATGTTTTATGCAAATAATTCAATATTTGACAGTGATATTAAATAATTTGCTGTTGTCACTTCGACTGTCATCATCTGCATTAAAAAAAATGCATGCAGATAAGTCAATCCTATCCAAAGTTGTGGTGGAACAAAGAAATAAAAATACTGAAAAAAATTTTATAAACATATAAGTCTTCTTTTCTAAGCGTATTCGAATGAAAATGATGAACAATAGAGGATGAAAAATGTAGGCAGGTTTTTGTTCAGGTAAAACAAGTGTAATTTGAGCGACAACTCTTTTGGTGTCGGTAAACGTGGAAATGAAAGCCTGTTGATTGAAATGAAGTAATTAGTAATAAAGTTTCCATCTATTTATATAGAATATATATTTGTCCGCTTCTCTCTCGCCTTGCTTATTAGAGAGGTTTTTCCCGACTCGCAGGGGGTTAGGGGGTGAGTCCAGGCCATATCAACCAACCCCTCTCTGGGACAGGAGCCCTTGGCCTCACCACCTGCTAACCCCTGGCTTTCCTGTGACACGTCAATATTCGTCACCCCCGCTCTCTCCTCGACTCGCGATACCGCACAGGCTGAACAACCCCCTTACCCTTGCCAAGCGGGCGCAGGCGCCTACCAAAATATTTCGTCGCAGTCCCAGAGAGAACAATGTGTCGGTCGGTGGCTTTCGCCGACTCTCGGCCAGTTTCGGAAGAGCTTGGAACTTGAATTCTAGAAACATGCGCTCTTCAATTATTTAGATCTTCATTACGTATACGAAAACAAATCAAGAAGTTGAATACAAGAACTACCTCGGTTTATTCACCCCGAGCCTTTTAAGAAATTCATTGTGTAGTGAGAGAAACTCATTTCCCATCGTCCAAAGAGCAGAGACTAACATTTTTTTTGTTATATAGTATTTTCTGGCCTTTTGTTCATTTGATTATTATTAAATAGATAGCCAAGCCATCAAGAGGATTTTTTATTTGAACGGCCAGAAATGGATAAGTCAATTTTTTGTTTTTTGAAAAATTTAGGCAAATTTTGTTTCTCGGAAATAACTTTATGAAATTTAAATAACGTCAATGTGCTCAGAAACTATTCTGGTTGTTTTCGAGCACATTAACGTTTTTGAAAATTCATAAAGTTGTTTTTGAGGTTCGAAATTTTTCTCAATTTCTCAGAAAACCAAAAATGGACTTATGTTTTTATGGACCCCCCACAAAATACATTGACTATTTGGCAAATTCTCTGAATTTAGGGAATTCCTTGCATACTCTTAATTCCTTACATTTTCTGAGTTCTTCGGATTCTCAGAATTCTCGGAATTCACTGTAATTCTTGAATTTTATGAATTCCGTGAATATTTTGAATTCTTAGAATTCCCCAAATTATTTGAATTCATGTAGTTATTAGAATTTATGGATTTATCTGAACCCCTTGAATTCCCTAAAAAACGTAAATTCCCTGAATTCCTTGAATTCTCAGAATTTCTTGAATTTCCTAAATATATTGAATTCCCTGAATTCCATGTTGTCCTTGAGTTCCCTGGATTCCTTTCATTCGCTGAATTTCTTGAATTCTCTCCATTCTTTCATTTCCTTGAATTCAAATCATTCTCTGAATTCCTTGAATTCTGTAAGTTCCTTGAATTCTCTGAATCCCTTGAATTTCCTGAATTTCTCAATGCCCTGAATTCCTTTAAGTTCTTGAATTCTCAGAATTACTTGAATTCCCTAAATATATTAAATTCAATGAATTCTTGGAATTCCTTAATTCTCAAAATTCCTTTAATTCCATGAATTCTCAAAATTACCTTAACTTCCTAAATAAATTGAATTCCCTGGATTCCCTCAAGTCCTTGAATTCCCTGGATTTCTTAAATTTCCTGAATTCTCTTCATTCTTTGGATTCCTTGAATTCTCTTCATTCTTTGGATTCCTTGAATTCTCTTCATTCTCTGATTTCCTTGAACTCTCTTCATTTTCTGAATTCCTTGAACTCTCTGAATTCCTTGAATTATCTGAATTCTTTAAATTCGCTGAATTCCTTGAATTCTCTGAATTCATTAAATTATTTGAATTCCTCAAATTCTCTGAATTCATTAAATTATTTGAATTCCTTGAATTCTCTGGATTTCTTGAATTCTATGAATTTCTTGAAGTCTCTGAATTTCTTGAATTCTCTCCATTCTCTGATACCCTTGAATTCCCATCATTTTCTAAATTCCTTGATCTCCTGAATAAATTGAATTTCATAAATTCCCTGAAGTCCTCAAATTCCTGGATTCCTTGAAGTCCCTGAATTCTCTTCATTCGATGAATTCCTTGAATTCTCTCTATTCTCTGATTTCCTTGAATTCTTTTCGATCTCTGAATTCTTCAAACTCTCCGAATTCCTTGAATTCTCTGAATGCCTTGAATTCTCTGAATGCAGGGAATTCTTCAAATTCTCTGAATTCTCCCAGTTCAGGAAATTTCTCGCATTCTCTGAATTCCTTAAAAACATTGAATTTTCCGAATACCCTAAATTTTCTAAATTTTAGAATTTCCCGAATTATTTGAATTCAGATAATTGTCTGAATTCCTTGAATTTCCCGAAGTGCTTAAATTTCCTGGAATCCTCGAATTTCCTGAATTCTATGAATTCTCTAAATCCCCCAAAATCTCTGAATTCTTTGAATTCTCCAAATTCCTTAAATCTCTAAATTCCTTTAATTCCCTGAATTCTGTTTCTTTTCTGAATTCCTTGAATTCTCTGAACACCTTGAATTCTCTGAATTCTTTCAATTCGCAGAATTTCTTGAATTTTCTCTATTTTCCGATTTCCTTGAATTTTCTTCAATCTCTGCATTCCTTGAACTCTCTGAATTCCTTGGTTCCTCTGAATTCCTTGATTCCTCTGAATTTCTTAAATTCTTGGAATTACTTGAATTACTTGAATTCGCTAAATTTCTTGAGGTCTCTCCATTCTCTTATTTCCTTGAATTCCTTTTATTTTCCGAATTCCTTGAACTCAATAAATTCCTTGAACTCTTTGAGCTCTTTGAATTTCTTGAATTCCTTGAATTCTCTGAATCTCTTAATTTCTTGAATTCTTTAAATTCTCTGAATTCAGGGAATTCTTTAAGTTCTCTGAATTTCGAGAATCCCTTGTTTTCTCTGAATTCTTTAAATACTTTGAATTCTCCAAATACCCTTAATTTTTTGAATTTTAGAATTCCCCAAATCATTTGAACCAGGCAATTGTCTGAATTCCTTGATTTCCTGAATTTCCTTGAGTCCCGTATGTGAAAAAATACCGAAAAAATAATTACTGAAACAGAAATTTACCGAAAAATGAAAATTTTCGAAATTTTATATTTTCGAATGAAAATAAAGCTACTGAAAATGTTTATTCCGGAAATTTCAAATTCCTGAAAGTTTGAAATCCGAATTTTGAAATTCCCGAAATTATCAAATTCCCTAAAAAAGTAAATTCCCAAAATTTGAAATTCTCAAAAAATATAAAGAATAATATTTAATAGTACACTTGAGAGAAAATATCCAAAATAAAATAAGAGACAGAACAAAACTATTAAAAATTTGTGTTATTTTTCTTCGAAATTTAAAATTTCGAGAACTGAAAAATTCAGCAATTTACTATTTTCCGGAATTCGAAATTTCTGTAGTTTAATATTTTCTGGATTTTAAAATTTTAGCAATTTTCATTTTTCGGGGAATTTCTGCTTCGGTGATTATATTTTAGGTATCTTTCTAGACTGGAGATTTTTAAAATTCGGCAAAATTATATTATCCCATATTGAATATTATATTATAATTTCTAAACGAAATCGTCTGAAATTTTGAAACTTCACAAAACTGTGCTTCGATATAAGTACTTCCTGAGATATTTTTAGGAAAAATGTATGATTTATCATTAGAGTCATAAAGCTGAATATTTTCGACTTTTGTAAAGTATTCTAGAATGTACTATTCTGAAATATTGTGGAGTTTTTGAAAATGTTCTTCATGTTTTTCAATCTGAAATTCTGAAAAATTCGAAATATTTCTCGGATGTGCTAGAATGTTTTAAAAATTTTTAAATCATTCTAGAATTTGGCAATATTATAAAAATTTCTAAATTTTTAAATATTCTCCATAGTAATTTAAAATATTGATGTTATTTCATCGACCATGGTAATTAATTTCATTTCTCCAAAAAATCAATTTGACCAGTAATCGATATAAGAACATCAAAATATTAATTAATTAATTCTCCAGAGTGTTCTTTAAACTTCTACATAATTTTGAAGTTCTGGAATGATTTACACTAGGACGGAGTGGAAATGCTGAAGTTAATCGAATCGTTTGAGCTGAGAAAAAAAATTGTTGCTTGGCATCCCAAAAAAGTAATAAAAAAAAAGATTTGAAATCTGTTAATACCTTCTCTTCAGTTTTTGGATTCGAAAATTCAAGTTTTTGAAAATTCAATCAAATTTTCCTACTGCTTCAAAAATGATGGCAAATTTTTTGTATGAACAGTTTTTGCTAGTGAAAAGTAATAAAAAAATACAAATTAAAAAAGAAATCTTTTGTGTAATTTAGAATTCTTTGAAAATGTGCAAAAAACATGTTTTTTGATTTAGTCAAATGCACACATCGTTGGAAAATGTTGAATTTGCCGAATCTGAATTTTTTTCAGCTTGAATCGAAGAAGCGCGTTATGATTTTGATTTCACGGAAAGTAATTTTTTTCATTGTGTTTAAAGCATTTCGAAATCGTGTAAAATCGTTAAAAATTGTAAAGTTTACGATTTTGGCACTACTAAAAAATATTTTTTGCATGAAAGTAAAATAATAGCAATTTTCTTCAATTCAAAAGGAAGACATTTCAGGTTCGACATATTCAACTATTTCCAAAAAAGTATGCATTTAAATCAATCCGGAAAACATGACTTTTTCGCATATTTACAAATATATCTAAATAGAACAAAAATTTTTGTTTCTATTCCAAAATTTTTAATTATTGGTCGATAGCAACAACTGTACATTCAGCAAATTTTCCATTATTTTTGTACAAGAAGGAACATTTTTTTAATTTTCTAAAATTTTGTTTCCTTTTCAGGTGATAAAAATATACATAGTGGAAAAAATTATTTATAATTGCTTCACTGTGTACAATTTTCCCACCTAGGTCAGTTTAGTGATTCGATGAATTTCAGTATTTTCACTCCGCCCTATTCTAGAATTCTCTTTTGCAGAATGTGTTGGAATGTTCTAGAAACTTGTCTAGAATGTTCTTGTTTATTCTGTAATGTCGTAGAATGTTCTAGAATGTTCTCAGATGTTCTAGATTATTTTCCAATTCTGAATTATTCTACAAGACCGTGTCTAGGTTCACCAAAATTCGGTGAGCGCAAAACAAATATTTTCCGTGTGCCTAGACACACCGATTCTCACAAATCTGGACTATGTTGAAATCTTCTACGAATATTCTGGAATGTGTTGAAATTTTCTAGAATCCTCCGTAGTGTTCTTGATTTTTCTAGAATGGTGAAATATTATACGGTGAAAATCTTTTTCAAATTAATATTATCAATTCATCAAATCGATATCGGGGGAATGTCCCTCAAAAAATTATAATAATATTAATTATTACTAAAATTTTGATATAAAATAAAAATTTCTATGAAGAATTGTCATGTTTTGAAGGGTTTTGGAATAAATAAAATGTTTTAGAATGTTCTATATGCCATTTTGCAATTCTGGAACCTTCTTGACACTTCTAGAACATCATAAAATATTACAGAATGGGCTACATCTTTCTGGAATGTTCCAGAATATCTTAGAAACTTCTAGACTTTTATAGCGAATTCTGGAATGTTCTGGAATGTTTTTGAATCCTCCGGATTATTCTCAAAAAATGGAATACTTTAAAATTTTTAGTATACTCTGAAATGTTTGAAAATTGTAGAGAATATTTCGCAATGATCTACATCATTCTAGAATTCTGCAATGTTATAAAAATTTCCAAATGTTTAAAAATGGGCTAGAATGTAGAATGAAGTACTTTGGACCAATATTTTTTCTGAGAAATGTAAGAAAAAAATTTTTACTTGCAATTGGGAGAAGCTAAACATAAATTATTAATTGTTTATAAAAATTTATTAAACAAATTTCTAATCAGGCTATTTTTTAGCAGAAAATTTTAGTTTTTTCCAACAGAATTGAGTACGAGTATCTTTCCTATAGTCCTCTGATGTTATATTATGCTATTAGACAGCAGTTGTGTATTATTTAAACAAATTCAATAAACAAATGCATAATTTGGCCATTTTTCAGTAGATAAGTTTCTTTTTTTCTACACAATCAACTACAAATTTCTCGCCAGTGGTCCTCTGCTATGAAAATTGTGTCTTTCAATAACCATTGTTTATTATTTAAACAAATTTAATAAACACTTGCATAATTCGGCCACTTTGCAGTAGATAAGTTTAGTTTTCTTAGAAGGATCAAGTTACGTCTCTCACCGATAGTCATTTACTACTGAAAGTGGGCTATTAGATGATAATCGTTCATTATTTAAACAAATTTTTGAAACAATTGCACCATTTGACCATTTTTCAGTCGATAAGTTTCTTTTTTTCAGATGAATCAGCTATAAACCTCTCACTGATAGTCATTTAGTACGAAAAGTGAGGTTTTAAATGATAATCGTTAATTATTTGAACAAATTTTATAAACAAATTCATTCCTTGACTATTTTCAGATAAAATATTTTATTTTTTCAGTTTAGTTATCTCCCTTTCGTATGAATGAGGCCATCTTGCATTTCTTATTAGTTTCTGCTGATCCCTTCTTGCAAAGTTTAGGAACTGATTGCCCAAAAGTTGAAAGACCAGGGCTTTCAGAAGCCCAGGCACACCTCCTTGATCATGAGAAAAAGGTGATTAAAGGCTTAGAGAAAGATCCACTGATAACTGAATTTCAGTTGACTGTGCTGAAAAAATAATATCCATTAGCTTAAAAACGATAAAATGATACATTTTTTATAAAACTTGTTTAAAGAATGAACGATTATTATTTGAAAGTCTACTTTCCGTAGTAAATGACTATCAGTGAGAGATGAATAGTTGAGTACTCTAAAAAAACGAAACTTATCTACTGAAAAATGGCCAAATGCTGCATTTGTTTATTAAATTTGTTAAAATAATGAACGATTGTTATTGAAAAACGCAATTTTCATAGCAAAGGATAGCTGAGGAGAGATTAGATTTTGTTAAAAAAGAAAAACTTATCCACTGAAAATGGGCCGAATTATGCATTTGTTTCATAAATTTGTTTAAACAATAAACAATCGTTATTAAAAATCACAATTTTTCATAGCAAAGAACTCTTGAGCAGAGATTTATAGATGATTCTGTTGAAACAGCGAAACTTGTCTATTGCAAATGGGCCGGATTATGCATTTGTTTAATAACTTTGCTTGAACAATAAACAATCGTTTTCAAAATTTACAATTTTTCATAGCAGAGAACTATTGAGGAGAGATTTATAGTTGATTCTGTGGAAAAAGCGAAACTTATCTACTGAAAATGGGCCGAATTATGCATTTGTCTATTAAATTTGCTTGAATAATATACAATTGTTATTGAAAATCACAATTTCCATAGCAAAGAACTATTGGGAGAAGATTTATCGTTGATTCTGTTGAGAAAACGAAACTTCTCTACTCGAAAATGGCCGAATTATGCATTTGTTTATTAAATTTGTTCAAATAATACATAACTTTTGTCTAATAGCACATTATTACATCGAAGGACCATTGGCAGGATACTCGACCTTGATTCTTCTAGAAAAAATGGAATATTCCTATTGAAAAACGGCCTGATTAGGAATTTGTTTATTAAATTTTTATAAACAATTAGTCATTCATGTTTCATTCTAATTTTAATAAAACATCATTTTTTTACATTTCCTTAAAATTTATTGGTCCAAAGTACTTCATTATCGTAAACAGAAAAGGCATAACTCTTGTTCACTAATTTCTTTACAATAATCTGAAGCAATTTTTTAATTAAATAATACTGTTGGAAGTAATTTTTAATGGGCTTTTGCCTCAAAGCTGATCATTTCTGGCCATATCAGAAAATTTTCCAAAGAATGGCAGCAATTAAATACGAATCTGTTGCCGCAATTTTGAAATTCAAAATGGCAGCGGCAGTATAAGCGACCAAAGTTGGGTATTTCCGTTTTTTTTTGCGAAAAAATTGAAATTCATAGCTGCACAGCTTTATGTAAGTCAAATTTTGAAAAGCGTAAAACATTTTATTTTAATGGTATTGCTGATTACCATTCGGGAGTAAAATTTCTAAAATTCAAAATGGCCGATCAAATATGGCCGCTCAAAAGTTGAAGAAGTGTATAAATGTTTGCAAAAATGAGTGATGCTTATGAAATTCTGTACATGGAGATTTTTGGATCGCTAATTACGAATCTTAAGTCAGATTTTGAAAATTCAAAGTGGCGATCCAATAGCGATCCAATATGGTGGATGAATTAATTGAAACATTTTTTAATGTTTGTAAAAATCAGTACCTCGGGATGTTTTGCGTCGCCGATCACGAATCTTAAGATAGATTTTCAAAATTCAAAATGGACGATTCAATTTAGCGGATGAAAAGCTTGAGAAGTTAACGAACGTTTGTAAATTTCAATACCTGGGGATTTTTCTTGTCGACGATCACGAATCTTATGTCAGATTGAAAGTGGTGAACGACAAAAAGATCGGGCTTAGTTAAAAAATTTGTAAATAAATATTTACAAAAATAATTTCAAAGCCTGTTTGAAGATTCGTAATCAGCGACCCAAACAATCCCGAGGTACTGATTCTTACAAAAATTTATATATTTTAAAAGATTTTCTCCTGCAATATAGGATCGGCCATTTTGAATTCTATAAATCTGATTGAAGATTTGTTATCAGCAACCCGAAAAATCCCAAGGTACTGATTCTCACAAATATTCATAAATTGTGAAGTTCTTCTCCCTCCATATTGGATCCACCATTTTGAATTTTGAAAATTTTATTGAAGACTCGTATTCAGTGACCCAAAAAATCCCGATATACTGATTCCTATGGACATTTATAATTATTTTAAGCTTTTCTTCAGCCATATTGGATCCACCATTTTGAATTCAGGAAATCTGATTGAAGATTCGTAATCAGCGACCCAAACAATCCCGAGGTACTGATTCTTACGAAAATTTATATATTTTTAAAGATTTTCTCCTGCAATATAGGATCAGCCATTTTGAATTCTATAAATTTGACTGAACATTTGTAATCAGAGACCCAAACAATCCCGAGGTACTGATTTTTATAAACATTCATATATTTTTCAAGTGTATCGTCAGCCATATTGGATAAACCACTTTGAGTTTTAAAAATATGACTTAAGATTCGTAATTAGCGGCCCAAAGAATCTCCGTATACAAAATTTTACAAGGATCACTCATTTCTAGGAATGTTTACACACTTTTGACCACTTTGAGTTTTGAAAATCTGACTTAAGATTCGTAATTAGAGACCCGAAAAAACCCCAGGTACTCATTTTCACAAACATTTATCAAGTTCTCAAGCGTTTCTTCCGCTATATTGAATTCACCATTTTGAATTTTGAAAATCTGACTGAAAATTCGTAATCAGTGGCCCAAAAAATCCCGAGGTACTGATTCTTACAAATATTTATAAATTTTTCTTTCTCCCTTCAGCTTTTCTTCCACCATACTGGATCCACCATTTTGTATGAAAATCTGATTGAGCATTCGTAATTAGTGACCCAAAAAATCCCGAGGTACTGATTCTCACAAACATTTATAAATTTTTCAAGATTTTCTTGTGCAATATTGGATCGGCCATTTTGAATTCTATAAATCTGACTTAGCATTCGTAATCAGAGACACAAACCATCTCGAGGTACTGATTTTTATAAACACTTATAAATTTTCCAAACGTATCGTCCGCCATATTGGATAAACTACTTTGAGTTTTTAAAACATGACTTTAGATTCGTAATTAGCGACCCAAAAAATCTCCGTATACAAACTTCTATAAGGATCACTCATTTCTAGAAATGTTTATACACTTTTGAATATTTTGAATTTTGAAAATCCGACTTAAGATTCGTAATTATCGACCCGAAAAAACCCCGGGTACTTATTTTTACAAACATTTATTAAGTTCTCAAGCGTTTCTTCCGCTATATTGGATCCACCATTTTGAATTTTGAAAATCTGATTGACGATTCTTAATCAGTGACCCAAGAAATCCTGAAATACTGATTCTTGCGGACATTTATAATTTTTTCAAGCTTTTGTGCCGCCATATTGGATCCAACATTCTGAATTTTGCATATCTGATTGAAGATTCGTAATAGGCGACCCAAACAATCCCACAGTATTGATTCTTACAAACATTTATGTATTTTTAAGGATTTTCTTCTGCAATATTGGTTCGGCCATTTTGAATTTTGAAAATCTGATTGAACATTCGTAATCAGTGGCCCAAAAAAACCGAAGGAGACATTTATAATTTTTTCAAGCTTTTGTTCCGCTATATTGAACCCACCATTTTGAGTTTTGAAAATCTGATTGAAGATTTGTAATCAGCGACCAAACAATCCCGAGAAACTGATTCTTACAAACATTTATATGCTTATACAAATTTCTAGAAGGCTCCCTCATGTCTAGAAACGTTTATACATCTTTTCATCATTTACGTGGCCGAATAGTATCAGCCATTCGGAATTTTGAAAATCTGACTACAGATTCCTAATCCGCAATATCATAAATATAAAATAAAACGTTTTGCACCTCTTAAAATTAGATTCATATAAAGCTGTGCAGCTTTAAAGGTAATTTTTTTCCGCAAAAACCGAAAATACATAACTTTGGTCGCTTATACTGCCGGGTCCACTTTAAATTTCAAAATTGCGACAGCAGATTCATTTTCAACGATACCTAAACCTTCGGTATACCAAGATTTATTAATATTATTTCTCATCCGATTTTTAGGTTTTTATATTGAATAAAATCTTATCAAATTCTGCATTGTTACAAAAAAGGACATTCGAAAAAAAATCGTTTCAGAATTTTTTTATTTAACAAGCAAAATGAAAAACAATTTTTTATTTGCTGCCAATTTTTAAAAAATTTTCTGATTTGACCAGAAATGATCAGCTTCGAGGCAGAAACACATTATAAATTACTTTGCAATAGTATTATTTATATAAAATATTTTTTCAGATTGTTGTAAACAAATTAGTGAACAATAGTTATATCTCCTCTATTTGCGATAATGAAGTACTTTGGACCATTATTTTTCGAAAGAAATGTAAGTAAAATAATTTTTTATTCAAATTTAAAGAAGCTAAACATGAGTTATGAATTGTTTATATAATTTAATAAGCAAATTTCTAATCAGGCCGTTTTTCAATAGAAATATTTCATTCTTCTAGCAGAATCAAGTACAAGAATTTTGTCAATGGTCCTTGGATGTAATAATGTGTTATTTGACAACAGTTATGAGTTATTTAGATAAATTTAATAAACAAATGCATCCTCCCCTCGGACTAGAACCTTGACGAAGTCCCTCTCACAACACTTTGTGATGAGAGAGAGACGGGTGGGGAGGCTT
>JAUMHM010000031.1:62411531-62427082 GCA_032362435.1 Melikaiella ostensackeni
GTTGATACTGACGTGACAGATGTAGAAGATACCTTCTGGGACTCGTTAAATGATATAATAGGTACTTGCGATCCTGTCGAAAGAATAATTTTACCCGGAGACAGGCTGGGCTGATGTGCAGCGTGAATGTACCGACAGGGTACTGGGTCATTTCGGAGACCCAAAAACGAACGGTAACGGGGATAGATTGATTAGCTTATGCTCAGAAAAAGGCCTATACATTACAAATACTTGTTATGAGAGGTTCTGAATACGGAACGGATCACTACCTCTTAGTTTCAAAAATGAGCCTAGGTCAAGGGTGAAGGAGAAGAAGAATTAATAACAAGTCGAAGCAGACGCGAGTTAAAATATAGAATTCGCAGAAACCAGAAGTACGATTGGTAAATAGTGAAAAGCTGAATAAATAGTTAGGACATCATGAAGAAGACTGGAAGACTGAATTGAACAATAAAAATGTAGAGGATGCATGGGAAATACTACGGGATAGCTTCTTTGAAAGTGCATCTGAAGTGTGCGGTACTGCGGCTGTAGGAAGGAAGGCTGGAGATGCTTGGTGAGATGATGAAATCCGCGTGACTGTCAACGAGATATAGCAAGCGTACTTGAGAACGTTAAATATGAAAGGTCTTAGCGATGAGGAAAGAACTAGATTAGAAAATGATTATGGGTATGAAAACAGAAAAGCTAGCATACTAGTTAAAGAAAGCAGGGATAAAATCAAAGCAGAAAAAGATAAAAAATGAAAATGATTTTGAAAGAATTGAGAAATTATTTTGAAAATGGATGAAGAAGAGTAGGAAAGGAAGTACTAGCACTGAGGTAGTTGGAAATAAAAATGCTGATTGTGAAATGGTATGGGATTCGGAAAGAGTGAAAGACTGTGTGAGTGATACTAATAATGCCTTCGACATATTGGGCTGTAACCATCTTAAGTCTGAGATATGATTTTTTAATAATAATAATAATAATTTTCTCATGGAAGTGTGTGTTTGCCCAGTTTTTCGGATGAATAGCCCAAGTGGGACGGTCAGATCTCCCTATTCTTTTTCAGCTCTGCCAATCAAGTTCGCAAGTTTTTCTCTATTCGCCCAAAAAGCTGGTCGACTAGCCACAACCTTTTCTTCACACAAAAAACGATCAGATTGATCATTAGTATCATTATTTAATTTCCTCCGAAACTTTTTTCAGCTCTAACGCTTCTTTCGCTCTCTATTCTTTTATATTCTACGATAATTTTTGTTTTATAGGAAGAAAAATAAAAGTAGGAACATATAAACCACCCTACAACTATGACTGTTCCAACTTGCTATAAGATTTTGTATCATACGTATGACAAAGATAATAATCAAGGGAAAAGCTTTGAGTAAAAAAACAATTGAATGAATTATATATACGTCTATACCAGATAAAATGAGAAAAACTACCATTATTCCTTTGAATTTCGACTTGCTTATCCGTGCTTTCTTTTGTCTCGGTGGATTGAGAGGACTCTTCCAATGCATGGAATGGCGCTTAGCTTCAGGATCGTATTGAAAAAACCATGATTCATTGCAAGTTATTACATTTTTCAGAAACCTTGGATCATTTTAGATTTTCTCAAGAATGTCAGCACAAACGTTTCTTCGATTTTTCTTTTGCTTAGGAATGATCAATTTCGGAACCATTTTAGCACAAACTTTTTTCTTGTGATAGTTTCTTCACTGATATGTACTAAGTCAGTAATTTCTCGAATGCTCAGGCATCCATTTGTTCGAATGATTTTGCTCACTTTTTCAATGTTACCATCGGTTTTCGATATCTGAGGCCGGCCGGGACGCGGAACGTCTTCACTCACTTCCCTCCCTTCCTCAAATTTTTTAAAGCAATCGAAAACTTGAGAACGACATAGACAATCATCAACATAAACTTCTTTTAACAAATTATTCGTTTCTGTTGCAGATTTCCCAAGTTTCACAAGAAACTTCACGTTGACGCTCTGTTCTGGTTTCACACTCAACATAATTTCGGCGGAGCTCAGGTAGACAGTTAACTTCGAACAAAGGTTACGGTCGTACTGCGGGTCATGCAACTTTGAAATTTGGGGGGTAGGAGGGGGAAAATGAATACAGATCAAAATCAGACCTCGCTTGTTGTTGCCGAGGCTCCAAGCAAGCGGCAAAAATCAGTCTGGTTATTGAATAGCCACACCTCTCATTCCATCACTTTTCCTAGTATACGAGTAATTTACAGGGTATTTTTTTTCGAGTAGCAATTATGCCTACAAAAACTTGATTTGTTCTGTATAAAAAAGTTGTGAAAAACACAAGAATTAACACAGTAAGTACAAAGTGCTTGAGGAAAAGTTCAAAAAAGCTTTCAAAGTCGTTCAGGAATTCATGAAAGTAACAGAAATAAGGAAAAAGAAACTTTTCTCTTGAGAGGGACTCCCACGCGAATTACCTAGTTTTCACCGAAAAGTCTCCTTGAGCCCTTGTTCTCGTGTGTGATTAGAAAAATCAACGTGATTGGAATCGATAGTGATTTCACTTTTATTCTTGTTCATTAAAAATGACCCGCCCGAGAAAAAAAAAATTTGACTCTTATTTTCCGAACTGCTATTTAAATATCAAATTTCTAGGAAGAGCTATGAATCAGTGATAAAAAGTAGTAGTTTTTTTCAACTAGTTGCTGTAACTACTTACTTTTTCTCGTAATGACAGTGGTAGCAAAGTTACTTTTGTAAAAAAGTAACGAATTGGTAACTATATAGTTATATTTTCTTCAGTAACAGTTACTATAAAAATCGTTGATTTTTTAGTTACTTTCGAAATGTAGTTCATAAGTCTTTTTTATGACAATCGTTAAATTGTATTGCTCTTGCAACTATGTTTTCATTTCAACTTATACAATTGTGGCGGCAGATAATCATACAGATTTATAGTCCAGTGTAGGATAATTGCGATTTTTCTCCCAAGATGAAATTCAAAATTTTCGAAAATCTATAGAAAAACTTTTAGAAAAAAAAAGTTAGTTTCGGAGTTAAATATTCATTTATTTTTGGTTGAAAATTGATTTCTCTAAATGAAAATTTAAGTATTACAGTTAAGGATTTATCAGTTAGTTGAAAATCAAAGTGAAAATTCATCTCTTTGGTTGAAAATCCATCAATTATTGGTTGAAAATTCATCTTTTTTGCTTAAAAATTTTATAATTTGCTAAAAAATTCAATTACTTTGTTCAAAATTCTACAATGTTAACAGAAAATCATTCCATTCATTTAAAAAATCGACTGCTTTGTTGAAAATCCGTCTTTTTGCGTTGAAAATTCTACTATTTTGGTAGAAAATTAAACTATTTGGTTGAAAATGAACTTTTTTGTTGAAATTCATATTTCCGGGTCGAAAATTCAACTGTTTTGCGAAAATTCGCCTTTTTGGCTGAAAATTTCAACAATCTGGTTAATTCTTTCTCTCTTGACTGAAAATTTAACTCTTTTGTTAAAAATTCAATTTTTGGTTGAATTCAACTGTTTTTGATTTTAAAATAAGATCTTTATTGATTGAAATATCATCACATTTTTCGTTGAGAATTCATATCTTTTCGTTGAAAATTCATTTTTTTAACTCAGAACTTAACTATTCCATTTTTGGCTGAAAACTTATATTTTTCACTCAAAAATTAATGTATTTAGTTCAAAAACGGTCTTTTTAGTGAAAAATTTGATTGAGAATTTAATCTTGAAACTTGTTTTTCTGGTTCAGAATTAATTTTTTGAACTGAAAATTGCAGTATTCTATTTTCGTTTAAAAATTGATCTTTTTTAATTGAAAATTTTACAGCTTTGTAGAAAATTTGTCTCTTTGGCTTAAAAATGCAACTGTTTGATTGAAAATTAATCTGTTTTAGTTGAGGATTCAACTATATTGTTGAGAATTCAACTACTTGGTTGACAGGAGAACTATTATGTTAAAATTAATTTTTTTGGTTGTAGATTCATCATTTTAGTTTAAAATTCATCTCTTTGGTTGAAAATCCAACTATTATAAGTTACGAATTCATCTTTTTTGGTTAAAATTATTTTTTTAACTGAATATTACTCCTTTTTTGGTTGAAAATTCATGTGTTTTGTTAAAAATTCATCTATTTTTGTAGTTGATTGATCTTCTGAGTTTAAAACACATGATTTTCTTTGAACATTCAACAATCTTTCCAGAAATTCGTCCTTCATGGTTGAAAATTCAACTGTTCTGTTCAAAAATTTGTCTTTTTGGGTTGAAAATGAACTTTTCTGATGATAATTTAACTGATTCGTAGACAACTTATCCTTTTGGTTTCAAAATGAATTTGTTTGGTTGAAAATTGATCTGTTTTAGTTGAGGATTCAACTATTTTGTTGAAAATTCAACTTCTTGATTGAAAGTTGAACTACTGTGTTAAAAATTAATTTTTTGGTTGTTGATTCATCATTTTAGTTGAGAATTTATCTTTTTTGATTACAAATTTAATTATTTGTTTGAAAATTCAATTATTTTATTCAAAGGTCAACAATTTTGACAGAAAAACATTCTACTCGTTTGAAACTCAACTGTTTTGTTGAAAATTCGCCTTTTTGACTTGAAATTCCAACAATCTAGAATATTACTGAAATATCAATTATTACATTAATCGTAGCGAATTCATTATTTTCCAGCGAAAACTATTTTTCTCAATTGAAAATTTAACCATTTGATTTTTGGTTGGCAATTCATTTTTTTCAGTTGAAAATTCGTCTTTTTTGCTAAATAATTAATCTTCTTAGTTGAAAATTCATCTTTTTGGCTTCAAATTTAACTGTTTTGTTGAAAATTCATCTCTTTTGGTTGTTTTCATCTGGTTTCGATTTAAAAATAAAATTTTTCTGGTTGAAAGTGGAATTGCTTTGTCAAAAATTCACTCTTTTGGTTAAAGGTTCATCATTCTAGTTGAAAATTCATCTCTTTTGTTGAAAACTTAACTATTCTATTTCTGTTTTAAAAGTTATATTTTTTAGTTGCAGATTCAACTACTTGGTTTCAAAATTTGTCCTATGTAGATATGAACTAAGAAAAGTAACTAAAAAAGTAACAATAGTTACTCTTTTTTGCAAAAGTAACAAAGAAAGAATGTATGTAACGGTAATAATAATTATTTCTTTCAAAGAGGAACTTACCCTTCATTGCATTGAGTGCATGAATTAGTTTTCAAAAAGTTTGGTCTGTTAATAAAATTACAAATTTAATATCAGAGTTACGGTCACTCATGCGTTATGATGACAGGGTTATTTCCATAAAGTTCTAATTAAAATACTAAAATGTCAAAGCCGAAAGGAGTGGAAAATTGATACTGAAATTGCTACCGAGAATTTCTGAAACGCCCTCTATTTTGAAGTCATTACCCGTGCGGAAAATGTCCCATTTAGCCTCATTTTAAATGGGGCCCTGACAAGGGCCTGGTTAGAGATTCTAGTTTTTAAAAAAATTAATATAATCGGGCGCTACTAGGGATATAGTTTTCTCAACTTTGAACAACTTCTCAAGAGAATCAACATATTGAATTTTGTTTCATTATCCTCCTTTTCCTAAATTTGAAAATATTGTCATTTTAATATAAAGGGAAATAGTACACGTTAATTTAATTTTTTTCTTAAATCATTCTCTTCATGTACGCACTTTATACTAAACAGTTCGGTGATCTAAGACTTTTGCTGCCGCTTACTACGGGTTTTAATAATATTTATTAAATTATAGATATTTGCAGAATATTTAGTAGCAAAATAATCAAACATTTATTATAAAACTTAAGAACGGTTCTTTTTCTTTGATGGGACATTGACCAGTCTTCCCTACATAGCGCACAGATATGCAAAAGCGTTACAGCCTTGTCAAACTCTAGCCAGTTTTCCTGGTCAGGGCCCCACTAGCAGTGAGAACTGGCGAGAACCCCATCAGATCCACATCAAGATTTCTGCACGAGTAGTTTCGTTTTTAGCGCTCGAGGTTGTGCCAGCAAGATACCAAAATGCCGAGGTATTTACTCTAATTATTTTCCTGCCGTCAACACCCTGGAGGCGTTACCGTTCTTTATCTTCCTCTAAAATAAAATTCCTAGTTTTCTTGCTAAAAGACCAAGTCACGAACGGTGCGTGAAAATGAAAACAATAAATTTCGACGAGGAAAGCTCTCTTGCGAAATTCTACCGTTACGTATTCGCCAGGACAAGGCTATTTCTCAGGCTCTCGAATTACAAGTATATCGTAAACTAAACCTTTTACGCAAAATATAAACATGAAAAAAAGAATTCATTTCTTACCATAATTTATCACCTAGCTAAGGCAACAATAAATGTGATATTACATTTAATTTCACTAGCATTATCAATCGCGCGCATGTAATTTTTTCATTCGAGGGGAAAAATAATGTTTAATACAAAATAAAAATTCCGAATAACTATTTATTTGTTTAAAGTTTTTGAAGACTTAAGTTTGAGATCAAATTATATTTTAGGTTTTTTACACACCATGAAAATAAGGTTAAACGGGTTAAACGCATTTAAACGATAGTTGATTGCCCTTCGAGGAAAGAAGTTTTATTATCAGCTTGTTTTTATTTGGTTATATAAGAAGGTTATATGAGTATGATTTTCTTAAAATTCTTTAGAACAATCAGAAATATTTTTTATGATTTCAGATAAGTCGAAAAAGAATCTAGAAAATTGTTAAGGAAATTTTTTTATTATACAGGATTTTACCAAATTTTAGAAAAAAATTCAAGTCAGTTAAAAAGATATTGAGGACTTTTATTAGTTTGGAAGAAATTTAAAAACATTTTATGAATTTTTTAAAATATTTAATTCTAAATATTTAGTTAATGAATACATTGCAAACTGACCCAATCTGACTTCAAAAATCTTTATTTTGAATTTTTTGAAACCTCTTCAAATGTAAAATTCATTTTGAATTTTTTTTACAACTTCTTAATATCTCTGAAAGTGATTTGGATGTTTCCTAAAGATTTTAAAAAATTCTGCAAAATTAGAGAAGTGCCTCAAAATCATCCAGATTTTTTTTTTGCAATCTTTTAAATGTTACTTCAAAGGTATGTCAAGGAATTTCATAAAAATTAATTAAGGGATTTATTATTATTTCAAAGATTTCAGGGGGTTTCAAGAGATTTATATTTTGTATGGGATTGAACGTAATTCCCCGAACCTTCTAAGGATTCTGAAGGATTTCATAGGGTTTAAAAGGTTTCAGGGTATTTTAAATGATTCCAAGGGACTTCAGGAAATTGAAGAAATTTTAAAGGATTTTCATGGGATTTCAAGGGATTTTTAAGAGTTTTCTGTACATACAAAAAATCTCTCAACATTTTATAATGTTTCTCTACTTTACAAAAAATTTCGCAAGAATTATATCTTGTTTCACATTTTTGAAATCTTTTTAAATATTAAATTATTATTGAAATTTTTTTAAAACATCTAAACATATCACAAAATAATTCGAATATTTCCTCAAATCTTTAAAAAAATCCTGCAAAATTAAAAAAGGCCCTTAAAATCTTTCAGATTTTTTTTCTACAATTTTGAAAATCCTTTAAAATATTTTGAAATTTTCTTAAGTATTCTCTGAAGATAGATTTTCAGAAATAAACTCATTGAAAATTTTCCCTGGAATTTTAAGAAATTATTTTTATTCTCTTGAATCCTTTTAAAATTCTTGAAAAGGTTCTTGTTTTTCAATATCTTCAAAAATCTACATTTTATTTCAAGCTTGTTAAAATCGTTTTTAAAATTTCAAATTTCAAAAATTGAATAATTGAATAAATTTTAAATCATTTTTGAACCTTTCCAAATCTTCCAAATCTTCTAAATACGAGTATCTTCCAAAAAAACCTTCAAAATGATTATAATATTTCCTAATTATTTTTTTAAATTATATAAAATTGAAAAAAGTTCCTCAAAATCTTCAAGATTTTTTTTCTCGACAATTCTGGAAATCTTTTTAAATATTCTCTCGAAATTAATTTTAAAAAAAATTCAATTCACCTAGGTGTCTTACAAAAAATTATTCTCTTAAGGCCTTTCAAAAATTATTAAAAAGCTTTTATATTTCATGTTCGGCATCTTCAAAAACGTACATGTTGTTCTAATTTTTTTGAAATCTTTCCAAATTTTAAATTATTTAAAAATCTTTTTAAAACTTCTAAACATTTTTTCAACTAAATATCTAAGTGACTACTGAAACTATGCTAATTTTTGTAAAATTTCTAAAACGTTCTGCTAAATTAAAAAAGCCCCTTAAAATTTTCTAGATTCTTTTCCGACGATTTTGGATATCTGTTGAAATGTTTTCAAATCCTTTATAATTTTTTTTAAGACTTATTTCTCAAAATGAAAAATCATTAGAAAATTTTTCCAGGAATCTTTAGAAGAACATTTTCTTTTCGAAATCTTAAAAAATCCACATTTTGTTTTAAATTCTTTGAAAATCTGTCAAGTCATGGAGTATTCATTTTTCAAAATAGAAAAGCATTTCAATTTTTTCAATGAATCTTAAGAAAAATTTTTTATTCTCTTGAAACCTTTTAAAATTCTCATATAGCTCCCTTTTCGCAATCTTCAAAAATCTACATTTTGTTTTTAAATTGTCTGAAATATTTTAGAATTTTGAATTATTTTCAAATCTTTTCAAACTTCTAAAAGTTCTAAATACCTTTTGAAATGATTTAAAGTTTTCCTAAATTCGTTCAAAAACCTACGAAATTAAAAAAACATTATCTTAAAATCTTCCAGATTCTTTTTCGACATATTTTGAAATCTTTAAAACTTAAAAAGTAATATTCTGGAATAAAACGTAATCATTCGAAATTTTTTTAGATATCTTATTGTCGGTACCAGTCATTTTTTGTTATAGGTACCAACAATTTTTTTTGACAGGTGTCAACTTCGTAAATTAAGATATTTTAACTTTTTGTCTATAATTTAATTTTTCTTATTTCTTTGAAAGTGTGTAAATTTTTCAAATTACAGTTCAGTGACAAAATGTTAATGAGAGAATGATTTCCCAATATGAAAAAATCATTTACAATTGAAATTTTGATTGACTAAATTGATGGAGGCTGCTGCCTCTTATCCACACAATCCATTGGCCGTTTTAGACAAGTGGCAATACTTGTATATTTTGTTTATTTTTAATAATTGCACTTAGAATTTTACATTTGATAAACACTGACATAACAGCATAGTGTATGAACTATAAATTATCATAAACAACAATAAAGATAATACAAGCTAAATTACTTAATAATATGCCTAAGGTTCAGTCAATAATACTTGCTGCAGTTGGTCCAAACCAATCATCAGATTTTACTATTTTAATTTAAATATTTGCTGCTTGAAATTACCTGCCTGAAATTTGAATTCAAGAAATAAATATATATGTACTAAAAATGGATATTAAGTTTGTTTTCCCAATTAGTTATTATTGGGCATATTATTGCACTGACGGTTTTAGACCCACTTCCCCTGATTAAGCCCCCGATACGACCGTAATACGGGAAATTCGAATGATCAACTTTTTATTGTGGACATGATGAAAGGGGCCTTTCGTGAAATGGAACTTTCTGCGATTACAAATTGTAATGGACACAGAGAGAGAAAATATTTACCCTTTTAGTTTCTAGTAGTTTTAGCTTTGAGATGAGTTTGTGTTAGGCAAAATTGTTTCTCCTATGCGTATTCTACATAAGCAACTGTTTTTGCACTTTCAAGACCATTTCGTCCATGACCTGCACTATGTTTTCGCAATGCTCAACTACGGCTATCCATGCTCATTTGATTCACCCTTGCTCAGCTCGTCCCGTAATTATGGTACATATAGCTTGATTCTATAGCCTCCCTCGCCACATATGACGGAAAATTTATAAGCAATTTCCTCGCTGCTATATATTTCAGTTTACTCTCAACAAATATGCAGATTGCTATCTGAAATGCGAAAGTCAAGCCTTCACGAGCTTCACTTCAACTGAGTGATTTGAAGATAAGCTCCCATGGTCAATTTTTAATTTCAAGATACTGACTTTATTGAAAAAAAAGCTTTTTTCATTATTACCATTACTATATCATTATGCTAAATTCCTTTCGGGGCAATCTTTTGCAAGATACACGAAATCATCAACTGGTTCTATCCTCTCCGCGCTCGAAGCAATGTTGCAAACTGTTTTCTCACCCCTTCATTCAATCACAGTACTCTTTGTTTTATTCACGTTGATCTTAAGACCCATACTCTTCATGCTGGTATCCAGTGTGCTCATCATTCTCTGCAAATCATCGACTGATTCTGCTGTAACAATCTCATCATCTGCAAACGTCAGTCCAGGAACTTTCACTGCCCCGAGATCAACACTTTCTTCGTCTAAGAGAGTCATTCTGAGACATATGTTCATGTATATATTGAATATCCAGGCGGACACAACGCAGCCTTGCCTAACGCCCTGCTTAATATCAAACCAATCGCTCAATTGTCTATTTATTCTTACACTCGCTCTACTACCATTATATATTACTTTTATTGCCTTTAGAAGCCAACAGTTGACTTCATACTCTTTCAGAATTTTCTAAGGTATAATTTTATCCATCTTATCGAAAGCTTTTTCCAGATCAACAAATGCACAGAAAACTCTTCTGTTTGCCCTCAGACTTTTATCTATGATCTGTCTCAAGCTAAATATCTAATCCGCACATGATTTTCCTGGCATAAATCCACATTAGACTTTCCAGATCCTTTCTTTAGTTATTCCCATGAACTGCCCAATAAGTATTTTAGTAAATATTTTGCTCACGGTACTTAGTAGGCTCATCGCTCTATAAATAGTACAGTCACCTTTGTCACCCTTTCTCTTGTAGAGTGAGATGATAATCACCCTTCTTCAGTTATTCGGAACATCACTATTCTCAGCACCCATATTCGTGAATTCGCTCAGCCATACAAACAAGTATCCGCCACCGCTCTTAAGTATTTCAGCGGTGATACCGTCGACACCAACAGCCTTACCATTCTATAGTTTCCTTATTACGGATATAATGTCGCGGATATCGATTCTACTTTTGCCACCTACAACGGGATTGTCTAGCGTATCCTCTTCTGTGTCACAGTTATTATGCTCTATAGCTTGGCCTCCATACAGTTTCTTGAAAAAATTACTCATACAGTCTTCCATTTCACTATCAGCATTTTCAATTCCGACTAACTCATTGCTAGTACTTCCTTTCCTAATCTTCTCCATCCATTTTCAAAATGATCTTTCGTTTTCTTAGAAATCATTTTGCATTTTCTTATCTTTGAAGATGCTATCCCGTAGTATTATCCATACGCTCTCTACATTTTGATTGCCTGATTCCGTCTTCCAGTCTCCTCTGTGATGTTCTTAATATATATATATTGATCTTTTTACGGTATATCATTTATTCTTTTGGTTTATGCGAATATTCTATTTTAACTCACGTCTACTTCGACTTATTATTAATTTTCTTTCTCCTCCAGCCTTGACCTAAGTTTGTTTCTGAAACTATAAAGTAGTGATATTCGTGAAAAACAAGTCTTTTTCTAAGCATGAGCTAATCAATACCTTCGCGTTGCAGATCAGCCCAGCAGTTCATATTTCCGAGTGAAATGATTCTTTCTTCATGATAACAAGTACCTATAATATCATTAAACGAGTGCCAGAAGAAATCTTTTACATCCCTTCTGTCATCATCAACTGGTGCGTATCATGCTATAATAAATAGCCTTCTGGTTTCCACTTTAATTCTAGCATATAATAATCAAGGAGATACACATTCATCCTTTTTGATATGCTGCTTTGCTCTGCTATTCATAATCAGGCCGACTCCTTGGCTATCATGTGATTCATTATCTTCTCTTGACCATAGTTCGAGATCATTTTCTATCATTCTTATTTCACATCCCTTCTTCTTTGTTTCCGGTACTCATAAAATATATAGCTTCCTTGCGCGTATTGTATCTCGCAATTCTCTTTCCTTAAGATCATTTATACTTGTAGCATTCGAAACACTCAGTCTTCACTCATCACCTGAAACTTTTTCGTGGGCATGCTTTTCGTCAACAGAAGTGTTAGTCCTATCTGAGGCACATTATTATCTTTATTTTTCATTATTTAAAGTAAACACCCAACTACCAACTTAATGCGATAAATCTTTTCCATGAGTATAAAATCATATCCAAACTGAGTACCTAAACCGTCGTAAGGTGGTGTGTCTATTCATAACGTAAGTCTCAACAAACTTCGGTCATTGAAAGGAAAGTAAGAAAACAAAGCCAGAATCAAAGGAGCCATAATCGGTTCATGTTGTATACTGAGGAGGGCACCAGTCTCCTGCAGTTTGGTATTTGACATGGGAAAAGACCATTCAATACTTCATAAAAGTGATAAGAATTCTCAGCCCTAGATACATCTTGACAAGCTTAAAAACCTACATAAATTTCCATTACCCTTCAAAATTTTTCCAGATTTCTAAAAGTTTCAAACATTCCCAAACATTTCTATCAATTTTCAAAAATTCGTAAAAGTTTCCAGAAGTTTCAAAGATTTACGAACATTTCCATCAATTTCGGAAATTTCTACAAGTTCTACAGTTTCCAAAAGTTTCAAACATCTGCATCCATTTTTAAAACTTTCCACAAAAATAAGTTTCACTACGCGTACAGACAATTCCAAAATAATAAAAATATAGAAAAATTAACGCGTTAGAATCAACTGACAGATCAGCGTTCGAATAATTCCGTAATACGACCGTAATATGGGAAATTTAAATGATCAACTCTTCATTACAGAAATAATAAAAGAAAACTTTTGTGAAATAAAACTTCCTGCGACTACAAATTATAGTGGACACATAGAAAAAGAATTGAACCTTTTAGCTTTTAGTTGTTTTAGCTTTGAGGTGAGCTTCTGTTAGACCAAACTGTTTTTCCGATGAGTATTCTAAATGAACAACAGTTTCTGCTTTTACAAGACCACTTCGTACATAACCTGGACTGTGTTTTCGCAATGCTCAACTATGGCTGTTCGTGCTCATTTGATTCACTCTTCTTCAACTCGTCCCGTAATTATGGTACTCATGGCTTAAATCTATAGCCTTCCTCGCCACATATGGAGGTAAATTTACAAGAAATTTACTCACTTCTGTATATTTGAGTTTATGCTCAACAACGATGTGATATTTGCTGTCAGATTATTGCTGTGGGAGAAGGTCAAAGGGGAAAGGGGAGCAGGAGAAAGGTGTGTCCTCTCACTTTTGACTTTTAACATTTGACCTCTGAGCTTTAAACTCGCACATTGACCTTTGAGTTCGAGCCTGAGACCTTTGACTTCTCCTCTTTGAACCTTTATATTTGATCCTTGACTTATGAGATACAGCCTCTCACCCTGCCATTATAACTTTGAACTCTTACCTTCATGACTTTTGATTATGCGGTGACCAAAATCAATATCGAATGAAATATGTGAAAAATAAAATAAATGTTACAGAAGTATGACAAGAAGATAACAAATTTTTACACAATATCAAAGAAATTTAATTACCTTATTTCGCGTTACTGTGCCGCCCGTTCTTGTGCCGGCTCCACGGTTATAGTTAAATCAATCTATATAGTCTATTACATTTAAAACTAATTAAAAAGAAAGTTATTCAAAATTACAGTTTAAAATACATTGATAAGGACTTGATATCAAGTAGAAAAATGTCGGCCATTAATAACATTTAATTTTGAGCATCAAAAAACCGGAATACGTATCAAAAAAATTATTATCTAATTATCATGCTTCAATTACTCGAAAATTATCGAGAAACAATTCACTTTACAAATTTGTTGATTGAATATTGAATAATAACGAAACTACTTTGTGCATGCCGACCTTCTTATTGGTCCTTTTTGTGACGTTATACTTCAGAAGGAAAATATTTACATCTTCTCTAAATTGATGCCAGAGAAATGATAGAACATTCTGCATCGTATAAAAGCAAGTAATAAAATTAGGTAAATTTTCGACGAAGATAAATCGTGGAAAGTGAAAAATGCATTCGTATCTATAATAATTAATAACTCTGCATTTGGTGAAAATGATCAGTACTCTTGGCATCATTCCGAAGGTGATAATAATAATTCCGATTTTTTTAGCAATTATTCAATAATTGACTAAAATTAAAGCAATCAGTTAAAGTAGACGACATGTGCCTACGAAAAAGGGTTTCGTAGCCTGTTTAATATAGTATTCAAAATGTCTGATTTTTCCCTCCCCACGCGATTCCTACCACCCCTACTTTCCCTCATTACTCCTTATTCCCTCTCATTTCCTCTTACTTTCTTTTATTTCCTCTCCCATCATCTTGCTCCCCCTCCCGAACCCTTATTTTCCCTCACTCCCCTATCCCTCATTCCCCTCGCTACCCCATCCTTCGTCTCATTGCTCTTCTCGCGTTTCCCCTACCACACTTCCTCTACCCTCCCGCCCCTCACTTCCCTTCATTGCCCACTTCCCTCATAACCTCTCCACTATCTTCCCCTCACTTCCCCTTGTTTATACAACGGACAGGGCTACGAAACCTTGAAAAATTGATTATACTATAAAAAAGTTAAAAATATGTTATTATTGCTATATTTTCAACGTATTGTAGATTAAAGTAGAGCCTAAATAAAAGTAGTTCGAAATTTTAAATGTTTTAGACCATAGCAACAAAGAGTTGTTTCATGAGGATTCTTTAATATTAGATGAAAGTCAGATTTCCATTCTCACTTAGATTTTAATTTGCCTATTTATTACCTCACTTAATGAGTAAAGAGAATAATAAGTCATCGCGGAACCGCAGAAAAGACACCTGCATTTCCGGTTCTAACCTCATTATACGTACCTTCCTTCACTGGAGGTCCATATCACAAAACACGCAAACTAGCCACGCTAAAGCCACTGCGTCTTTTGCAGCTTTGTAGCATAGTATTTTTCATCGAAGCATAATCTTCTAGAAAAATGTATTCCATTAATGTATTGCATTTAAAAATCTTTTTTAAAAAAATTAATTTTCTTCTCGCATTAGGAATAACTTCTCTAAAACATAATACTGAATTATCGTTTAATTATTACTACACTGGAACCTCCATTCAACGGCTCTCAACATACTGTCCTAGTAGAATTCCCGCTGGCTGCATTCTGTGATGAGGGAGTCCAAGGGGCCGAGAGAGAGGCGCTGCGAGCTCAACGGGACTGAGCAGTTCCGTAGCCACAAGGCGAGCAGTTCGAGCACCCACGTGCATACTTCGCATTTATTTTTTATAATACATGGAGAAAATTCTCTTTTCATTCATTCATCTCAATTAGAAAAAAAAGGTCCATCCTTTATGATATCAAAAATCCATATTTGTACAAAACGCAGTTAAAGGGGTGTTCTCATGGATTGGCTGTATTTCGAAGCGTTTTTTGGAATTTTACTGTGAGAAAACTATAATTGATTTTTTAATGCGGTTTCTTTTAAAAGTT
>JAUMHM010000031.1:62439847-62458168 GCA_032362435.1 Melikaiella ostensackeni
TTCACAAGGTTAAAGAAGGTTAAAAGGTCAAAAACGTCAAAAGGTTAAAAGTTTCAAGAGAACTCCCAAATTTCTTTGAAAGATTTCAAAAATCCAAAAATGTTTAAAGATTTAATGGTTTAAAAGTTTTAAAGACTTAACAAAAATACCAAAAATTCCAAAATAAAATAAAATAGTTTTTTTTTTATTTTCATTTTTCATTTCCCACATTTTTACTTCCAGCAGGGCATACGTACTTCACAAAAATATAGAATTGAAAAAACCGTTGAGAAAAGAGAAATGAGAGAGGATAAAAACGACTTTTATTGAGTAGTAGGTGGTTATTTATACACATATATTGCGTTTCAAGTGTATTTCATTTCCAGGGATCCGAACGTGATGCGGGGCAGTCGAACCCTACGTGCCAGCTGCGTGGTAAAACAAGACCCTAGCCACCACAGAGGCTTCATTTAATTTAAAATGTAACCCAAAACTGGATGTCTGCATTTGGAACAACACAATCATCCTTTCATTGGATTGTTTATCACTTTGTGAAGCCAAAGAGACTAAGAACCCACCCACTGTGAGATAGGGAAGTCTTGAGTCTACTGGTACCAGTGTTGGGAAGTAACTAGACCCTTTTAACTATTTACTGTAACTAGTTACTTTTTTTTGTAATGATAGTGGTAACTAAGTTACTTTTGTAAATAAGTAACGAATTGATAACTAGTTACATTTCTTTCGTAACAGTAACTCTAAAAATCGTTACTTGCTTAGTTACTTTCGAAATGTAGTTCACGAGTCTTTTTTACGGCAATCAATCAATTTGAATGGTTTTTCAACTATTTTTTTCATTTCTACCATCCAGATTGTGGTAGTAGATAGCCATAGAGATTTATAGCCCAATATAGAAAAATTTTCATTTTTATTTCACCCTGGAATACCGAATTTTCGAAAATCTATAAAAAAAAATTTTAGAAAGAAAAAAAGTTAATTTCAGAGTTACATTTTTTTTGTTGAAGATTAATTTTCTTAACTAAAAGTTCAACTACACTCGAACCCCCATAAAAGCCCGCCCGGTTTACTCCTTCCTAGAACTGCTGGCCGACTGCTGGCCCCCGCAGTTTCTCAGCGGTCGTGGCGAGAGATAGTATTCAACCAAGCGTGAAATGCCAGCAGCGTATAGATAAAGGCGCAGTGCGCGTGTACTCAGGTTCGAACTCACGTTCGGAGGTGGCGTAATATTAGGAAATGGTTCACACGTCTCTGACTGTTTACGTTTCGAGGTATCCGGTTTAGGCCCAAGACCAGTGCGAAGCAACTCCCGAAACTGGGCTCAAATCTGGGTTTGAGTGTATTTTAGTTGAAAATTTATCGGTTTAGTTGAAAAGTCATATTTTTGTTTGAAAATTCAAATATTATTCTTCGAGAATTCATTTTTTAAAAATGTTATTATTTGTTTGAAATTTTAATTATTTTGTTAAAAATTCATCAATTTGAATAGAAAATTATTCAATTCGTTTAAAAATTTTACTCTTTTGTTGGAAATTCGTCTCTTTGGGTTGAAGCATGGAAATACGTCTTGTTTTGTTAAGAAATTTGATTACAAAGTCAACTATTTTCTTAAAAATTATTATTTGTTTGGTTCACAATTAATCTTTTGAACTAAAAATTCAACCACCCTATTTCTGGTTGAAAATTGATCTTTTTAAGTTGAAAATTCAATTATTTGATTGGAAATTCATGTATCTTGTTGGAGAGTCGTCATTTTTGGTAGAAAATCAATTTTCTTGGTTGAAAATATATCTGTATAGGTCAAAAATTCAAAAATTTTGATGAAAAGTCATCTCTAGGTTAAAAATTAATTTTTTTGTTGAAAATTCAACTATTTTGGAGAAAAATCGTCCTTTTGGTTTGAAAATGCAACAGTACGGTTAAAAATTATGTAGTTTCAGTTGAGGATTCAACTATTTTGTTGAAAATTCAACTACTTGGTTGAAAGTTGAACTACTGTGTTGAAAATTCATTTGTTTGGTTGTAAACCCATCATATTCATCTCTATGGTTGAAAATCCAACTATTATTGGTTGGGAATTAATCTTTTCTGGTTAAAAATTTGATTATTTGTTTGAAAATTTTATTAGTCGATTCGATTAACGAATATTCGTTGGATTATCAGATTATTGTAAGCATGTCTTTACATACAACGAAGTATTAAACAAGTGCTGTGATTCATTCAACGTATTCTTCATTGTAAATAGTTCAAAGTTCATGTTAATTGTAAAGAGTTGAAAGTTTATGTTTATTCCATTTCAGTATTTCATGTTCAAAATTAATATACACAGAAACAGTCCAAGTAAGATGGAATGCAATAAAAAATTTGACTTATAAACGCGAACTTCCTTCATTACTTAACATAGCCTTAGGTTAGAAAAAGTTGTTCATCAGGTTTTTTACATGTTTTATTTGTCATTTCCTAAAAGTTTTATTGTAATTCCCTTTGTTATCGATGTATACAATTAATTATAGCTGCACTTCAGCGGAGGCGATGTGGCCGCCACAGGGCACAGCTAGTATTTTATAATAATTAATTAAAAAGTGACAAAATATCGACCAGAAATGTCGATTTCTCATAAGAAACTTGTGGCGCCCTCATCGCACGAAACATGTGGTGTGACGTCATATGCTTTCAAAGTCGAAGAAAATACTTCCCGGTGGGTCTCACCTGACTTCAGCCCAAAGGGCTTGCATGTCCCCGTTTTCTTTTGATTATACTTTTGGGATATCTCACAATCATTTTGGGCCCAAAAAGAAAAAGATCGCCTGAGCCCTTTTTGCAAAAATTCTATTTAAAAAAAAAGGTGAGTCAACATATTTTCATGAAAATAATTTAAAAGTGTAATTTCATTGTCTCAAACCAATCAGTTTAGCATCCTAAAAAGTCGGCTGGAGCTGAAGACCTTACGAGAATTGAAACCCTTTAATATTTTTGAAAAATGGTGAAAAATGTGGGAAAGTATTATTTTTATGAAAATTGTTTCTTTTCAGCTCATCCCAACTGCGGAGTATCTGTACAAGAATAAAAGTGTATGTTTCCTCTGAAACAAAACGAAAAATTGAGTGTTTTATCTCTAAAAGTTTCGGAGTTATGGCCCTCAGAAGTCGATTTTGAGCGAATAATTCAAACAAAAAAACAAAAAATTCTACTTTTTGTGAAATGACTCATTTTCTGAGTATTGCAGGTGAAAGTTGCCAGTAAATTAATTAAATGACACTCAATTTTTAGTAGATCTGAAAAGAAACATTGCTCTAGCTCTAATTGCACCGAAATTATATCCTTCTAGGTATGGTCCTTTTTTATGGATTTTTGCTTTCCAAAATAACTTACATATTACAAATACATTTCTATTCAAGCACATCGCACATTATGTGATAAATCGTCAAAAAATTACCGTAATTCTCTAAGTGAATAGCGAAAAAGTCGATTTTTTTCAATTTTTTGATATTACAAAGTCACATAGGGAGGGTGAAAAATATTTTTATAACATTATTGCTATATAAGTATAAATCTGCTTGCTTTGAACTATTTCTTTGATAATTGAAATTCAAAAAAAAGAAATGTTCGGTTTTCAAAAAGAAGTGAGACAAAACTGGATTTACTTGGACAAATCAGTCTACAGGTCACAATTTTTATCCGACTTGAACAGTCTTTTCAGAATTGAAGCTGATGAAATTCTGCAGAGACCTTAGAGAGCCGATTTTAAAATTATCGTTTTTAAAATAAGAACACATAAGAAAAGTAAAAAATGGTATTCTTAGCAAAATCATGTAAGTTGTAAAACAAATTGCATAAAACCAGAATGATAAAAATAAATGCATATGCACTAAAGAAGCAAGAATGAATAATTTTGAAATAACCTTTATTGTTATAAACAAATTTTACATATAGTTATACAAATCTGAGATTTGTGTACAGAAAACCAATTTTTGTCGACTAAAATTGTTAAGGGGCCGTTATGCGATTCTAAGCTATATTATTTCGATAAAAATGATTTTTTCTATTATTACGTTATTTTGTAAACGTTTATATGAAAATAATCAGAAATAATCATTCTCTGATACACTTTCATGGAAAAAGTAATTCTATAATATCTCCTTATTAATACAACTATAAGAGGATTATTTCTGAATTTTCGCTCAAAATGATTCATTTGATAACGCAAAAAAAAATCATTTTCGAAACTGAATACGCACACTAGCCTGAATTATACCTCTTTGGTCAATAAATTTTTCCCCCAAAAAAATCAAAATCGGATATGAATGAGAGCTCCGATATTTGAATTTTGACTTTTTAGTGTTTTTATTTTCTAATTATCTCAAAAATGCTTGTATTCAATTTATATACGTATAAAATTATCCCTTTTTACATTATCATCATTGTATACAAAATTTAATAACAATTTTTTAACTCATTTATAAGAAAAATAATAATTTTATCTTACCTGTGTCATATTTTTCTATAAAAATTTGACATACAGTGTGCCAATTACAAAATTCAATGAGTCAATTGGAAAAAGTCACTTATGATAGAAAAGTGTGAAACAAGTAAGACAAAATGATTATTTTCCTTGAAAATGAGTCCGAAAATTGTCATTAAATCATGTATAATGATGGTCATGCAAAAAGGGGATAATTATATACACAAAAATTTAATGCATGTATTTTCAAGACATTAAAAAAATAAAAACAAGAAAAAATCATTAAAAAGACGAATCTCAAAAACAGAGGAGCTCTAAAACATATCGGATTTAAAAAAAAAAATTTTTTCATTAAGGCTAACTAAAGTTGTATTCATTGTAGTAAGGAAGATGACATTTGAAGCAAAAATAAAAAAAGGTTCATTTTTTTCAGAGAATTTATGTAAAGCACAAAGATATTTTATTTTGTTATCTAGAAAGACATTTTAAAGTATAAAATAAGGAAGTATAAAAAATCAGGGTAGGCATTTCTGGGGAATCGTGTTCTTGAAAAAATTAAAATTTTTGTCAAAAAACATCAAGAATGAGCATGTAAGTGCTGTTAGAATCAATTGGGTCCTCAAAATTTGGATTCCCTGATGGTTTTCACTCTAGTAATCACCCCATATGAAGAGCTGACTGATAAGCCCATGCGAAGATCCATACTCTTTCCCACAACCACATCCACTTATCAACGCTCTTCACGCTTGCCTATGAGTATCCAAAATCTTTCGTTTCATGCGTCACTTTTCTTCTTATAAATAATTGTCCTCCATACATCCCTATGCTTGCATATATCTTTTGCTTTCTTTACATCCATACACCTTTTCATGCAGGCTCTTGTGTTTCTATGACTCTTTGTACCTCTTCACCTCAGAGCTTTAATATAATTATTATAATGTTTATTATAATATATAATATTTTATCTTATTTTCATTTACACATTCCAACCAGTCTTTCTTCGGCCTACCTCTGGGTACGCTACCATTCACCTGACCTAAATACACCTGCTTCGTTAAACGTCCTTCCTCCATTCTCTAAACATGACCAAACCATCTCAGCAAATTTCCTTCACTCTTGTCAACCAATGTTTCTTCTGCACCATATTCTTTGAGAACCCAATCCTTACTGGCTTTGTACTGGTATTATAAATTTCCAAAAAAATTAGTTCAATTGGGAAGGCAGGACCTAAACTGTTGCATAGTTTGATACACTTTGTACAGTCTAGATTTAAAAGTGTTTATTCGGAAATCAAAAACTGTGCTGTGGAAAATTAACTTTATTTTCTAAGCAAAATTTCCAATTTGCAAACCTAATATTTTTAAAGTATAAAAAATCAACTTCAATATTCATGTACACTATTATTCTTTAGTCTATAAATTATCAAAGTTCCTATTCACTCATCGCAGGCTTCACAGTCTTTCCTCTATTCCTCTCTTTTCCCCTTTCTGTCTAAACAAGGAAACGAGTAAGAAAATCCAACCATTTAGGGTTAAAAATTAATTCTTTTTTGTAGAAAAGTCAACCATTGTATTTTTGGTTGAAAATTCATCTTTTTTGGGTATAAATTGGTTGATAATTTAATTATTTTGTTGGAAATTCAACAGTTTTGGTGGAAAATTCAACCCTTTTGTTGGAAATTCGTCCCTTCGGGTTAAAATTTAACTATTTGGTTGAAAATTCATATCTTCGGGTAGAAAATAAAACTGTTTTGTAAAAATTCGTCTTTTTGTCTTAAAAATTAAACACGTTGCTTGTAATTTTTTTTTCTTGACTGAAAAATATTTCATGGTTGAAGATTCATATATTTATTTTAAATTTATCTCTTTTAGTGGAAAATTCAACTATTTGATTGAAAATAAACTCTTTTGTTGAAAATTTACCTGTTTCGTAGAAAATTCGTCTTTATGGTTGGAAAATTCCAAAATTTTTTGAAACTTTGTTTTTTTCTTGACTAGAAAATCTCTCTTGGTTGGAAATTCAACTGCTTTGTTGAAGTTTCGGCTTTCTGGGTTGAAAATTCAACTGTTGTATAGAAAATTCTTCTTCGTGGCTTAAATATTTAATAATTATGTTGAATTTCTTTTTCTTTCTTTGTTGTTGTTCTTGTTGAAAATTAGTCTTTTTAGTTTTGTGATTTTTTTTTGTAGAAAATGAATATTTTTTGGTTAAAAATGCAACTGTTTGGTTGGAAAATTGAAAATTTTTCGAAAAGTGATTCTTTTTGGTTAAAAATTCAACTGTTTCATTAAAATTTATCTTCTTGGGTTTAAAATTCAAGTTATTGGTTAAAAATTAATTTTGTTGTTGAAAATTCATGTTTTCGTGCTGAAAATTCAAACTTCGCAGAAAATTCGCCTTTTTGTGGTGAAAATTCATCATTTTAGTTTAAAAATTCATCTCTTTTGTAGAAATTTCATCTTTCTTGGTTAAAAATGCAACTTTCAGGTAAAAAATGGTATCTTTTTTGGTTACAAATTTGGTTGATTTTATTCCGTTCATTTTCAAATTTTATTTGGCAAAAAGTTTAATTATTTAGTTTGAAATTAGAAATTTGTGTTGGAAACTCATCCTTTTTAATGAAAAATTTGTCTTCTTGGGGGGAAAATTTAACCATTTTCGTAGAAAATTCTACTATTTGGTTAGAAATGACCTATTTTGCTGAAAATTTATATTTTCAAGCTGAAAATTTAACTGCTTTGTGAAAAATTCGTCTTTCCGAATTGCAACTTCAATAATTAGGTTGAAATCTTTTTGCTTTGTTGTTTTCATTGTGGAAAATTCGTTATTTTAGTTTAAAAACTCATCTTTTTGGCAGAAAGTTTATCCATGTTAGCTAAAAATGCAACTGTTTGGTGGAAAAATAACATATTTTGTTTGAAAATTCAACTATTTTGTTCGAGATTCGTGCTTTTTGTTGAATTCAACTGCTTTTGAATGAAAATGAAACAGTTTTCGTTGAAAATTCCAGTAATTGGTTAAAAATTGAACGACTTTCTTGAAAAGTCATCCTTTTTCGATGAAAATTCATCTTTTTGGGTTAAAAATTCAACTATATGGTTGGAAATTTTTATTTTTTTTGTTGGAAACTTATGTTTTCGTGTTGGAAATCCAGCTGTATTGTAGAAAACTTGTCTTTTTGTATTGAAAATGCAACTGTTTGGTTGAAAATTAATCTGTTTTGGTTGAGGATTTAAGGGTTTTGTTGCGAATTCGACTATTTAGTTAAAAGTTGAACTACTTTGTTGAAAATTCATCTATTTTGTTTGAAAATGCAATATTTTCATTTGAAATATTAGGAATTCAAAGCATACAAAATTGAATTTATTATAGAAGCCACATTAATTTTTTTTTCGACATACAAAAGGTGCGTAGTCCGAAATTTGAAATATTTTAGGCCTTGAGAGAAGAGAACACTTTCTTACCGTATTTACCGAAAGAGGAAAACGATATTTTATCTAAATAAAATTCCATTTTCCACGACAAAAGATGTATTTTTCTGAGATATATTTACAGTTGTGCATCCTGTAGATTTTTCATATTACTCACCCTATTGGTTCTCTTTCACTTCTGTCAAAGCAAGTGATCGATCTGCAAAATAAAAACCGACAGCGAAAGCATTCCACCAATTCATCATATAAATGTATTTTACCCTCATCCAGCATTTGTAGAATGTAAATCGACGCAGTCTTTTGTTTATTCTGTTGTTCTAAAATTTTCATTTCTCTCTGCAAAACTCGGATTTTTCATTTACTTTTTATCCCTAGGGAAATTTGCCAAGGCCTTTTATACGGTCAATTTAATAACAGACTCTCTAGAGCTTCATGAAGCATTCAATTTGTTCTTGAGGTAGTCTTCAATTTAGATGATCGACATTTGTAGTACTTCCAAAACAGGGAATTATATTTTTTTATCCAAAAAAAAGAGGTGTAATGGTTTGTCTCGAAAATATTGTAATCATTGATGTTGAAAACCTGATTGGCTTTTCATTACTTGAAGTTGTTATATTTACTAATTTGTTTTTTATTGCAAATGTAGAAGGATCTTTATTTACTTAAGGCTCCATCGGCCTTAAGGAATACATTCTCATCATAATATTCGCGCTTTGCGCTCGATTTTCTGCGCTCACCGTATAATATATACAAATAAATAGTTAGAGACGATTAAAAATTATCTTGTTGACTCACGATTAGTCCTATGAAGAAATGTTGAACGGCAATTATATTTGACTTTTTAGAAGCACAAATTCTGCTCTCTTGACTTTTTTTTTATCTTGCGTCGTTTGGCTCAAAAATTACAATTAAAATATTCCAGTATCATTTCTCATACTTAAAAAGAAACTACCATATGCCTCCTACCAAAAAATATTCGAGAAAGAGCTTGCAGGTCTTCGTAAAAGCAACAATTTTAATATCCTAACTTTTTTTCGTATCTCGCGTTATTTGGGTGAAAATTTGAATTTTCGATTTTTCAAAAAAATTCAAAAAGTTGCTATGACAGTCTTGTAGGGCTTTCAAAAAGCAACGTTTTTCCTCTTTCAGACTTTTTTTCATATTGTGCATTGTTTGGCTTAAAATTTTCATTTTTGTTTCTTTTTTTGAATTTTGTAAATGCTATAACTCTCAATTTTCTTTTTATCGAAAAAAGATATTAGGATAAATTGTCCGACTTCTCGAGTACTACGAACAGCTACACATATTATTTTTTAATCTTGAAAAAAATGGTCTCAAAAATTTCGAAAATGCTTTAACTTTTCGAATTTTGATTTAAATTGGCTGGTTTACGAACTCGCCCTTTGTTTTTAGGCCTTAAAAAAGTGCGCCTAAGGGCAATCCAATCGGATTCAATCCAATCAGTGAATCCGAAAACGTCGAGATTTGATGAAATCCGCAAAAGTCAATTTTCACATAAAACTAATATCTTCTCATTGAGATGAGAATGTAAAAATATGCCTCGAAAATCTCGCAATCATTGTTGTTGAAAACTTGACTGGCTTTTCATTACCTGAAGTTGGTTTATTTTAAACCTTAAATTAAAAATTTTGAAAATTAAATCTACAAAAATAATCAGTTTTGGAAACCTGACTGAATTTTCATTACTTGGAGTTGTTTTATTTTGAATCTTAAATTTAAAATTTTGAAAATTGAATCTACAAAAATAATCCCCTCTTCTATGAAAAAATATGTCTTTAAAATATCGCAATTATTATTGTTGAAAACCTTATTGGCTTTTCATTACTTGAAGTTGTTTTATTTTATGTTTTAAATTTGAAATATTGAAATTTAAATCCACAAAATAATCCCTTTTTCTATTTGGAAAAAGTGGCTTAACGATGTATCTCGAAAACCTCTCAATCTTTGTTGTTGAAAACTTGATTGGCTTTTCATTACTTGAACTTATTTATTTTATATCTTAAATTTGAAATTTTAAAAATCGAATCTATAAAATTAATCCCTTTCCCTATCTAAAAATGTAGTGTAACGATATGTCTCGGAAATCTGACAATCATTGTTGCTAAAAACCTGACTGGCTTTTCATCACTTGAAGTCATTTCATTTTATATCGTAAATTTAAAATTTCGAAAATGAAATGTACAAAAATAATCCCTTTTGATAACCTGACTGAATTTTCATGACTTAAAGTTGTTATATTTTAAATCGTAAATTTAAAATTTTCAAAATGGAGTCTACAAAAATAAGCCCTTTTCCTATGAAAAAATATGTCTTGAAAATCTCGCAATAATTGTTGTTGAAAACCTGATTGGCTTTTCATTACTTGAAGTTGTTCTATTTTATGTTTTAAATTTAAAATATTGAAACTTAAATCCACAAAATAATCCCTTTTTCTATTTGAAAAAAGTGGCTTAACGATGTATCTCGAAAGTCTCTCAATCATTGTTGTTCAGAACTTGATTGGCTTTTCTTTACTTGAAGTTATTCATTTTATATCTTAAATTTGAAATTTTGAAAATTGAATCTATAAAATTAATCCCTTTTTTCTATCTAAAAATGAAGTGTTACGATATGTCTCGAAAATCTCGCAATAATTGATGTTGAAAACCTGATTGGTTCTCATTACTTGAAGTTGTTTCTTTTCATATTTTAAATTTAAGATTTTGGAAATCAAATCTACAAAATAGTCCCTTTTCCTATCTGAAAATGTGATGTAACGATATATATCGAAAATCTCTCAATGATTGATGTTGAAAACCTAATCAGATTTTCATTACTTGGAGTTGTTTTACTTTATTACATCTAAAATGTAAAATTTTGAAAACGAAATCTACAAGAATAATTCCTTTTCCTATCATAAAAAAAGGTCTCAAACATCTCGCAATTATTGTTGTTGAAAATCTCATTGGGTTTTCATTAATTGAAGATGTTTTATTTTATAACTTGAATTTTAAATTCTGAAAATTGAATCTAAAACAATTATTCCTTTTCCTATCTAAAAAAGTGGCGTAACGATACGTTTCGAAAATCTCGCAATTATTGTTGCTGAAAATCTGACTGGCTTTTCATTACTTACAGTTGTTTTATTTCATATCGTAAATTAACATTTTTTTAAAATGAAATCTACTAAAATAATCCCTTTCTTCTATCCAAAAAAATATGTCTTGAAAGTCTCTCAGTCATTGTTGTTCAAAACTTGATTGGCTTCTCGTAACTTATAATTGTTCTATTTTATATCTCAAATTCAAAATTTTCAAAATCGAATCTACAAAAATGATCCCTTTGCTATCTAAAAAAGTGGTTCAACGACACGACTCGAAAATCTCGCAATTATTCTTGTTGAAAACCTGACTGGCTTTTCATTACATGAGGTTGCTCCATTCTAAATGATAAATTCAGAATTCCGAAAATTAAATCAACAAAAATGATCCCTTTTCCTATCTAAAAAAGTGGTTCAACGACACGACTCGAAAATCTCGCAATTACTGTTGTTGAAAACCTGACTGCTGATTACTTGAAGTTGTTTCATTTTATATCTTGAATTAACAATTTTTTAAAATGAAATCTACAAAAACACTCAGTTTTCCTACCCCAAAAAAAAATGTCTTCAATATCTCGCAATCATTGTAGTTAAAAACCTGACTGGCTTCTCATTACATGAAGTTGCTTTATTTTAAACCTTAAATTAAAAATTTTGAAAATTAAACCTACAAAAATAATCTCTTTCCCTATCCGAAAACATATGTCTCGAAAATTTCGAAATCATTATTGTTGGAGACCTAATTGGCTTTTTATTAATTGAAGTCGTTTTATTTTATATCTTAAATTTAAAATTTTGAAAATTAAATCTCAAGAATGATCGCTTTTCCTATCTAAAAAAGTGGTTCAACGACACGACTCGAAAATCTCGCAATTACTGTTGTTGAAAAACTGACTTTTCATTACTTGAAGTTGTTTCATTTTATATCTTAATTTAACATTTTTTAAAATGAAATCTACAAAAACACTCAGTTTTCCTACCCAAAAAAAAAAAATGTCTCTAATATCTCGCAATCATTGTAGTTGAAAACCTGACTGGCTTTTCATTACATGAAGTTGCTTTATTTTAAATCTTAAATTTGAAGTTTTGAAAATTAACTCTAAAAAAATAATCCATTCTCCTATCCAAAAAAATGTCTCGAAAACCCTGGAAAAATTATTGTTGAAAACCCACTTGGCTTTCCATTAATTGAAATTGTTATATTTTATGTTTCAAATTAAAAATTTTGAAAATTAAATCTACAAAAATGATGCCTTTTCCTATCTAAAAAAGTGGTGTAGCGGCAATACGTCTCGAAAATTTTGCAATTATTGTTGTCGAAAACCTGACTGGCTTTCCATTAATTGAAGTTTTTTATTTTATGTTTCAAATTTAAAATTTCGAAAATCAAATCTCAAAAATGGTCCCTTTTCCTATCTAAAAAAGTAGTGTAACGATACGTCTCAAAAATTTCGCAATTATTGTTGTTGAAAACCTGGCTGGCTTTTTATTACTTGAAGTTGTTTTATTTCAATTTTTAAATTTAAAAGTTTGAAAATCAAATCCACAAAAATAACCCAGAAAAAATGTCTTGAAAATCTCACAATCATTGTAGTTGAAAACCTGATTGGCTTTACATCACTTGAAGTAGTTTTACTTCATATATTAAATTCAAAATTTTGAAAATTAAATCTTCAAAAATAATCCCTTTTTCTGTCTTAATAGAGTGGTGTAACGATTTGTCTAAAAAATCTCGCAATCATTGTTGTTGAAACCTGATTGGCTTTTCATTACTTGAAGTTCTTTTATTTTATATCTTAAATTTGAAATTTTGAAAATTTAATCTATAAAAATAATCCTTCCTTTTATCTAAAAATGTGGTGTGACGATATGTCTTTAAAATCTCGCAAATAATCAATGTTAAAAACCTGAGTGGCTTTTCATTACTTGAATTCATTACTAGAAATTGTTTCATTTCATGTCTCAAATTTGAGATTTTGAAAATGAAATCTACAAAAATAATCCCTTTCGATGAGAAAAATCATAGAAAACCGTATACGAAGTGATAAGCATTTATGCTTTTTAATAATCTTGCAAGGTTAAATTAGTACTTTCAAATTACTAGTATCTTATGTAATATTTAAAATATTATACATGTCTTATGCTAGTGCTTTTGGCTGGGAATTGGTCTTTTGAAAAAAGAATTTCAACATGAAATCATAACGTTTCGAAGAAGACCTCAAATTTCTAAAACTGTTAGGTTGTATTAGCTTTTTCACCGGAAATTAGCACTTATGAACAAAAATCATCATCAAAATTCCCAATTTGCAACAATTTCAGGTTATGTTCGTGTTTTACACATGGGTATTTTTGCTAAACAGTTATGAGATTTCAAAGCTTCAAAATTTTCCAACAAATTTATGTTTTTCGGTTTTGTTAGCATTTTTACCGGAAATGGACATTTTTAAGCAAAAATCATTATATTTTGAAGGATCGTAAATTTTTATACAATTTTAGGTTACTTTGGCAATTTACACAAAAAATTGGTATTTTAATACAAACATCATTACAGTTCCCACAAGATTTTCAATTTTGGAAGTGTTTCAAGTTGTATTAACGTTTTTCACAGGAAATCCGTTAATTTAAACAAAAATCATTACACGCTAATTTAATTCGTTCAAAATTTGACTGACTGAACTAATCAAGCATGATTTGACTGGAAAGTCAGCCGTTTCTACTGATAAAACCGTCTTTCTAACAGATGGATCAGTCAATATTGCTGACTGAATCAATCACTTGTAATGGCTGATCTTAAGTCAATAGAAGTGACTGATTTGTCCGTCATAATAAAATAGTAAAATTATTTAAAAATTGAAATTCTGCATCAATTCCCATGTTTCAATAAATGATTAAAATTAACCATAAATGACTGATTTACACATGGAACATTACGGATTAGATCAGTCAGTCAATCAATCAATCAATCTAAATGAGTGATTTAATCAATGAAAATCAGAGGTTAAATGATCCGAAATGACTGATTTCATTAATGGAAATACAGATTGGATTATTCAAAATAACTGATTTCATCAATGAGTCAAATTGGCTTTCTTAAATTCACTTTTGACTGATTTGTCAGTCATCGAATCCAAATTATCTGAATCAGTGAAAATTGAATGAGAATCAGTCGCTTTTGAATCACTCAAGTTTAGAGTGTGGATTTCAAAGAAGATTTACAATTCTGAACAATTTTCTGTTATTGTATGTTAGTATTGCTCATTGGAAATCATTAGTATTATTGATAAAAAATTATAATTTTTAAAAGAATATTCACAATTTTTCCACAATTTTAGGTTATGTTGGTGCGTTTCACCCGAAATTGGTATTGTTGAACAAAAAGCATTAGATTTAAGTTCAATGATGTTTGTTTAAAATAATAAAATTTACAAGCTTCTACAATTTCGGATTGCGTTAATGATTTTCGTCGCAAATTCAAATTCTTATTGAAGAATCATTACATTTCAAAGGAAATTCACAATTTTAGATTTTAGGTTACGCTGAGTTCATGCATCAAAAATTTGTGATTTTAAAAAAAATCCTTTCAAGTTGAACAGGTTTTAGAATCTTTCAACAATTTTAAATTATATGTATGTTAGTATTTTTTGTCAGAAAATGAAATTTTCAGTTTGAAAAAAATGATATTTCGAAGATGATTCACAACTTTTTAACAGTTTTAGGTTACGTTGGCGTTTAACACCGAAAATCGGTATTTTCAGTAAGAAACCATTAGATTTCAAAGAAGATAAAAAATTGGTGCACAATTGCAGGTTAAGATAACGGTGTTCACAGGAAATATCGATATAGATTTCGAATAAGATTTAAAATTTTGGAATAATTTATGGTTGTGTTAGTGTTTTTCGTCAAGATTTGAATTTTCATTAAAAATCATAAGCTTTCAAGGAAGATTCATAATTTTCGAACAGTTTTAGGATATATTAGCGTTTCACACCAGAAGTTGGTATTTCAAAACATAAATCATTGTAGTTTGAATAAAATTTGCAATGTTATATTAACACTTTTCACAGGAAATCGGTTATTTTAAACAAAAATCATTGGATTTCGAAGAAGATTCACAATTTTGCAACAACTTTTAGTTATGTTGGTATGTTTTACCTGCAGTTTGTATTTTTGAACGAACATCATTAGATTTAAATCCAACGATTTTTGATAAAAATAATAAAATTTACCAAATTCAACAACTTCGGTTACTTTAGACGAAAATGATTTGACTTCAAAAATTAAAGTTACAAATTTAAACAACTTTAGGTTATGTTAATGTGTTTCTTTGGAAAATGGTATATTTGAACGAAAATGCAACGGTTTGATCGTCTATACTCCACGTATTGTACAAAAATATTTAAACAAGATTCGCAATTTTCGAAAAAATCATTAGATTTCGGAAAAAATTTACAATTTTGCAACAACTTTAGGTTATGTTGGTGTGTTTCAACTGTAATTTGTATTTTTTAACAAAAAATAATTGGACTTAAATCCAACGATTTTTGTTGAAAGTAATATATTTTACAAGATTTAACAATTTCGGTTATTTCATACGAAAATCATTCCACCAGAAGAATCAAACTTACAATTTTGAACAACTTTAGGTTCTGTTAGTGTTTTTTTTAAATTGCTATCGTGAATTGAAAAATCATTAGATTTCAAAGTATATTAAAAATTTTTGTATGATAATAGGGCACGTTAGCGTTTTTTACTGGAAATATTATTATTAACAGAAATCATTTGACGTTAAAAATCAAACTTACAATTCTTAACACCTTGAGGTTATGTTAGTATGTTTTCTGGAAAATTGGTATTTTTTAACAAAAATGCAACGGTTTGATCGTCTATACTCTATATACTGTACAAAATTGTTATACATCAATTCTGAAGTTAAGATATAAATTTTCATCAATTCTCAAAAATACGGTTCTTACTTTTCTTCTCTTTTATTTCAGATGATATTAGATATTATGAAATACAAAATTTTTCTATTAATATGAATTTCATATTTCAACTTAAAAATTACGAGGGACAACAAAAATAATAATCCCGCGTGTAGTGCGCGTATTTTTTTTCTAGTGACGATTAGAAAAGTTCATTCCCTATATTAATTACATTGGGCCAGGTTTTTTGTGAGAAATTTAAGATTCATGGGTTTTTGATTGAAATCTCTGAAATTAATGCATAGTTCTCGCAATAATTAGTTAGCGGGTAATCCAATCAGCAGAAATTAGGTGCTTTAGTGGTCATTAGAATGCAAATGAGGAAACTGGTTTTGCACAAAATACCTCTAAACATTTTAGTGTTCATAATAAGCTCGCATAAAATCAAAATTGTTTTCAACAAAATAACTGAGGATGAAGTAGATAGGTTGACCAGCTTGCATTATTCTGAGTTTGCCTTCGAAAAATGAAGATTGCAATCGATTATCGGAAAAATATTATCCCTGTTGGAAATTCAGTTCTCGACTATAAATTTCAATCTTCGAGCTCAGTCGGAACTTTCTCCATAAACATCGTTGGAATGTTCAAGGCATGTGAAACTTTAATATCCTTGGGTGCACCCATTGTAAAAAACTGATAACTTATTTTGTATCTTGAATAAATGAAAAACCGAAAAAATAATTAAAACTCTATTCTGCTTGGAATTAAAAAACCAGAGGAGAAAGTTTCAGAAGAATCTAAATTTATGATCTGTTGAAAATTGAAGGAAGTCTAAATTAAAAGTTCTGATGTTTTCATAGTGGAAGACTCTAAGCTAAAAGCTCTTACCTGACGAAAATATACGTGGAATATTCGAAGGAAATACTATTAGGTCCTAAAATTGAATGAATAATAAAGCCTTCATACAATTTTTATCTAAGATTTTCATTTTAGTTATTCTGATCAGTTTTGACGCAATATTTCATTTTAACATCTGTGAATCAGAAATCTATCGTACCAACCCATTTGACTAGTCGAATCTTAAAAATGTTTTTATGTCACTAAGACAAGATAGAAATTTTTAAATAAGACATTAAATAAAATTTTCTGTGAAAAAAGGAACGCCTTTTAACTCCGCTGGGATGCGAGCTCAGGATATTTGGTTTGACAGACGACGACACTGCTCTACCAACTAAGCTACTGAGGGGTCAAGCCAACCTTTTCTCACAGAAACCCTTACGGTTTGTAGCTATACACAATTATACAATTTTTATCTAATATTTTCATTTTAGCCATTCTGGTCATTTTTAACTGAAGATTCCGTTTTCGTATGTAAAAACTGATCAGAATGACCCCTCCATAGCTTCATAAGTGGACTGGGGTTTACAAATCAGCCCGTCAAAAAAAGCCTTGTAGATCGGCCCTAAAAGGGATTCTATTTTTTTGATATTGCATTTTTTAAAATTTTGATAATGCATTTTTTTTAATGCAAAATATTTCCAAAGATTTCAAACGATTTTAACAGATTTTAAGGGCTTTAAGAGTATTTCAATGGATTCCAACATCTTTCAACGAAATTTATAGGATTTCTAAGGAATTTAATTATTTTAAGGAATGCTCAAAGCTTTCAAACGTTTTAAGAAATTTTGAAAGATTTCAAAGGTCTTAAGGCAGTTTAAGAAATTTCACCATAATTACTTAAGAGATTTGATATTATTTCTAAGATACAGCATGGGATTTTGAGAAATTTAAATTTTTTTATGAGATGGCGAAGAAATTTCTGAATTTTTTGAAGATTCTGGAGGATTTAATAGGATTTCAAAGGCTTTAGGGTGTTTTTTATGAGTTCGAGGGACCTCAGAAAATTTCAAATATTTCAAAGGATTTTGATGAGATTCCGTTGAATTTCAAACCCTTGAAAATATTTTTAAATATTTCAGGGGATTTCACATGTGTTTCCAAAATTTCGTGCGGTTTTAAAGAACTTCCTTAAATTTCGGAGAATTTGGAAGAATTTCATAGAATTTCTAAATATTTCGAAGGGTAATTAAGGAATTTCAATGGATTTCAAAGAATTTTATAAAGTTTCCGAAGATTTTAATCATTTAAAAAGATTCTAAGTGCATTCAATAACGTATTTTGATTAATTTCCCAGGACTTAAAATAGAACGGCGAATAAGACTTCAAATATTTCAATGATTTTAAGGCATTTTAAAAATTCTCGATGTATTTCAATGAATTTTTTCCGGATTTCAGGAAATATCCTCAAATTTCATAGAATTTCACGGGATTTCAAGGGATTTTATAATATTTCAAAGGATTGGAAAGAGTTTAGGTTTTTTTTAAGGTTCCAAGGATTTTCAAGAGCTTTTA
>JAUMHM010000031.1:62469055-62485149 GCA_032362435.1 Melikaiella ostensackeni
TTGCCCGTGAGTTTTGTTTTGGACATTTTTGCGAGTCGAATATTTTTTTGACGTTTATGCCCGTGATTTTCTGTTTTAACAATTTTGCGCGTTGAAAATCTTTGTGACATTTTTGCCCGTAAGTCTTGTTTGGAACTTTTTTGCGCGTATAATATTTTTTTGACATTTTTGCTCGTGACAAAACTATGGAACGTTTTAGCTCCCGGCGTGTCAAATGCGAGTGAATACAAATCTGATCAAACTCACAATAATTTAAGGTGAATTTAAAAGTCTTCAGGGTGAATTAAAAAATGGGAAATCCAATAGAGATCGAATGAATTCAGTGGATTTCAAAGAAATTCCAAAGAATTGAAGAAAACTTAGAAATAGGTGTAGACCTAAATTCAGCAGTGGTCTTTTCATTTAAAAAAGTAACTATAGTGACTTTATCTTAAAAAGATACTAAAAAGTGATCCTTTTCAGGTAAATTATATCTAAAAATACATTTCGAAGTACTATAGGAATCTTTAAATAATATAAAATGTGTATTTCGAAATTCAAACTTCTTTTCTGTCACTCGGTAAAATAAAATGTCGTATTCTTAGCCCGATAATATTTTCAAAAAAAAGTTTTTGTTTCATAAAATTTAGGACTTACTCCTCAATAAATGGAAATACTTTTTAGGGGTGCAATAATTTTTTATCTTCAAATTTGTATTTTTTTAAAATCGAAAACTATTAAAATTCATTTTCAGACTTAAAACGGCCTAGCCGGACTTTTAAACCATTTTTTTTCAATAAAAGAAAGTTTATGGCAGTATTTTTTCATCAAAAGGAAGAAATATAGGGAGTAGCGTTTTCAAAATTCAAAAATTCAAGTTTTTCAGGGCAAGTGAATAATGAAATAAAAAATAACATGATGATGCAAAAGAAGACTTTGAAGTTAAAAGCAGAAATTCCTCATTGACCTATTTTGCTTCTTTTAATCATTCTTACTAATTTTTAGTGGTACGGTTTCATTTTTTTGTTAAATATATTATTGAGGTTTTTGATTAGAAACTTTATAAATTAATACTTTATATTGAGAAAAGGCTTAATAATATTTGAAGTGAATTACACAAATTTTTGAAAACCGAAATTCAATATCGTTAATAAATTTTTTTTGAGAAATTTTCTCCAAATGTTTTTGCAATTTGCTTTAATGAAAATTTAGTTCATAGTTTATTTCAAATACTTTCTTTAAAACATTTGAAAATGGAACGCAACTTCAATATTTTTCTTAATTTATTTGTGAGATTGCTGATTTCATACTTCAGAAATAAATAAATCTATTCATTTTGCTTCTACTTTAAACTTGAAAATTTCTTGAGAAATATGAATAATTTTAGAGATATTTGCATTTATTTTAAAGTCTCTTCTTTTTGTATCATAACTAAATTCGTTCAAAGAACCTAATAAATATTCATTAAAAATAGGATCACCAGGTTCTTTGGTTTTGAAGCTATATTAAAATAATTACATACATTTTTCGCTTTCTTATAGTAGATTCATTTAATTATATAAGGCCGTGTGAGGATAACCTCAAACATTTTTTTTCAACCAGCTTACGTTCGAAATGCAATATCTAGTTGAAAACTTGGGTAACTGAACGAAAAGCACTAAAGAACGTTTGCCTGGTCCTAAATTTTTATAATTATAAAAAAAGTTTTATTCTAGAAATTTTTTTTTGTTTTTTATTTAAAATTATAAAAATTCAGGACCATACAAACGTTTCTTAGTGCTTCTTATTTAGTTTCCCAAATTTTCAACTGGATATCGCATTTCGTGTGAACGTAAGTTGGTTGGAAAAAAAATCTGAAAAATAATTTTGAGATTATCCTCACATGGCCTTAATGTTTGAAATAAGTTAATTTCGCAAATGTTCTTTTAAAATGTATGCACCGAAATCAAAATTTGAATTTCCTATTAAATCTCACGTGTGACTTATCATATTTATTTTTATCAACAATGAGAATCTTCAATATAAATTATTCTAGCGAAAATATTATTCGGATATTAAGCAAAGGTTTTCGTACTTAATTCTTGAAAGTGAAACTGTGAAGTGAAATGGTAAAGTTTAAAATTTGAACTACAAAAATTTGGTTGTGTTCGTTTTACAAATTGTTAAATCTAATATTTTAGGTAGTTTTAAAAATAAAAGTTTCCGAAGTTTAATTTAGAAATTTAAAACCGTTTAAAATTTACTTTGAAAATTCTAAAGGCAATAAAAAAATATGAGTATGTATAGAAATTTTGAAATATTTCAAGTCTGGAAAATTTCAATTACCAGGTTTTTAAAAATCTGTTTCCATACAGCGAATGGTTTCTTATTTGACGCATTTCAGTTTCAAGGGTTCGAGTATTTGTAAATTTACATGTTAAAATCAAATTTGGATCTTGAAAAGTTGTTTCGTATTTTAAATTATCATATTTTTTCATAGAAATTTGGAATTTCTTAATTGAAATTGGATTCCTGAGATTTAAATTTCTACAAATTTTAGAACAGCTGCTGATTTATTAACCCCTTTGTTGGCAGAGAGAATTTGACAAAAAGTGCCTTTGTAACCTTATTAAAGTATATATAAAAAATACTTGGCCTAGAAACTACTTATTCATTATTGGTATGTTATATAAACAACAAGTGCTTTTATAAAGTAGGAATAAAATCCTTTTATTTTAATTTTCGAGCATCTAGATTGAAAAGAGTCTGAATTCAAAAGTAATACAAATTTATCTAAAATTCAATTTTAAATGTAGCTAATCTGAAAACCATTAAAATTTGAAAAAATCAAAACCTTTGCATTCGAACTTGGTGGGAACCAAAATTAAACATCATGAAAATTTGAAAGAAATTTCGAATATTCCAATTTGAAACAAACTTAAATTGGAAATCGTTCGAACAAATTTTCAATGAAATTTTCAAGAATCCAAATATTTATTCACAGTCAGAAAATACCGTTTCGAGTTAAATCTGGGCATAATATTACATTTTTGAATTCTAAACTTTTCAGTTGTTTCAACAAGATTTGTACTCTTTGAACAAACTACATTTTTATTGCCTCGAAATAAAAATTATTAAAATGTTACGTTTCACAAATTGAATAAAGTAGAGAAACTAGATTTCATTTTATTATACATTCAGTCATCTTAATTAGGGGTCATCCATTAATTACGTGAGACTTATTTTTCGAATTTTACACCCCCTATCGTAACGCTTTTTTTATAGTATGGGCAAAGTTCGAATTTTGTTTGGGGGAATGACTCATTTTGTGAGGTTTTCAAAAAAAATAAAGACGTACTCCCTTTTTTTTCGATCGGTCAATATTAAATGGTGTCGACCAGGCCCTCTATTCCCCCATAAGAATAACATGGGCAAAATCCCCATTTCTACAAATATAAGACGGGAAGGCGTAATTTTCAATAAAACGAGTACAAGTTACAGAGACCACTTAAAATCACTTTCCCGAATATGACATGCATTAATTTTTTATTCGGACCCCTTCCCCCACTCCCTTCCAGCATGTCCTAAAAACCTCTAAACGAGGATCAAGTATTTTGCGTTACATTGGTCGTAAATATTACTTTTGTGTAGCTTTTTTTATCACAGGTCATTTTCAATGGCCAAATTACAAATTTTCATTTATTTTTTATCAATTATTAATTATTTAAGCAATATTTTTTCATATTTTATTGCAAATAATCGGTACCCTCACAATGAGATAAACTAATTAGGCGATATAAGAAATCAGTACGGTCAATTCAATTTGTTGTTAACTTTTCAAATGATTTTATATTGCTTAAAAATAATTTTTGACTGGATTATTATTATTATTAATAATCTAAAAATAAGGAATAAAGCAGAAAAATGTAGTTTTCTGCGAATTTTCTAACAAACTCCATAGAATTCTGGTATATTTGGTATTTTTACAACTTACCCATAATTATTTAAACAATTTACATTTGTTTAAATATTTTTTCCGACAAAATATCCAAAACTCATTGATTTAAATCAAGGATCAACACGATCGATTCACTTCATAGTTAATTATTTAAATAATTTTTTATTGTTGAAATGTGACTTTTGACTGGCATAATGCAGAAAAGTGTAGTTAATTGCAATTTTTCAGCAAATTTCATTAACTTCTTTTATGTTGACACAATTTTCATTACTTACCTATAATTTTGTTAACAATTTTCATTTGTTTGAACAACCTCTCTTTTTAACATATAAAAAATGCACACTTCAGATTAACTTGAACTGTTTACTTTAAATCGAGTCATCACAAATGATTACATAATTAGTTCATGTTCTTCAGAAAAAGTGAAGTCCAAAATTACATTTTAACAATAAAACATTATTTAAACAATTAGCAATAAAGTAAATCAATCGTGTTGATCTTTGGTTAAAAACAATTAGTTCATGTTACTTAGAGAAGGTGTAAATTTGTTATATTTTATGGAAAAATGGAAATTGTTTAAACAATTAGGATGTTGCATGAAATGAGATGAAAAGATATTTTGATTCATTAGTAACTCATTGGCACATTACAAGAAGGAAGAATTTTTCATTGACTGAGAAACATGTTTTTCTAACGAATAAAGTTTGAATTTTGAGCCCGCTCGCGGCATTTTTCGCCAAAAGCATTGACTGGTTATATCTGATCGACGTCATTTTTCGCGGGAAAATTTAAATCATCTAAATTATGTGAATTTCATATTTTTAGATACAAGTTACTTCTAAACATGTATCTGAATATTGAAGTATCTCTGAATGGCTTTCATGCATTATTATCAAATAATAATAAATAATTATTACGAAAAAAAGCATGACTAAATATTGTTTTTTCGCCTGTCAGACTAACTGCTTCTATTCATTGCCGACGTGTTTCTATATTTTGCAGTAAACGAGTAAAAGTGATGCTTGGATTTTCATCCTCCCTTGAATCCCTGGAATCACGTCCACAAAACACTTCTTGGCTAATAATTTAAATTCTTTGGGAAATTCACCTATTACTTTCAATCGTTGCTTTTATTTTTATTGCCGCTTGATTCGGCTATTATTTTCGTTCGGATGGTTCGGATAATCGATTTCTCATTTTTAGGCATTTTTAGGTTAGGTTATATACTCAGCCAGCCCTGTTCGACAGCTTGGTTTTAAGCCGAAAACCTGAGACAAATATATACTTCCGCTTATGACGTCACCGGGACTAATCCGCTAGAGAGCGCAGATGCGCCTCGGCCCGGTTTTCACATTATCTCTCATGAGATAATGATGTGAATAATTTTTAAAAAATTATTTGATTGTGAAAAATGATATTTTGTTCACTGAAACGTAATTATTCTTTTCAGTAAAAAAAATATAAATATAAGAGGAAAATCAGAAACCATATAATAGTTCATACATAGACATTTGAATTTCAAAAATTGATATTGATAATGTCAAACAAAACAATTAAGAAAAATACTAACCTTGAATAACAATTTTTAAAATAATTTATTTATACGATGATTTATTGTCCAACATAGTAATTTAATATATTATATCGATTTAAAAGGATTGCAAATAAAAACTATCAAATTTTGAAAATATAATAACATGTGTTGCATGTTTATTTATTGTTTATAATGAATTAAATTGAAGTACAATATCATTTGTCCCTAAAATATAATAAATTATTCGCACTTTACTTCTTAAATAAAAGTACGTTATTGAGGAATATACTATCACAATTAAGAATCACAGTGATTGTGCAAATAACATTTTAAATGAAGCTACTCATAAAATTTGGTACATTTTGTAGCGAATAACTACTATAAATTTCTGTAAACAATAAATTTATTAAAAAATTTTTCCAAATCTTAATAATTAATTGTACAACAATCTTGATGATATACTTATAGGTATTCTAGCTTTTAAAACATGTAATCAATGTAAACAATACTATACGTACCGAAGCCATAATATTTCTATCAGGATCTCTAACCTCGCGTATCCAAACAATATCTTCAGGTAAGAAATGCTTATGACAAACAATCATATCGTCTTTTAAAATAAAATCCTTTCTAGGAATTGCTTTTTCCCGCTCTAATAAAGTTTCTTCTTGAAAAGGAACCGAGAATCGGTGAACTTTTTCTTTACAGGAATCTTATCCCGAATCGCTGTTTGGCAGTATATACCGGTGACCTTTGTAACAAGGCATTTTCTTGAGATAAAGCTAATATCACTGTTTACACTGTCACAAAAAGAATCACAAATTATTTATAAATTTTAACTTTTTCAGGCACTTTTATATTTTTGCTCCATCTGACACAATGCAAACACTGAGCTGAAATGCAGCTGCGCTTTCTAGCGGATTGGTTTTGTGTCGTCACAAGTGGAAGTATATATTGACAGCTATTTTTCATGCAGTCGGATAGGGCTGCATGGGTCACGTGACCAGATTCCTACCTTACTGACAGTTTTTCCTGCAACTTACGTTCGATTTATCTGAAAATAATAAGAATATCAATTTATTAAAATAAATTTTTGCGAACCAGAAAAAAAGAATAGTATATTGCGATACAAAAGGCGAAGCGGGCAGTAAGCATTCGCCCGAGAGGCCTTCTGTATCGAACAATACTTTTCTTTGCAAATGACAATGCAAAACCTAAAATTGACCACCGTTTACGGGCATCAAAAATAACATCACCCAATAAGATGTCAGCATAGTAACCGTTTATGACGTCAGATGGCGTTAGTAGTGAAATCGGTTAGCAACACATTCTGGCCACTGCTCACCAATGCGTTGCGGGATCGGCTATTTTCGACGTCTGTAAACGATGGGCAAACGAAGGTTTTGCAAGCCGAATCGAGTGAATCCAGCTTTGTGTACGAGCGAGAATGTCTCAAGTTCCTTGTGATTTCTGGAGCCGCATTCAAATAGTTTCTCAGTGAATGGTCTCTCGAAGGTTACACCCTGATACTTAAAAACTAGGATATCGCTACTAATCTTTATTGGTCACTTGCAGTTTTTAAGTTCACATTCGCTCTAATATTTTTCTTATAAATCTATCTACCTTTTTGACCTTTTCAAAGGTTGTTTTGTTTGGACTAAAGTCCATTCCTTGGATTAAAGTCCGGGGGATGCTAAATAGGCACTTGTACTAGTGCAGTTGTAACCAATTTTCGTAATAAAAATAAGCTGCAAACATCTTTCAAATAAGAGCAGGTGCAAACAAACGGATCTCAGATTCGCATTCAGCGCAAAAAAGTATTTCAGCAATGATGTGTCTCATTCCACAGATACATAGCTCATGTTTGTTTATCAGTGTAATGCGCCTGCACATTATGTGGTGCCAGAAACACGCAGAGCCTTCGCACTTTTCACAACAGTTGTTACAAATTCGCGCCGAGAATCTTTTATGAACAGGATGCGCACGCCGAGCACTCCCCCAACCGCTGCAAGAACAAGCCGCAGAGGAAGAAAAAAAAGTGACATAAAGGCCAACCGTGGAAAGCAGACATTCCTTGAGATATGATGGACATTTCACGACAAGGAGAACATTAACATATAGGTTTCACTTTAACCTCAAGATCTGGCTGAAATGGATGGCACCCTTCATGACAATCTCTCGGTGGAGTCCGACCTTAGGACCATGACTTGTTCAGTTTATGATGCGGCGAAGGCTTTGGCCGATTCAAATCGAAGACTAAAACCAACGATGGATCAAAAGACCAAAAGGCGCTTGCATCAACTGAACAAGAAGTTTGGCTGGACAAGTCAGACTGCGTCCCGTATTCAGTGTGTGATTGACTACATATTAGCTGGTAGGCTGTTTACGGAAAGGGTCTGAAAGTTCGCTCACAAACTGAGGATTAACCATCGCACACTGAACAAGTCAAAGTTGCTGAGATTCGAGCAGCACATTGTTGACAAAATACGAGTGTCATCTGTCGGAACGAGGAGAATACAAAAGAAGGAGGGGTGGGTCAGGGAGAATCATCAGTTTCTCGCTGACTTATCTCTCCTCTTCATCGATCTCCCTGTTTCTTTCAAAAATTCGCCCAAGCCAGAGGAGGTCGAGACATTTTGAAGGGAGATTTACGAAGTTCGGTACTCACTGAATGAAGACTTTAAGAACATCATCTGCTTCAAGGAGCTGTGCGACAGCTTCATAGCATCTGAGGTGGACTGTCCACTAACCACTGTCGAAGAGGTGAAGAAAGCACTAAGGTGCACGATCAAATTCTCTGCTACCGGAACGATGGTACTAGATCCTTACAGGTATCCTGAATGACAGTATTGTTCGGACAATTGGACCTGTATGGCGAAAGATTGAAGAACAACGTTGCTCAAGGAAAGGCGTAGCAGGCTGTCCGGGAGAACTTGCTAATCGACAGGAGCGTCTGCAAACTCGCTGCACTCTACGATGTCCGATGGTCTGGATTGATTAACGGAAAGCTTTCGATTCAACCTCTCATAGACTTATCATTTGTCTGTTGGAAAGCTTGAAGGTTCATCCACACATAGTGTCCTCTTTTGCAGCATACTTCTGCCACTATCCCTCGCACTACGCAATTCTCGTGGTTACTTCTGCGACGGATCCAATAATCATAAGCATAAGGTGACTCATGTATCTTATGTGGATGTTCTGAAGATCTATGCTTCTGGAACAGAGCCGCTTTAGCATGCTGTAAGGATCGTCGAAGGGTACACACGAGAAATTAGTATGGACTTTGAATTGGACAGGTGTGTCAGGATTTATCTGAGGCAAGGACGACTTACTTGCGTTCTTGAGGACCCTGAGCTCATGGATGGGAGTTTTATTAAACAACTTGGCGCTGGAGAGACCTACCTATACATTGGCGCTCCTGAGAGCCGCATGCAGAATATAGCATCAGTGGAGGAGGCTTTCCGAAGCAGATGCAAGTGTCTAATATCATATACATGCAGAAGAGCTTTCTGATCAACTCGTCCTTTCCGCGCTTATACATTCCACGCCGTAAAGGCGGACGCGGACTTCAAACTTCTTCCAGTGTCTCTATGACCGAATTATCTTGGGTACAGCTCACGTCGTGGCAAATGGAAGAGATCCTCTTCTGTAAGTAGTCAGGAACTACGACATAATTGACAAAGAATCGTTCCTTTACAAAGCCGCGGAGCAGGCGGCCGAGACCCTGGGCCTGAATCTTAACGTCAGAGGTGAGGAACGTGCATTTTTCCATCTCAATTTCTCACTTCTAAAAGCACAGGTGAAGAAAGCGGGGGTCAACAACTTTCTCGAACAGCTCTTGGACAAAAAAATGCATGGAAAGTTTTACAGAAATGTACAAGATCAGTCCTCATCGATGGAGCTAACGTTTTCTTTCCTTAAATCATCCGGACCTAATTCAGACACGAAGAGTTTCATGCTTGCGTGCCAGGACGGTGTAATTTCCACTTTAGTATAGAGTTGCCACATTTTACGTCAAGATGTTGGCAACGATAGGTGCAGAGCGTGTCATGCACATTCTGAGGATCTTAGACCCTCAGATAGGACAAATACTATCTTGATGTCCCATTCATGCGGGAACGACTTACGTCCAAAGACACAATGCGGCCTCAAGAGTGCTTCACTATCATCCCTTTCGCTCTCACGGTGTTAGCCGCGGCCCTGTACTGCCGAACGCTCTGGCGTAGATAGAGTCAGTTATCGAGGACGAGAAGTGTCGAATTTATTGGAACTACTAGTTTTTTACAATAGTCCCTATTACACACCCGAGACCTAACATCGTTATTCTTGACTTCGAGGAACGAATTATGTTCGTGCTTAAATGCTCGGTCCCGGCTGACAACAACATCACAGTTAAGGAAGAGAAGAAGGAGGAGAGGTATCGATACCTTATGAGGGAGCTGTGACGACTTCCGAGCATATTCGGTTAAAATGATTGTCCTTTTGATCGGTGGTCTCGAAGGTGCGAACCCGTCACTGGTTTGTAACCTTGAAGCCATGCCCGCGTGTCAAAAACATGCTGAGTAAGTTGCGGGATGGAAGCAGATATCTTTCATTCTAGGGTCGCTCCGTGTCCTTAAGACACACAAGATTCTCGTCGGTCCGTCGTTGTAATTACATCCTACCCTGTGGTGATTGGGGGAATAGGTCGAGGGGCGTCGTTCCAGACGAAACCTTGAGCCCTACACTATTTGCTCTATTTATTGCAGATTTGGAAGAATTTATCAAATCAAAGGCTTTGAGTAAAGTTGCGATAAATCACCTCATTGAATCTCGTGTGCTACCTTAGGCGCTCCGAAACATGATCTCGCGCTTCGCGCTCGGTGTTATATGTTCTTCATGTACAAATTTATGAATTTGTTTTTGATTTTGAATGAGAAAGGAAATTTATTTACTTAAGGCTCTATCGGCCTTAAGGAATACATTCTCATCATAATATTCGCGCTTTGTGTTCGATTTTCTGCGCTCACCGTATAATATATACAAATAAATAGTTAAAGAGACGATAAAAAATTATCTTGTTGACTGACGATTGGTTCTATGAAGAAATGTTGAACGACAATTTTATTTGACCTTTTGGAAGCATAAATTCTACTTTTTTGACTATTTTTTTCTTATCTCGCGTCCTTTGGCTCAAAAATTAAAATAGAAATATTCCAATATTATTTTCTATACTTAAAATAAAAGCTATGCCTCCTACCAGAAAATGTTTAGAGGCAAGTTTTCAGGTCTTCGTAAAAGCAACAATTTTGATATCTTAACTTTCTTTCGTGTTCCGCGTTATTTAGCTCAAAATTTGAGTTCTAGATTTTTCAAGAAGATTCAAAAAGTTGTTACGACAATTTTGTAGGGCTCTCCAAGAAAAAAAATTTTCTTCTCTTGACTTTTTTCATATCGTGCATTGTTTGGCTTAAAATGTTCATTTTCGTTTCTTTTTTTGAATTTTGTGAATGCTATAATTCTCACAATTTTCTTTTTAGCCAAAAAAGTCATGAGGATGAATTGTTCGACTTTCTGAGTACTATGAATATCCGTACACGGAATTCGTAAATTTAAAAAAAGTGGTCTAAACAATTTTTTAAATATTCCAACTTTTTAAATTTTGGTCCAAAATGGCTGGCTAACGAACGTGGCCTTAATTCTAGGACACTGAAAGAGTATACCAAAGGCCAATGCAATCGGTCAATTCTTTCGCAAGTTATCGTGCTCGCAAACTAAAAATCTACGGACACACACACACCCACCCACCCACAGACGGACAGACAAATTCGTAAAAATATGTTTTCCAGGTTCAGGGGGTCTCAAAATGTGAACTTTCAACAAAGCGGGGGGGGGTCAAATTTTACACAAATATAATACATTCTCTGATGAGAATGTAATAACGACGATTTTTGCTACTTGCAAAAGGTAATTTTGTAGCTTTTCATAATTTTTCTCATAGAATTAGAAATTTATACACTCATTTATGAATAAATACTATTTTCTACGAAAAAATAGGAGAATCTACAACCCCATGATAAAGGTTTAGTTTTTCATAATTTCAAATAGTTTTTTGTAAGAAATTACGAACTTCTACAAAGTTTAATGGATATCTAATTACATATATGAAAAATTGGGACAATGTAGCACCCCAAATCGATAATTTTCTACAATTCTATATGAAAACGTTACCCTCGTAGAATGCTGTAGTTTTCGAAAACAATTTTTTCAGAATATTCAGATTTCCTAATTTCTTTTATATATTCTTCAAATTTCCCCCTTCCTTCTCCGCACTTTCAACCCTTCCTACACATTCCCCCCCTCTGTTCATTTGCTTTTCTCCCACTTTCCCCATTTTTCGTCACCTCCACCCCTCAGTTTTCCTTATTTCTTCCCCTTATTTTCCCTCACTTACCATCATTTCCCCTTACTTCCTCTCACTTCCCCCAATTTCCCTTCGCTTCCCCTCACTAGCTTCCCTCACTTCCCCTTATTTCCCTTTAATTCTCCTTATTTCACCTCATTTTCTCTTACTTCCCCTTTTTTATACAAGAGACGGATATGCGACTGAAATATTTTCCACGAAAAATTGATCCTTTAAAGTGTATGCCGTTCCACAGAACCCTAAGAAAATCTAAGATTTTGTATTATCGCATTCAACGAAAAAAATATTCGGAGTCCAAAATTCATTAAAAATTCATACAAATTTTCGAAAAATTCATATATGTTTCCGTAAAGATTTTTTAAAATTTTCATAGAAATTGAAAAAGTTTTCTTAAAACTTTATAGAAATTATTTCAATAATCTAATTCTAAACAATTCTGAATGATATTATTATAAAATTTTGAAAAATTCTGGAATCATAATCATATTATTTTTGTTAGTAAGAAAATCAATTCTTATCGATTCCAAAAATCAAAATACGTCGTGAAATACATACTAAAATAATTATTGACTAATTCTATTTCTAATTTGGTTCAAATTTTATATTCGGATATATCTTTCTAGAGTGAAAATAAAGGGGCACGTATTTCACCGTTTGAAAAAAAAATTTTTATTGAAAATCACCGGCAAATTTACTTGAATTTAACTCATGTTCTTTCAATCGATCCGAGAAAAATTTAAAAATTTTGGAAAAGTGACTTATTTTATAATTGAGGGTTAACTGGTCTTCTGCCAAATGTCGAAGGAGTATAAAATAGTTTTTTTGCAAAATTCTTGACAAAATATTTTCCTCTTCAAGTTTTTTCGTTTTGGCTTGTGATTTCCGAAAAAAACTATAAATTTCGATTTTTCCAACTCGAATGTTTTTTAATGTGAAGTATAGCTTTCCAGAAATGAAACTCAAGGAATATGTAGTACATATTGCCATATATCTCCCTGAAAAAAATGAAAATTTCAAATAGTAGAGTTTTTGAGAAAATCCATTTTCAAGAATTTCAGAAAAACAGCGGCCACTTTGTCATTTTACAAACTTTCAAAATTTCTCTTCGATCTATTGAAATAACATGAGTTCTCACGTTCGTAAAATACTACATTTTTAAAAGAAATCTGTCATTTTTTGAGAATTCTCCGGTAACCATCAAATGACTGTAAAAAATCATTAAAAAAATTTTGTTCAATCGATGAGATACGCGTCTCTTTATTTTTGTTCTAGAATGATATGTCTAAATAATAAATCATTTTGATACTAAGACCTAGTCTCTTCTTGAAATTTTGCATGATTTGAAATAGAATTGATCTAATAAGTACTTTGAAGTACCGTAGAATCACCTAACTTCGGTCACTGACCCAAATTTCAGACACCTATTTTTCTTGATATTATACTTATTTTTGGAACAGAAAATTGACTTCTTACGTCATTCCCGACTTTGGTCTTCAGAGTTTTTGTTGCTTTTATACTATTTGGTTATGCAAAAGCAAAAAAATGGGTGTCCGAACTTTGAGCTAATGTCCGAAGTTAGGTGATTCTACCGTAGGTGCGAATAAACAAAATCCAGTCATTTTTCCAAAATTAAATAAATTTTCTTGGTTTTTCAGAACTTTTCCAAAACTTCATGGCTTTTCCAGGTCTTTCATGTCCTGTAGCAACTCTATTGTTTCTTTTCATCCTTTTTTCCCAGCAAGGCTTTGTCTCCCGGATTAAATTTAATTAAATTCAAAACCCTGCGGGTTCTCTTCTTTGGAAATTTGAATGTGACTTTTTAAAGGCGCCTTTCTTTATTGTCTTTAATATGGTCAACGTCCAACGTGAAGCCATACAGTGTGGGAGAGAAAACGTACCATGTTAATAACGTCCGGGCACCAGGGTGCTATTATCTTTAAGAGCATATTTCCGCTAAAGTGCTACGAGATGCCGTAGAATGTCACAATATAGCAACAGGAAAGTCCTTCCGCGTAACCGCTTGAGAAGCAGAAAGTGATCATGGCTCTTCTTTTTTTCTTTCTTTCTATTAATTTGACAGTGTATTTCTCTTTTCATTCCCACGTGAACTATACAGAAAGAGGCTACATTCATCGGAAGGATTAAACTTTCCCACCCTTGATTCAATCCCTTTCTGTGATTAGAATTTTCTGTGAGTAGAATTTTGGTTTATTCGATGTCAGTTGCCGGGTCGAAATCACAACCATAATTTTAACGGATTTTACATTTTTCCTATTATGTTCTATTCTTACTTAATCTCTTCTCCCTTTCCTTCCTTTCCAGTTCCCTTATCCATTCTACCACCTCTATTTTCCCTTTTTCATGCACAATTTTTCTCATTGTCATACTTACTTTTTCTATTTTCTCACAATCTTCCAGGCAGTATTTTAATGCATCCCTACCTCTCCCACGAGGCATGTATATTTTTTCCTCTCCTCCTCCCCAATATTTATTTCAATCCTCTGTGTTTCCGCATCTCACACGTGCAATCAATTTTTGACTGTCTCTCTCCCTTTTTTTAGATATATTGGTTTTCCTTCGACTCTTATCCATTTATATTTCTTATTGTACCTAGCGTCTCCAATTTTATTTTCTACTTCTTGTATCATTACTTCTTCATCCCTTCCAATCAAATCCTGTTGTGTCTTCATTCCATTTTCATGCATTTCCTAAACTCACTCTTCTGACCAATCACATCTATTCAAATACCTTTCCCTTTCTTTAATTCCTTTACCCTCCCCCCTTACACTTTCTTCTTCCTTCAGAATGTTTTAACTATTGTTCCACCATCACTATTCAACAACTTCTCTTCATATTTGCAGCTCTATTACCTGCTCTTGTTCTTATTTTCTCCCTATCTGCCTCCTTCAACCCGTTATACTATGCCGTTCATCTGTCCAGCTCCAGAGTCCATCTGATGTACTTCTTATGCAATCTTTCTACCTATTCATATTCCTTCCATCCCCAAATCTCCGCTCCCAGGAATTAGTAAACTAATTACCAACGCCTCAAATATTTTCATTCTTCTCTTAAAATCATCTTTGAATAATTTCTTCTCTATACCGCAAACCTTTTTCACTTCTGCATACGCTCTTTTCAATCTTTTCTTAACGTGTTTCTTGATGCTACCATTTTTCCTGAATAGAAATCACAGATAAATTACTTAACTTCTTCAGTCTTTTCCCCTCACCATTGCCACTTTTTTCCTTCTACTCCTCCCAAAAACTAGTACATCAGACTTCTTCACATTCAAAGTCAATTTCTCTTCTTCTAAACACCTATCTAGTATTTTCGTCATATTTACCGAAACTTCCTTCTTTTTAGCTACCAATATTATTTCATCCGAGTATGTTAACGACTAAAATCTGTCTTCTTTTACGACTAATTCTTCCTCTAATCCCTTTTTAAATACCTCCTTCATGTCTGCTATAAGCACCATAAACAGCAATGGGTTCAGTGGGCAGCCATGTCTCACTATGTCCAGAATTTTTCTGTTGTCTTATGATTAACCTTCACCCTATCTCTCATTTCTTCATAAATTTGTCTCACTCTTTCTCTTATTCCTGTCCTCATTCCTCTTACTTCCTTAGCTTGCCAAAGCTTTTTCCTATCTACCGACGAAAATACAGCCTTTAGATCGACAAAGGAAGCACACACTTTTCCTTCTCTTCTTTTCTTCCCAGCTCCCTCTCTACAATACGTTATAAAATGTAAATGCCATCTATCATGCTTCTACCCTCTCCAGAACCTGTTTCTTTAACCTCTCCGTTAACACCATTGCTTATATTTTGTACGCGGTATTCACTAAAGTTATTCCTCTATAATCTTCTACATTTCCTTTTTCTCTTCTCTTATGTATTGGCATTATTAAACCCTCCTTCTATTCCACTGGGAACCCCTCACCGTTCCATACTTTTTTCACTACTTCTTTTAACCTCCTTCTTGCTTCTCCGCTACTGTATATCCGTGCCTCATTACCTAACCCTTATTCTTTATTAAATCCTTCCTCATTCTGATTTTTGGGTACACTCCTATTGGGTGGTGATCTGATTCTACCCAAGCTTCTATTTTCATTTTATTTACGCTCGGTCAGCCCTCTATATTAGTGATTACCAGAGAGCGGACGACCCCAGTCTGAAGTTGCGCACCGAGCCTAGGCTCGGCTGCCGCGTGGCGGAGAACCGCCGCATGGCGACAAGTGG
>JAUMHM010000031.1:62485249-62497815 GCA_032362435.1 Melikaiella ostensackeni
GACCCAAGTGTATAAAATTGTAAAGAAGATGTTTTTTAGTTGGCATTAGGGTCTAGAATTTTTATATTTGAAAAAATTCTAGACCCTAATGCCAACTAAAAAACATCTTCTTTACAAGTTCTTACAAGCACTGATCGTTGGTAATACAATTAGCATAATATAATAATATTGAAACATTAAATAATAATTGCACTTAAATTCAAGTGTATGATGAATGTGATTGTGTTTGTAATAATGAAAAGTAGAAGAAAGAAAGAAAAGAAAAACAAATCAAAATAAAAACAAAAATGAGAAAGAGGAAAAAGAATTATTTACGTTATACATTTGATACATGATGGACGTAATTTCTAAGGTTGGGTTATTAGATTCTGTTGAGTGATTGTGAAATGCTTGTTTAAAGTGAAATCGGGAGATCTAAGAGCTTTGCAGTTTGAATGTTCGATGCGTAGGTATTTTTAGATCCGCTTTCATTTCACAAAGTCTGGACTGAGTAGATTGATTTTTAACTACCGGATGAAAAGGATTGAAGAGGTACTGAGGAGCTTAACCTTTGATTAATGTCGAAAAAGGCTGTAAGAGTGGAGGTAGGCAATGAACTCTTATTTCTATTTAATTGCTGAAGTGTTCTGAAGGTTTTGCTACGTATCTGGATTACTTTCTTTATATATATATACTGTGTACAAAAACTCAGTGGAAAAATAAACAATAATAATAATTTAGTATTTGATGCCTTTTACATCTCTTTAAGCAAGAATCGTGCAGCAGCTCGTGTAGATGTTGCCATATCCATAAAATATATATGTGTAGAAAACAAAAAGAGACTTGTCCGGATAGCAGGATGTTGGTAGGAAGAAAAATGAAGACGCAAGAAGATTTGAATCATTTATCTGCATTTCAGGAAAAATCAAGATCAGAGTTGCATATGGAGAATAAATGTATCCGGTATCAGGTTGTTCGGAGTAGTTTGAGATGATAGAGAGAGGAAAGGAAAGGAGGAAGGTACTTATGAGCCTTTGCTGAAGCTATGCCTATACCTAGCGATCGTCTCGAAGGAATCTGGTCTCAGGTCTCCTGGGTACCAGCAGAGGTCGAGGAGGTCAAGGCGGCGAGGGCGTTCACCAGAATTATTTCCCTCTTCCTCTCAAAGCCAACAAGTACGAGTATACGGCCTCTGGCGAAGGCCTCAAAGAACGCTGTCTCTCTGTCTTTATTATCATCCATCAGCCTTCACCGCCCATTATCTGTCCCTCGCGATCTTTCAGGATCGCACAGAAATCACTCGCATGGGTAAAATTAATTTATTTCAAGAAGAAATGGTTACATGATACTTTCTAGAGTTTATATCATTAAAAAATGTACAAGGTTAGGAATTCAATAATTATTTCCACTTCTGGAAAACGCAATCACTCTATCCAGTTCCCAGGTGAAAATTCACAATTTGCCTGTTGTTGGTTAGCAGTGGGCCAAGTGGTGGTACTACAGTTTCCTTTTGAATTCTTCAAAACATTTGAATAAAAAATATACAAGAGCAGGAATTTAATAATTATTAGTGAATAACAAAGTCAAAGCACCAACATTTATTGATCTAAGCCTCCCCCAAGGACTTCGGCTCACCCTTACGTGAAATATTAAGTACCATTCATCCTTATAGAGTGTGTCCATTGGGATCGATCTCAAAATGTATCTTTGAACTCCCCGAACAACATAGCAATAATAAAAAATATTGTAGATAAGGTAAACTCCATGCGCAAAAGAACCTAATACCTTTAACAACAAAAATTCGCCAAAATCGGCGTAATAGAATGTGTTCATTGGGGCCGGCCCCGAAATGTGTCTTTAGACACCCCGAACAACGTATCAAGAAATTTTAAAAATGGTAGATGAAGAAAACTCTTCGGACAAAAAAAAACCCTTAACGAAAATAGTTCGCTGAAATCGACTATATAGAATGTATCCATTGCAAATGGCCCTGAAATGTGTCCTTAGAAACTTCAAACTACATGTGAAAATTATTTTAAAATTGTGGATAAAGAAAAACTCCCTGCTCAGAAAAAAACGAATTTTTTTCGTTAGAGTTTTTAGTTTTATTTTCTGGGAGCTTTCTTTACCTAAACTTTTTTTCTCAAATTTTTTGATATGTTGTTTGGACTGTCTGAAGACACATTTTAGGATCGATCCCAATCGGCACACTCTATCACAATGAATGAGACATAATATTTTGCTCAAGGGTTGGTCTTAGAATGAACAATAATAGTAAAAACTTGCGCAGAACTTGGGTTCTTTCAAATATTCGAATAATGAATAGCATATTAAATTTCTGATATTATTTGCCTGCGTGAATCGTATTTGAAAAGGTGCAATGGAATAAAAACTTACAAGGGAAAAGCGAACAAGTAATTGATCCGTGAATCACTCTTGTCACCAACTTTCTGCGCATTTCCTCCACCCACTTACAAGAGACTTTATATTATATATTAATCACATTCAAGATTAATATAAAAGCATCTCTGCAAAAATCTTTTACTTAAAAAAATTGAATTTCCTTGGTACAAATTGAGAGAAAGTTCTCTGATATTCCTTTTTTTAATTATTACAGGAAGCGATGCAATTTTTCACTGATATGAATTATTGGAGAAAAGTTAACAAGGTGAGAACTTCGTGAGTAGAATTTCTGGCGTGAATAGGTTTTTGCAAGAATTAATTAAAGAAGTTTCCAGTTCTGAAAGCAATTATTTATTCTAATTTAATTTTGAAGATTTTTTATTGACATAATGATGAAAGCTACCCCTTTACAAGTGCATGGACGTTTTCGTTAGAATCGTTATAAAATTTTGTATGCACAAGAGACTTTTCATTTACTGTTGGATACTCTGGTTAACTGTAAGTGTGGGCTCACAGATTCGTTCAGTGGATGTTTACATACTACTTGGCTAAAAGTTAATTAAAAGTGGAAATTATGTTTTAGTTCCATTCTGGAAATTACTACTCAATCCAATGAATTATGAGATAAGGATTCTTTTATCTAATTAAATTGTACCTATTTTGGACTTGTGTGGAAATACTAAGATTTTTTTTGATTATTCCGAATTTCTTATCATTAAAACTTCTGTTAAGTGTTTCATTTTGTGCTTGGGCTTATATCGGGCTGACCCATAGACAAAATGTCTGCTGTGTTCTGCTTATATTTGCATCAGTAAATTGATTGTAAATTATATCACATCAGAAATAAATATGGATCGAAATAACTCTCATAAAAAACGCCGTGCGAATGATAAATTACGTCTATGGGTTGAAAAATATCGAGCGGTTGAAGCAGAAGTTAAGGAAACATTTGAAGAAAACTCGAGTGCTGATGACGATGGTAAGTTATTTTAAATAGAAATAATAATAATAATCAGCAAAACTTAAGCGTGGAAATTAAATCATATGTACTGCAACAACACCAAAATTTATTTGAGAAAAGTAATTAATTATAGTGGTGGGAGCGAACATTAATTTTTTCAGTAAAGCTGTTAAAAGATTTCATTATAATATATAAAAATGTAATATTTTAAGACTTCATAAATGTTTATTTTATAATATGTTCAGAACGTCAACACTGGAAAATTTTTAGAAATTCCTAAAAAAGGAGAGTTCCGAGGATAAAAATTATTCCGAGCAGGATTCAGATTTAGCAAATGCTCCAAATGTAGAAGAAGTTAATATATAATGATTGTTGTTAGAAACTTTTCATATTGGCAATAGGGTCTTATGATTATGTTAAATAGCATGCAGTAAACTATATAAGCATGAGTTTGGCAAACGTTCCAGCCTCGGATAGGGGCCCTCTTGTTTGCCAAACTCATACTTATATAGTTTACTGCATGCTATTTTACATAATCATAAGACCCTTTTGGCAGTATAAAAATTTGCTAAGAACAATTTAAATATTTGGGTCAATAAAAAACGACATCTTTCAAAAAAAACCAGTAAAGATGTCACTGAACGATTAATATATAATTATACATTTAAATTAATAACCTTTAAAAATGTATGGAAATGTAAGGAAGGCACGTTGAAATATTCTGAGAAATAAAAAGCAAGTAAGTACAATTTACTATTTATCAATATATACATCATTTCAGAAATAATTTTTCACATGTGTTAACATTAAAATTTGTTTTTTCAAGATGGATGCGAATGATAATTTTGAAGACGAAGATATGTATGACCAAATTCCTTCAGGGCCTAACGTAAATTACTGATTGAAGGAAGTCTAAGTCTTCTGAGACTATATGAAAGAGGAAAACGTAAATATTTTAATAAACAAAAAAGTTGTTAATTTTTATTTTGAGACTTTGCAAAAATCATGAATTTCAGCATTCAAGCGCTTTGTTTATCGAGCGAATTTTAGACAATTGCTTCAGTTGAATCCCTATTAATTCAAGAGAGAATCTGAAAAAGAACCGAGGTAGAACATAAAATAGGCATGAAGAGTTGTGGATTAAAAATAGGAAAAAATGTTTTAGAAATCAGTTACGATTGGAAACCGTTAATAAAAATTTCAAATCAACTTATATTATAAATGTAATATCTTAGGACTCTTTTTTATTCTTAAATTTATAAATAATTCTTTTATTCAAAGTTGAAGATATTATTATCCCAGGCAGATCCTTCAAACTTATTGAATCTTGCCGTAGAAAAAAATGTTACAAAAAATTTTCAAGTCTTCAAGAATAAAAAGTACATAAAAACTTTTGGGATCTCGGGAAGGTATAATGAACAAAATTTCCTTCCCAGTGGAAGGTTAAAATGCAATGATCCTATCGAAACGAACGCAGGTGAAAAAGTAGGGCAGCTAATCAATTGGATTCATTTATTTTCTACTGACGAAGAAAATGTTAAAGTTTGTAAGAAGTTTTTTGTGCCTTTCAGTATTTAGGCAAAAAAAGAGTCGAAAATTGTCATAAACAGATTTCAAATAAGCAGCCTTCAAAAAATTTGGCAGGTGGACGATACGATAGTCGTGTTAAATTGATGGAAGATTTAAAATAGATTATTGAAGAGCATTTTGAATGAATTAATTTTGGCATACAGGTATATTCATAAAAATTGAAGAGATTAGAAAAAATTGAAATTGAAACTGAATATGTGTAAATTATCCGAGATGCTGGTTCTTCTTTACTCACAATAATCGATAAATATGAGGATTTTCTGCAGGATTTCGAAAAAAGTTTCAAAGGCAAAGTGCGAAAGCCAAAGACTTCTAAATCAGTAAAGCGTTCGTTTTAAATTTTTTTTCTGATGGAAAAGTGGATGTTTATTACAATTACGAATTGCAAAATCCAACCTCTTTCTTCTTCGAGCCTACGCTTGAACTAAAAAAACTTTCAAAAAGTCCTCCACCTCGAATTGGAATAAAAGCGGCCAAAGCAAAGGATGTAAAAAATCTTTATAATTATTTAGGGGCTAGAATAAAAGAATTTTTCGAAACGTATTTTTTAAAAGTAACAGCTCAGAGTCCAGATGCCGAAGAAACTAAAGAGAGTGACGAAAATGATTGAAAGTTGTTTTTAACAAAGTATTATTTGAATAATTTATTGCTCAAAATGTCTAATGAGTGAATTATTTTCAAGATAATATCTTACGTATCATTTTGGTATCCGACTTGACCTCCATATCGTCCGCTGCAACACATTCGTAGCTGAAAAGGCACATACACAAGGCAGCGTCAAGATTACCGCTTGCAATTTAAAACATTCAAAATTTTTTAACCATTAATCCGATTGAGCTAAAACTTCCCAGAAAACTTCTCTGAAACGGTGTAATATTGGTATCATTTTCCATATCAATGCGGATTGTAAACAAACGTGGTCACATACCAAAAAAAGTCGTTCAATAGTTTAGAAAATCTAACTACGCTATCGCGGTATAAATAACTATGTGTAAAACTTGTTGTTTGCATGTCATTATTTGCTGTGGTTAGTATTCATGTGATAACTTTTAAGCACTGTGCCGACCATTCGCAGCTTTATGCTTAAATCACTGGAGTATGAGTTGCAGGTTGGGCATCTCTTATCTCAAGTATGACATAATATAACATTAACGAGTCAAGATCACAAGATGAAGATTTATATTTTCAATCGTGTAAAATATTGCTAAATATTAATTACTTAATTAGAATTTGTTCTTTCCCTCTGGTTACCCATACCAGATATAAATGATTTTATTACCGAGAAGTAAAGTTGGTTTTTCAAATTTGCCGTATAATATTTCCCTTCATCACTTTAATTTATATTAAATTTATTGTGTGTAGAATATATCAATATCAGAGAAAAAAGGAAACACTAAACACTTATTCAAAATAGCTACTGAACCGCTGGTCCTCCCTTGTGATCGATTCAATTACGTGATCACTCTCACGCCGCGATTTAATTATAATTCAGATATAGAACGGGAAATTATTATTCTCTCAAATTAATGAGAAAATTACATCACAGCTCAACGAAAATTAGCGAACAGATTTAATGTTGCGTTCCGTTTCATTATACGCTGATACTGGATTTATCAAATTTTGGATATGGTTTGTCCGCTCCCTGGTCAAGTAGGCCACTTCCTAATTACTCTAAAATCCAAAATTTAGGGTCAATGAATTCTCATCTCACAAAATTAGAATGAGAACAAAGTGGAATAAGTATATAAAAAAAGGAATCCGATCGTATCTACTACTTAGCAATTACTTATTTATATCCTATCATTAAGTCATCTAATTTTAAATTTCCTTTTATAAAACCAGCTTTTTTGTATGAAATTTTTTTATCTGAGGCTCTCGAGCAAAGTGCAATATGTGCAGAAGTGATATGGCTTCATTTAAAAAGCGTATTTCGAAGAGGTAAATATACTATCCTTTACAAGGATTTCATGCACAAAGGAGCCTCTAGATCTTTATAGTGAATATTTCTCTTTGAGTCTCAGAATCAATTAAGTACTTATACTTTTAAAAGTATATAACTGTCCTGGAAATGTTTTCCTTTTAGTAACTATTAATTAGAACACATCTTTTACAATGCAATTTCACTTCTGATCTTAAATCCGCGTTCTAGTTTTCAATAATAATATTGAAAACCAATAAAAACGTTTCTGATTTTTTATTTTTTTGAGAATAAAGAAGTGGAACAATTAAAAGTGTACCTAAATATCACTGATTGTCGATGAACTTTAACCGAGAAACAAGACGAGGTTGAGAAATGATCTTTCTCAAGATTTTTTCCAGTTCAACATACAACTTGCATCACCCATTCAACCCCATTATTATTGCCACGGTGACTTTGAAGCTATCGTGTAGGAATATTTCACCGCCATCCCTTCGCTTTTCATTTTTCATCATTTTCCTTTTAATCTTCTGCGAGGGAAAGCTCATTAAAATTTGTGCATTGTTTAAAATTCAATTAAGTATAATTAACAGCAAGCGATTATTACTCTCGCTTTATATACAATCAGTTTTAAATTAAGCTCAGATCAAACAAGCTATTTACATAATTAAAAATAAATCTGATTATTAAAGATTGCGAATCCTCTATTGTCCGAGAATAAAAAATTCTGAAATTAAGTCATAATCAATAATTGGCGAATGCTTCAGCACTTCAAAAACACAATGTCCATCCGTATTCACGCCTGCTCTAGTCAAACCACTCCATGGCACAATCGTACGTTTCATCAGACCATCGGCTATTCCTTTTTTTCCTCTTTTTTTCAAACCTCGATTTTCAATTACGATCCGACGAATGAGAATTCGCGACACCCGTAAATCGCTCGAATGTTTTATTTCCAAGTTTCGCGTTTATTCGAAATACGCCCAATTCAACCGTCTTTTCCGGCGCTTCAGGTGCGAATTTGAATTTTAGCTTCAAGCCAAAACTATTTTAGTTTCCTTTTTTATCCTGAAAGAGAAAACGCTTTTGAAATGACAGATGCTCAAAATTGGATAGACAGTTTAGCCAGATGACCAAAAAATTTTCTCATACAGGTTTCTTATACGGAAAACCCGTATTTATTCTAGCCTCTTCTAGACTTCCAGACATAAATAAATACGGTTTTTTCTTATAAAATACCTATTGTTGTTTCCCAGATGTTGAAATGAGGAATAATTTACATACGGCCCGGAGGCTTTTTTACTACTAAAGACTGGATTAATATCAACGATGCTATCGGGAGAGGATTAAACAACCTTTATCCGCGCAATATCGTCAACAATATTATCAACGTTGTTTCCCTACATCTACATATCCAATCGTGCAAAAACAAACTTGAAATTACAAATCTAAATTAACTGAAAACAAATTAAACAAGAAACTTGAGAATATTAAATACGAACAAGGCTTCGAATCTCTTATTTTAAACAAACATAGATCTGTTTCTATCAATAACAACATCTGTCAGAGTAATATGACCCTTGGTTCATTCATCAAACTAACATTAGTATTCAAGAATCTGTAGCTGATATTATTCAATTATGCGAATAATTTAGTTCTAAATTTGTTTCTAAAAAACATCAGCACGTTTTCGAAATTCTCAAGGATTTGGAATCCAACTTAGGAAAAAATAACTGATAAGGCCCAAGATAAAATCAGACACAAGATTTTAACCTTAACTTTCGAATACTTGAAAAAAACCTACACACATTTTTTGCACAGGATCATTGCTAAGAATATTAGATTAACTAATAACTTTTCAAACTTCTATGAAGATTTATTTGTAATTAAAGCGGATAAGGATAACGTTACAGTGGCGATGTAAAAACAAGGATACATAGATAAGGCGAATAGCATGCTTGATGATCCTAATACTTATGAAAAGTTAAATTCCGACCCTTTAGGAAAGTTGCAAAAAGAGACCTTTAACCTTATTGATGGGTGAGGAATAAATAAGTTCCTTAGTCCTAGCGTTAGAAAAAGGATTTCATCGTAGATAATACTGATATCCCTAGGTTCTATGGTCTTTCTGAGATTCACAAACAAAATTATCCACTCAGAAAAGTTGTCTCCTCTATCAATACATCAACATTTGTTTTAGCTGAAACCTTGAATAGAATAATTTCTAACTCTTTACTTACTTCCAAACTTTCAGTTAAAAATTCACTTATTCAAAGATTGTACAACTAAAACTAAAATTCCTGATGACCATATCATGACTTCCTTTTACGTCTCTTCGCTGTCCACTAACGTGCCTCTTGATCTTGTTCGGAAAAGCATAGATAATAGATGGTATCACATGAATAACAATACTGAAATTCTATTAGATGGTTTTGAGGAAGGTATTACCGCCTTCATGGACTTTACTTTTTCTAAATTTGACAACCAATACTATAGATAGATGTTCGGGACCCAGATGGGATCGCCCATTTCTGGAATACTAAAAATTTTGAATAAAATAGTCTGGAAGAAGTCGGAATAAATAAGTTTTTTTTTTTTAAATTACTCTATCTCTGATTTGAAGAAACAGCTTTAAACCATCATCTGAGAAACTATCATCAGAGAACTTAATGCTCATCAGATTTTTTTCTTTGCAGGTGTTTTTAGCAATAGGAAGTATTATCTGAGCAGCTGATTAAGAGACAGAATCTCATCAAGATGTGGATCCAGAACAACTCTATTCTTGATTTGAAGAAAAAGCTTTAAAACCATTGTTTAAAGAACTATCATCAGAGAACATAATGCTTATCAGATTTTTCTCTCTGCAGGTGTTTTTGGAAACATAAAATATCTGATCAGTTGATGTAGAAATAAAATTTCATCAAGATGTTGTATCCAGAACAACAGTATTCCTGATTTGAAGAAAGACTTTTAAACCATCATCTGAGAAACTATCATCAGAGAATTTAATGCATAACAAATTTTTCTCTTTGCAATTGTTTTCATCAACAGAAAATATCATATGATCAGCTCATTAAGCGAAAAGATCTTATCAAGATATTAGGTCCAGAACAACTCTATTCCTGAGTTGAAGAAAAAGCTTTGAAGCCATCGTTGGGAAAACTATCAGCAGAGATTCCTCTTATCAGATTTTTCTCTTTGCAGGTGTTTTTAGCACCAGAAAATGTCATCTAATCAGCTCATTAAGCGTTAAAATCTAATAAAGATGTTGGATTCAGAACAACTTTATTCCTAATTTGAAGAAAAAGCTTTGAGCCCATCATCCGAGAACTAAAATGAAATCCAATTCTGCAGTGAAGAATTGGATTCTTTTTGGCGAGTATGATGGCATTGTCCATCGGGTGCAAAAGGATTTATCCATCCTTCCATCTAGCTGGTACTAGCATCTCGTCCTGGTCTCTCTTTTCTCTCTCGCCTGCTGCATAATGTAACAACGGTTCTGCACCGGGCGAAATGTCAGTGGCACTGTGCGTTTCGTGAAGATTTAGGGTGAGGTTAGGTCTCTTCCTTGTAGAGTTATGAGTTATGGAGCGACGTATCCGAGCTTGATCCGTCTTGATACGAGGCGTATTGTTACGTTCGTCAGGGTGCCAAGCTCGTTGCTCGAACAACGGGCCAAACAAGGACAACAATGTGAAGTGAGCTTTCAGGATCTCAACTCCAAGACGTTGGAACTGGTTGGAACCACCAGCATGAGGGAGGCGTAGGAGGCCTTCGCTATTGTGTTAGGATAATTCCGGCAACAGACACGCGATATGGCGGCGCCCATCCCGAAGTGAAATCCTAGGAGGATATCGCGAGAGTCCTTTTCTGGATCCTTGCTCCTTGGGGTGGTCCAGCGTGTAAAGAAAGCGCAGCACGGTAGCCGACTAAGCTAAGCCTAAGGACGTCGTATCTGACATATCATCTAAGTTGCCTTTCCTTCTTACAGTCTTGAGTCTCGTCTCTAGCGGTCCTCACCAGCGGCTTCCTGCATCTAATTCCAAAGCCCTTCATCATCAACTTTGAACGCTTGTAGAAGTATCGATAACTTGAGTCTACATTTTGTCGGTCATTCTTAAGATTAGCGTAGGCAGGATGTTCTTAAGAGCATTACCATTAGCATAATGGTCTTTCGCTCACGTTACTTTGTTCAGATTAAATCAATTCCTCAAGGAGGACTTTTTATTCTATCCTGAAAAATCTGTCATTTGTGTTATGGTTAATGTTTAATCGATGTGAATTAGGATAATAGTTTGGATTTGATTTTTTTCTAGCTACTGATCTAAAGTTTTGATTAAATTACTGAATAATATTTGTTGGTGTATTATATTGAACTGCTGTAATTAATAAAAGAAAAATTCATAGGGTCATTTTTTTAGGAGAACCAGAAAAGGCGTATGAACTGACATTAAATATTGTAATAATATTTTCATTTAACATAATAATCCATAGAATTGGATATTCGAACCCCCGATAATCTGTTCTTTAAGATTAGTAAGAGAGCGCCTTGGTAACCGCAGACACTTTGTCGTGTATTTTGAAACTAAAATGAAATAAAAAATTTTCCAACAAAAAACGACACGATACTCAAAAACCATAATTATTATCTTTAGTTTATGGTTGGATTATAACTAAACCAATTATTGATAGAATAGTGAACATTGTAATAATAAAGTACAAAATATATATTTTTATTTGCTTCCGTTTTGATCAACATCTAATAAAAAATTATTAGAAATACTGAGGGGATTAAAATGCTCTTCTCTTTACTGAATTTGTAGACTGCACGAACATACTATTGCCCACTTTTTGAATAACAAAAAATCCATGTATTGCAGGAACACATTTCCAAAAACTTGGATCTGAAAATCATATTTATTTTCCATTGGAAATAAGTCGAAAAGACCGAATTCATTTCAAATTGGGTAGGCAGTCGATGCTCAAGTTGCAGAATTATTTGCCACTTCAATATGTTGTTTTTCAAAAGGATTTAGACGACACGTATATAGCCGCTTTGATGAACAAATTTTGTTGACAAAGTTATGAATATTTGAATTTTAAAAATTGAAAACGCGTTGTATCAAAAAATGGTCAAAATTTTTGTTTAAAGTGTAATATTTTTTAAGCTTATGTATTATAGGTATTCATCTTTTTATTTTTGATTCTGATAGAATTTCTTGTCCTCCTTCAAAATATGTTGGAAAATTTAAAAAGAGTCCAAAATTGACAAAATAGCGACGGTTTTTCTGAAAACATTCAAAGCAATTTACTCAAAAATACCATGCATTTTTTTCTCTTAATTTTTTTCTGGTATCGTCCTAATGTAAAGAGTACATGATAGTCTGCCCTATGCTTTCGCCATGAAGAGAAGGAGATTTTTTTGTGTCCAGAAAACGAAAACTCACCTTTTTTGCTCTTTTGTTTCTATTTTGTATATTTAAAATTGCAAATATCTCAGTTCTACATGGTTTAAATCTCTGAGAAATTCGGTATGATTTGAAACTAAAAAATTTGTGAATTTCAATTTGAAATCGTCTGTTGTTTTAAATAAACTATTATTCATTTTTGAAGAGTTTACGCTTTATATTTTTCAAATTTATATTACCTTCATGCTTATCGCGAAATTATTAATTCTTGAAGGTTTACGATTTAGAATTGTTTAATTTCGTAATT
>JAUMHM010000031.1:62497915-62523065 GCA_032362435.1 Melikaiella ostensackeni
GTGGTGAAAAGAGAGAGGAATATCGGAAGAGTCTATCGGCTCCTCGCTACTTCTTCTCCTTCTCCTATAAAATCGACAAAAGGCCGCTAAGGGCCCTTTTCTCGGAGCGCGTCACATATATATGTATATATATAAACTCTACATATCTTACCTTTAGGTGAACTTGCTGTACTTTTATCTTCCTCAAGTGTGAGCAGTGGAGGAAATGGGTCATCAGAAACCACACAAGGAAGTCCAAAGGTCAACCTGATCCAAAAAGGAGAGCAAGAGAATTTTTCATTACTGAGAAATTGGCCTCTGCATTAGACAAATTTAAAGTAAGTGACAGAGATGCAGTGCACATTTCAATAGCAGCTGCAGAAGCATTAAGTCACAATACTAATTACCTCTTTATAAATCGAACATCCATTCGGCGAAGTCGTCAGCCTCAGCATGAAATGTACTCAAAAAAAGTTCATGCCGAATTTCCAGCTTCTGAATTCGAAGCATGTATTGTACACTGGGATGGGAAATTGCTTTCCGACTCAACGGGAAACAAAAATTTTGAAAGATTACCTCTTATAGTGACAAGCTGTGGGGGCGAAAAACTTCTTGGCGTTTCAAAATTACCCTCTGCGACGGGACTGAGTCAAGCCGATGCCGTTTATGAGTCACTTGAAGAATGGACTTCGGCGGACAATGTTGTAGGTCTTCGTTTTGTTTCAACTGCATCAAACACAGGGCGACTGAATGGTGCTTGCGTTTTGCTATAGCAAAAGTCAGAAAAGATTTATTTGATTTGATTTGCAGGCACCACATTTACGAGATCATATTAAGATGCGTCTTTAAAGCAAAGTTTGGAATGACATCAGGACCAATATTTCTGGTGCCAATATTCAAACTTTTTGAAAATGCATGGCTCACAATCGATGTTTCTAATTATCAGCCTGCAATAAACGATAAACGGCTAGAAAAGCATTGGGAGATATTTCAGGAAGTATCATGGACTTTGCACTGGAGTGCTTGAAAACTGTTCAATGTAGGGAAGATTGTAGGGAATTGCTGGAGATAACCGTGATTTTTCTTGGTGGTACTCCATCACGTGGAGTGAATTTTCGACTTTCTGGAGCTCTACATGATGCAAGGTGGATGGCTAAAGCCATTTATTGTATTAAGATATTCCTTTTCAAACATCAGCTTCGGATGAGAACATTTGGAAGGAATGCATGCCGAGACGTTTGTATTTGCATCATGAGATTATAGTATACATTGAAGCTCGGTCTAGTGCGCCATTTGCTGTGCAAGCTCCGTATCAAGATCTTCAAGTTTTGCAAAATCTTTACGCCTATGAAAAAATTGATTCTGATATTTCCCATGCTGCATTGAAAAAGTTTTGCGGTCATTTATGGTTTTTCACACCAGAAACAGCAGCATTGTCATGCTTTGATTTGAAAGTACCCCTGGTATCAAAAAAGAGAATGATCAAAGCTCTTGACTCTTCGGACTCACCTGCTGATGCCGCCAAACGACTGATTATTCACTTGAAAGACGTTCCAAAGCTCGTTGAGAAAGTGATTGAGGGCTTCATCACAATCAAGTCACGGCAATTCTTTGATCGATTCGGAATATCAAATTCTTTTCTTAGAATGCCGCCAAAAGAATGGGAAACTAACAAAGACTACAAAAATGGACCGCAAATACTAAAAAATCTGAAAGTCATGAATGATGCTGCAGAAAGAGCAATCAAATTAATAACCGATCACAATCCAGTAATAACAATGGACGAAGAACAGAATCAGTATTTGTGGCAACTTGTGCAGTCGTTCGCCGTTCACCGTCGATTTCCGGATGCTAAAAAGAAAACATTGTCGACGAAGGAATAAACATTAATGCTCAATTTCTACCTGACCCAAGAAAATTGTAGGTACGTAAGGACGTATTTATTCTTTCTGCCAATCAAAAACACATGAAATCAATAAAATAAATAAGAAAACTATTGAGAAAATAAATGTTGTAAGATATTAATTTCTTAAAAACATTTAAGAGTATTTTGAGGAAACAAAGTTGTACTTACGATTATGCAAATCTGTCGAAAAATGGTAAGAATGAGATATCGGAAAAAAACTGTTTAAACAATTTCAAAATGTTGAAACATTCTAGAGTATAGTTCAGAAACAAATAAGTACCCAAAAATATTCACATCTGCAGAAAAATGACGACAATTAAATATTTAGAAAATATAAAATTGTTTCAACAATTCAAGTTTCTTTGAACAATTAAGAGTAGTATTAAAAACAAATAAGTACTCACAAAAATTAAAATTCGTCTAGAAACTCCATTACACTCTTCACTCATATGAATAAATCAGAGCTTCAAACAAATAAACATTGTTCAAACAATTTCAATTTGCTTAAACATTCTAGAGTATTGTTCAGAAACAAATTAGGACCTACAAATATTCACATCTGCAGAAAAACGATGAAAATCAAATATTTAGAGAATCTGAAATTGTTTCAACAATTTAAGTTTTTTTAAACAATTAAGAGTAGTATTGAAAAATTCAAAAAGCGTTAATAAACGTCAATATTAGATCAAATTCGTGTTTGGCGTTCATGAAGTATTCCTTGGGGATCCATATGAGTACTATGAAATAACTCAAACTTGAAATTTTTGACTAATATTTTTTCTTTGATGAATTTTGAACAACACATTGCAAAGGCGGAATAATTTGCAAGATTTTATGGGTTTGAAATCTAAGATGAACGAAAAACTGCTTTTTCCCCATAAGAAACATGTGTTGAACCTTATGCTGTTTGAAGCACGGGTTAATATCAACCGATTTGGCTAACATTTATAGGAGATCATTTTCTTAGGTATTCGAACAAAACTGGGGGGTGAGAGCAGAAAAATCATGAACTTTTTTCTTCCACTACGTATGAATAAGGGCCACCCTAATGAACTGCATACCATTCTCGCAGACGAGTATTCTTGCGCTTAGGATCGGTTAGGATCCCCATGTCAGACTGAGACCTGTCACTTACTGCCATTGTGAACTTCCGTTATGTAGGTCGTTGCGCCGGTACTGCAGATAGCTTGAGTTAGTTTTCTTCAGTTTTAGCAGGTTATAAAAATTTATTCTGAATCCAAATACTTTTTCTGTAAATGAGATATGGCTCTGAAGCTGTGGGAAACGCAAAAGAAAACAACAGTTAACTACGTTCGTATACCTCATTTGAGCAGTAATTTGTAAAAAAATTTCTCGCCGGAAAATTAAAAACAAATATCGGCATTTATTGTGAAACAACTTATGTCCACACAAAATGAGATATCGAGTAAATTTTTGGGAAAATAAAATGAGCTGCAAAAAGGGTAATTTCGATGGTCCTAATTGCTTGCAATTAAGAGAATTTTTTCCATAAATTGACAAATTTTAATTTTGCCACCGTGTTGGGAACTATCGCAGTTGATAATGTATATTTGCTTCCTTTTGAATTATGAAAATTATTGCAAATGAAGTATGCATTTCATTTATGTGCAAACATTTTTTTGTTCATTCTGTGAATATTTCTTTTCTTACATCATAGATACATTTTCCTCTACATTATCCAGCTGCACATATACTTAGCTACATTCATGAACATTATTTATTATTTATATGGCATGATAATGGAACTTGATCTCTATAGACATAATTTGATTTTCTGTCACAGCTCGCAAGACCCCAATCTTTTGTAGTATTTGCAGGTGATATTATAAATTTTTTTATTCTCTTATTTTTGATAGGGAATAAAAGTAAACATTCAGATACTTTACCATTTGACTTTAAACTACAGCAAGAGATTTCGTTCTTAGGAGTCTGGAATGAGAAATCAAATAGTGGGTAAGAACTCACTATGAAAAAAGGTTTTTTGTTTTCAAAGGCAGCAATTTTACTTGGGATGGTACATAATATGTAAATTAGTTCATTTGAAGTTCCTGAAAAAGCAGAACATTCATAATATCGACTCCAAACATTGCATAAGATTTGGGTCATGCGGGGCTGTGACAGGAAATCGAATAGTGTCTAAAAAGTGGACTTTTTAAAGTGATGTTAGTCCCTCCTAAAACAGGCTTCTTATGTTCAGTGGTTTATATTATTCAAACTAGTTTGTTTTGAGGTCCCGGAATGTCACACATTTTACAATTTCGCCTGAAATTACTGCAAGAGACTTCAGTTCGGAGAGGTGATGACAGGCAATCGAATATTGCCTACAAATTCGACTTTTTAAATTAATTTTTTTTTCACTCATGAAGCGGGACTCTCATGTTAATTGGTTTTTATTCTGTAAACTTATTCGCTTTTAGAACCTAAAAATCCAGACACTTCACAGTTTGACTTTGAACTACAGCAAGAGATTTCGTTCTAAAGAGCCTGAAACGAAAAGTCAAATAGTGGGTAAAAATTGGCTTTAAAAAAAGGTTTTTTGTTTCCAAAGGCAGGAATTTTACTTTTCGCGGTATACAATCCGTGAACTGGTCCGTTTGGAGGCCCTTAAAACCAGAAAAATTATAATATCAGCTGCAAACATTGCAGAAGATTTGAGTCTTGCGGGGCCGCGATAGAAGATGGGATAATGTCTGAAAAGTGGACCTTTTAAAGTGATGTTAGTCCCTCCCAAAGCAGGGCTCTTATGTGTAATGGTTTATATTATGCCAACTAGTTTATTTTGAGGTCCCGGAATGTCAGACATTTTACAATTTCGCCTAAAATTACTGCAAGAGATTTCGATTCGGAGAGGTGATGGCAGGAAATCGAATATTGCTTAAAAAATCGTCTTTTAAAATTTTTTTTTTCACCCCTGAAGCGGGACTCTCATGTTTATTGGTTCATATTCTGTGAGCTTGTTCGCTTAAAGAACTTAAAAATTCAGACACTCTACGATTGACTTCAAACAACAGAAAGAGGTTTCGTTCTTGGGAGCCTGGAACGAAAAATCAAATAGTGGGTAAGAACTCGCTTCAAAAAAAGGTTTCTCGTTTCCAAAGGCAGGAATTTTACTTCTAACTGTATACAATCTATAAACTGATTCATTTGGAGGCCCTGAAAAGCAGAAAAATTGTAATATCACCTGCAAACATTGCAAAAGATTTGGGTCTTGCGGGGCCGAGACATGAAATCGAATAATGTTCAACAAGTGGACTTTTTAAATTGATGTTAGTCCCTCTCAAACCAGGGATGTTATGTTAAGTGGTTTATATTATGCGAACAAGTTCATTTTGAGGTCCTGAAATGTCAGACATTTTATAATTTCGCCTGAAATTACTGCGAGAGATTTTGGTTCGGAGAGGTGAAGGCAGAATATCGAATATTGCCTAAAAAGTCGACAATTTGAATTAATTCCCCCCCCTCCACAAAGCAGAGGTTTTATGTTTTTCGGCTCACAATGTATAGACTTGTTCATTCTAAGGACCTGAAAATTCAGACACCTCACCATATCACTTTGAACTACGACAAGAGATCTTGTTTTTGGGAGCCTGGAACGAAAATCAAATAGTGGGTAAAAACACGCTTTAAAAAAGGTTTTTTGTTCCCAAATGAAGGTATTCTAATTGGAATAGTATATCATTTGTAAGCTGGTTCGTTTGAAGTTCCTGAAAAAGGCAGAACATTCATAATATCACGTACAAAAATTGCAAAAGATTTGAGTCTTGCGGAGCTGTGACAGAGAATCAAATAATGTCTCAAGAGTGGATTTTTCAATTGACGTTAATTTCTCCCAAAGAAGGGCTCTTAAGTTTAGTGGTTCATATTGTGTGATTCAGTTCGCTTCGAATAATGTCCAAAGTGTGGACTTTTTTAATTGATGTTAGTCCCTCCCAAGGCAGGGCTCTTATGATTAGTAATTTATATTGTGCAAGTTAGTTCGTTTTGAGGTCCCGAAATGTCAGATTTTACAATTTCGCCTGAAATTACTGCAAGAGATATCAACTCGTAAATGTGATGGCGAGAAATCGAATATTGCCCCAAAGGTCAACTCTTTAAATTGATTCCCCCTTCCTCCCCAAAGCAGAGCTTTTATGTTAATTGGTTTACATTCTGTGAACTTTTTCATTTTGAGTACCTTGAAATTTAGACACTTTACCATTTGACTTCGAACTATACCAAGAGATTTCGATCTTGGGAGCCTGAAACGAAGAATCGAATAGTGGGTAAAAACTCGCTTTAAAAAAGGTTTTTTGTTCCCAAAGGCAGGGGTTTTACTTGGAATGGTATATTGTTCAAATTTGTGATTGTGACTTTTCTAGGTATTTTTAGTCAGTGACTAAAGGTACAATAAACGAACTTGTTTTTTGATTTAAACAGTGTTAATTTCTCATGAAACCTTCCGTAACGTAATTGTATAATACTATTTCGAGATTTTTACAGAACCAGTTGACTTTTTCAAGTGCAAACTCGCACAGTTTGGTCCTTCGACCCGAATTTTCAACAGTACAATCGTGATTTATTAGTGCGATTGTCATTAAAAATTCAAACGAGTGTTTATGCCGCCAAGGAATCAGACGCGTCGGCGCAGAAGCGTGGGGAATCTTGCATGAGGTGAGCTAGGGATTCACTGGCAACGTCACACCGGCTTAGTGTACCCACTATAGAGTGTACAGTAGCATCTAACGCGTGGCGATCGGAGCGCGCCATCTTGCACGTTCGACGTAAATGTGTGGGTAAGGACGCGCCTCTGTGAGTGTAGTGAATACCATACGAGGTGCGAGCAGTACTTGACGATACACAGCCCCTACGAACGTATAAGGATATATGGGACGATACGTTCGCCGCGAGCTGTCAGTTTACGGACTGAATGTGTACCTTTCGCGTCATCTTTTCCTGTCACTTTCTTCCTATTTTCAAATTCGTAACGATGTTGTCTTTTGCTCAGTATGTTGTTCGACAGCAAGAGCATTTTAAAGCATATGCAACGCCATGACTAATTTGAAAAAGCTTGGGGCAGAGAAGATAAATAGGAATTCAATAAAGGTGCGATTGGACTCTTGACAGAAAACGTGGGCGAAAATTGACGCCACTAATGTCACAATGATCGCGAAAAAAACTGAGAACGGGAAAAGCAATTATTTCGAATGAGCGCTTTCTTCTCAAGCTGAGGAAAAATACTTAGATTCAAAGGCTTATTTAAATGATTACTTTGATCATTTTGAATCTCAAGACATGAAAAGTGAATGCAATTCGGTTCATCACGATTCGAACAACTTTAATAATTGACCAAATTTTTTGCGTCCGGAAGTACCGAAATTTTTCGGCATTCATACCGAATGGCCCTCTTTTAGAGACCTTCTTCCGTCTATGGTAGCTGGAAACCAGCTTTCGCCAGAGATGCAAAATTAACATTATTTGAAGGTCAGTTTGACAGGTGAGCCAGCTCCATTAATTGCCAACACCTCAACGACCGCTGAGAATTTCGACAGAGCATGGCAGAAATTATTCACCAAATACGACAACAATAGAGTGTTGATAAATAGTGATTTGGCCAAACTATTCAATTTGCCAGTGATGTCCAGCAAAAGTGCGTCAGAGCTTTATTCATTGTTGAACGACTTCATCGAGGCCGTGGGAGCATTGGATTTTTCGAAAAGTCCAACTGACAAGTGGGATGACCTACTTGTTTACATGCTTGTTTAACGTTTGGACACTAAGAGTCGCAGATCTTGAGAGGGCAGCTCAGGACCTTCGACAGCACAGCCTAGGTACGATGCTTTACACACTTTTTTGATGGGCAATGTGACAACCTTGGAAGCGGCTGAGAAGTCGGAACTTGGTACCACCAACATGTTAAAGGTCTCATCAGGCAACAACAAGGGTAGTTAACAAGGCACCCCCACACATACTCACAATGCCGTCTTAAAGAGAGGCATTCGCTACTTTTGCTCTGGTAAGCATCTGGGTCTTGCTTGTCCTAATTTCCGTTCGAAGACTGCCAAGGAGCGTAAAGATATGATGAGCAATAACAAGTTGTGTTTTAACTGTCTAGGCAAGCATATGCTTGATTCGTCTGGTTCTAACAAACGTTGTCAGCATTGTCATGGAATGCATCATACAATGCTACATTTCCCTCACATGAAACCAATCCCAAATCCAAACCACCTAAACAATCGTTAGCTCTTCGTGCTCCTGCCAGTCAATATATATCCTTTATTCACGCGCAATCCAAATAGCTCAATTTTTACTAATTTGGCTAACAACTCTGCAGTGAGAGTCGATTCCCATTTTTTGCAACTTACTATCTGACTAAGCGGGCCGGTGCTTCTGGCTCCGGCTTTCGTAAATACTGAAGGATCAGATGAAGGACGTTACCTTACCAGAGTTTTACTGGACCAAGAAGCTCGGACATCCTTCGTTTCAGAATCCCTTGTACAACGACTTAGGTTATCACGTCAATCGGCGGCCATCACTGTTTCGGGCCTTGGAAGCCACCGGTCCAGACACACGAGAGGTATTGTCACCATAAAGGTTTACTCTTACATCAATCCTGATGTCAAATTGTTAGTCCGAGCCATCGTTATGTCTAGACTGATCCAGGTCAATTATTGATCGCGGGTTAACAAAGCACAATAGACCACGAACTTTTATCATTGTTTCGCTGGTTCGTTGTCGAGGAGCATATACCTGCAAAATTGTCTGAGTCAAGCATGGCCGAGGATGAGTGTGAGAAACTGTTTGTCTCCATTCATCAACGTACAAGTGTAAGTCGCTATATCGCGCGCCTTCCACTTGAGGATCGTACGTTAGAATTAGGGAATTCTCGCGTTGCAGCTCAACGTGCTCTTTTTTCAGATGGAGAGAAGTTTTCAGAAGGACTGGAAACTGCGTGAGACTTACGCGCATTTCATCAAAGAATACATGCAAATGGGTAAGATGGAATTGGTTACGAAGGTTGACGACCTTCAACCCACTAATGGGTACTACGTGCCCCACCGTTGCATCCTCAAGGAGAGTAGCTCCAGCACAAAACTACGAGTGGTATTTAATGCATTTCAACGAACATAGACCGGGCTGTCTCTGAATGATCTGCTCAATCCGGGCCCAAAACTCAAACGGAATTGGCTGATTTGATTCTGTGGTGGCGGAGATACACAGTGGTTTTCACGGCGGACATCAGAAAAATGTTTCGTCGTATCTGGATCTATCCGCAGGATCCCACTCTTCAGGAGTTCCTCTGGAGATCGTCCTAAGATGACGAGATTCGTACATATATGTTGAAGACTACCTTCGGCTTCACATCTTCGCCTTATCTAGCCACACGAACTCTTCATCAACTTGCTGAGGATGAGGGTGATGATTATCCTCTCGCTACCGACTTCTTAAGGGAAGAGATATACGTCGATAACGTGCTTTCAGGTGCTGACTCATCAGAGGAGGCTCAAGAAAAGGGTCGACAGTTTGACTTATTATTAAGAGCTGAAGGATTCACTCTTAAAGAATGTCCCTCGAACCGAGAGGATGTTTTGGAAGGAATTCCACCTGAATTACGAGAGACATATACTTCTTTCGCTTTTGACCAGGATCCTACATTCAGAACATTGGGGATACTCCCAATACTCTAGATTGACGCTGGGTCACATACATCTCTAATCGAAATACTCGTCCCTGAGTCTAAACTTCTTCCTTTCTTGGATGGTGATGGTCTGTGACGTTTGAGAGTTCGTTCGTCTCACGCCGTTCTAGACTATAACGAGCGATGTCCATACATTCTTTCCAAGGATTCTTTGTTGACAACTTTAGTTATCTCAAACGGCCATCATTTCATGATGCATGGAGGTCCACAAATGACCCTCCCAAATCTTCGGAGAAGATACTGGATCTTGTAGAGCCACTCTGCAGTAAAACGGGCGCTGAGTCGTTCTGTGACATGCACTCGACATCGAGCGTTAGCTTGTACGTAGGTCATGGCTCAGTTGCCACCTTTCAGGGTTGAACAAACTTCACGACTTTTTTCTAAGACTGATCTCGTCTAGACAGGCCCTATCTGGATACTTACTTAAAAAGTACGGACTCACAAGGCCTATAAGGATTATATTGTCACCTTTGCCTGTTGCGCTGCTCGTGCGGTTTATTTGGAGGTCGCTTCCGATTGTACTACGGATGCATTGATCGCCGTTTCAAACAGATTTTCAGCACTCTGAGCAGTTTATAAGGCCTTGTACAGTAACAAGGGCACCAAATTCTGTCAGATCGGGGTGTCTACTGTTTCTTCAAAAACCAATTCCAGGACTTTCCCAGGTTTTCCAGGACAAAAAAATAGATTTTTCCAGGTACATTTTTTGATTATCACAATAAACTTTATTGAAAAATTAGTATAATACGCAACTTATATGATTGTATATGAATTATAAATAAAGTTCAGTATTACAATACTGATTAGAAACGAAAAGTGTCTTCATCGCTTCAATAATAATATTTCGTCATCTATGCGCGCACTTTCTTCAAACGTATCTTCCATAACTTTCTTTTTTTTTGTAACTTTGAGTTATTCACAGATTCAGCAGTTTTTTTTCGTTCAGCTTTCTTTCTTGCTATGCAATCCATTTCTGAGCAACATTTTTGCAAGCGACACATCGGGATCTGGAAGAGACACTGCTTTCACCATTGGATATTTTAATGGAGATCTTTCCATGATTTTTTCAGAACAAGTTTGCATAATTTTTCGGCAATCATTTTTAAAGAGGAAAATATTTGCAGAAGAAATCTCTTTAACGTGACCTGAATTTCTTCTAGTAGCATGCCCGACATTCACGTTGTTTGCTGGTATTAAATTAGCTTCTAGTTTGAAATCCAACTTGGTTAGATCTGTTTTTTATAGAACTTCTACTTTTACAAATTTCATAAGAATGGTCTTGCAGACATTTAATAGTTCATTGGAAAGGGAGAAAATCAAAGGTTTATTTGACTGAAACATCATAAGAAAAAGTTGGAGCTCGCCAGCAAAAGCTTTAAAAAATGTAAATTTTTCTTCTAACGGTTTGTGTTCTAGATTCTCGAGATTATCTTAGAAATTTTGGTTTTTGAAATGCCCTTCTCTTTTTCACCTTTTCCACGTATGGTTTACCATTCAGCAAAATCTCACGCGTTCGTGCGGCTACATCAGGATTTTCTAACCAACATGTTCCACAAAATTTGAGTGGATATTGCAAGGAACCAGATGCAGCTGTATAATCAGCTTGGCGGGCAGATTTGTTTTCAAAATAATTGTAAAACGCTCGCAAGAAAATAATTAGTTTGTACTTTCCCAGTTTGTACTCTCTAGGCCAGTTTTAAATGCTCCATTCACGACGTGCAAGCCACAAGAATCTAAATTAGGCAGTGACCGATTTTCATTTCTTGAGAAGTCCGATTGTAAGTCACTAAAAAACTTCAAATTTACATTCGACCCGTCCATAGAGATCTGAATTAGTTTGTTTCGTAATTTTTTCGGTAATTTATCCTCAAAAGCTTGCATTAAATCATTAGCAGTTACGTGACCTAAAAAAGCGGATGTCCAATATCTGGTAGGAACTTCGTTGACCTTATCCCAATAAGGGATTTCGAAATCCATTTGATTTCATTGACTTTGTTCTATTATCACCTAACTTACAGTGTACTGAACAGTTATTACAGACGAGATCAAAAGCAGAAGACTTTTTAATGATATTCGTAGAACTAGAAGCGACTTGAAGAATACTGGTCGATGTGCTTGTTGGTGTTGCTTGTTAATCACTTGATATTTCTGTATTAAACATCGGCAAATTTAACTCAAGAGCAGTCACTTTTGCCTCGTGTTTCTTTTCCTTTACATGACTACCCAAGGCAGACTTTCCCATGTTATCAATGCAAATAGTTGTACAACACCAGGTGCACAGAATAGCAAATTTGTCTGCTGGTACTGCTTTAACCCGAGGGAATACTATTTGATAATCTTTTAAATTATTTCTGAAAGATTTCAAAGATTTTCAAGATTTCCAAACTCTTGAAGAACTTCACAGACATTTAAAGAGATTGTAAATCATTTCACAAAGATTTCAGAAGATTTAAAAAAATTCATCTCAAAAGATTTTACAAAATTTCAGAAGGTTTCCAAAACTACGTAAAAATTTCACAAAGGTTTCAAAAATTTTTTTTAGATTTCAGGCGCTTGCTAAGATTACGCAAAGATTTCGAAGATCTAAAAGAAATTCAAAAAGATTTGAAAAGATTGTACATCATTTCAAAAAGATTCATAAAGGTTCCAATGATTTTAAAAACTTGTAAATCATTTCAAAACAATTTCAAAAGTATTTCAAAAGAAATCAAAACATTTTATAGAAAAAATCACTGATTTGTAAGTCCCAATTTTGAAAATATAACGTAACATTCATTTTTTAAAATCGATGTTTATAAATATATTGAAAAACTTATCAAAGGATTCAAATTGAGAAGGTCTGCGCAACAAACTAAATCTTTATAATAATAACCATTTGTTTTGAGCAATTTTAAAATCCTTTTTTACCATACTTATTACAACTCTTCAAATTCTTTGTCTTTTTATCACGATTATTGAAAAATATCACATTTTCGAAAACTTTAAATGTGATTGATTGAGAGTAAATACTATTTTGACCTTACTTTATTTGTTTTCATCAAATCTGCTATAATTATGAGAATATAATTATCATAACCTCAAACTTTTGTATACGTATTTTTTCTTGTTTTAAAAAAAAATTTAATTTCAAGTACAACTAGATTCTGCGAATATTACTCATCTATTTTGAAAGTTTTTAAAAATGAACTAAAAGTTCTATTTATAAGAACAATTCACTTGAAATATGGCTTCGAGTGAATGACGATAAAAGAACTTTAGTGTTAAATGCATAAAATTCAATAAATTGATCATATCTACTTTCACTTATCTGATAATAATTAATGCATTTTCAAAACACTGACTCATTGACGACGAGAATTTATTAGAGGATCCCATATATTTACAAGTCCTGACACGCGAAAATGAAACAAAAGGAAGCATAGTTGACGAGTTGGTGCAGAACATCCGAGAGGTATATCGATCACGATATCGATGCATCGGTGCGGAGAAGTGCGACGAAAACGTCTCCTGATTGGCTGATTTTGAAGTCATTTTTGCACTTGCGCGCCAATCACTGAACCCGGCCTCAGTGATGGGATTCCTCCACAGATGGCACTTACGATAAATTCGAAGATCATTATACGTGACGGTAAAGCAAAGAACAAGTTCAAAAAACTTTTTTTTCTCCAAGGAACTAAGAATTCCAGGACCATGAGCATGAGTTTTGAGTAACACCATCCTTACTTTCGAGGAAATGACGACGTTCCTTGCTCAGGAGGAAGCCTTTCTGAACTCGAGACCAATCGAATCATCAGAGGGAGACCCTGATGTCGCCTGTCGCCTTAATTCCAGCTCACTTCCTCGTTGGATCTCCTCTGCACATCGTGCCTGAATCTCCTTTCCTACATGATAAACTCTGTCCATATGCGCGTTGGCAACTCCTAACACAAATGTATCAGACTTTCTGGAGGAGATGGTCTTCCGAGTATCTACACGAACTTCAAGTTTGTTCAGAATTGCAGAAGCAGAAACTTCCCACAAAAGTCGGAGATCTTGTACTGGTACTTCAGAAGAAACTTCCTTCTCAAAAATGGCATCTGGCTTGGGCAATTGAAGCCTATCCAGACTTTTCCTATTTCTGTTTTGGATTCAACATGAGATATTTTAATTTCCTTGTACACCGTCACCTCTCTCAAGGTGGGTGCATACCCAATGAGGCTCACTACAAGCACTTGTCACGTTCCACGATGGATGTGATAATCTGGATATTCGTGACATGTCATAAAGGCTGGCGTCATATTCAAGATTCCAACGAAATTTTCTTACTTCTACAGTCGCGAGTGACAGAAAAGCAAATAATGTCTAAAAAGTAGACTTTTTTAGTTGATCTCCCCCCCCCCCCAAAGCACGGCTCTTATGTTTGCAGGTTCATATACTGTAAACTTGTTGGTTCTGAGGATTTAAAATTCAGACACTTTACCATTTGACTTTCAACTATAGCAAGAGATTTTGTTCTTGGGAGACTTGAACGAAAAATCAAATAGTGGGTGAGAACTCGCATTGAAGAAAGGTTTTCTGATCCCAAAGGCAGGAATTTTACTTGGAATGGTTTGTAATATATTAGCTGGTTCGTTTTGAGGCCATGAAAATGCAGAAAATTTAGAATTTCACCCGCAAATACTGCAAGACATTAGGGTTTTGCGGGGCTGAGACAGAAAATCGTATAATATCTAATAAAAAGTGCACTTTTTACATTGATGTTTGTCCTCCCAAAGGAGGGCTCTCACGTTTATTCGTTCATATTTATTGAACTAATTTGATTTGAGAACCTGAAAATTCAGACAATTTCTCATTTGACTTCAAATTGCAGCAAGAGATTTCGTTATTGGGAGCCTGGGACACCACGAATGCGAAGGAATTCATGCTTGAGTTTGACCCATTCGAATTTCAAAATAAAGAAGAGCATCTCTGGCGCAACCTACTACAGAGATGAGGCCTACTACATACGTAAAGCAAATTACAAACTACGCAAGTATCCACTTTACCGACAGTGTGCTTATCCGCCATAATTATCAAATGAATCGGTCGATATTTATTATGCTAATGATAAATTTTTTTCTTCGCCTAAATCTCCGCCTTATTACACACTATTCTTTTAGATGTATCAATATTTTTCCAAATCCTTTTTTACTTATTTCAACTTTAAGTTTTAAATATGGGGGCAAAAATATCGATTTCAGGATTGGCTTGATCACGTGACTCCTATTAGACATGCCTTCAAATGAAAAATGTTGCTATGAAGTACCTGGAAGCCCTATGATCGAATCAAAAAATACATCCAAATCCGTCAAAAATTAAACTGCCGAGCGATTTTTGTTCCAAAAAGGTGGTTTTTAGCACACTGTGAAGCAGAAAAAGAACTTTGCAGAAGCGCGCAGCATGTCCAAATCTTCGGTTGATATTTTTCGACAATGCCAATCTCTTAGGCAATTTCATGAACTGTTGATCATCGATTTTCACATATTCATTCTCGTACATGAACGATAGAATCTTCGCTTCTGTTCGTTGAAGGGCGTCTATATCGCTGATCACTTTCAACGGAAAGTCTACCTTCCTTAAACCTTTTGGACCATTTAAACACACGTGCACGACTCATAGATTCTTCGCCGAAAGCAATATGCGACATATCAGAAGTCACCGTAGCAGTTTTTCCAAGTTTTACACCAAATTTTATGCACACACGACGCTGCTCGTTCTCTTCCCATACGTTGCACGCGAGAGATTTCCGACGAAGCGCGGGCGCACGTCTGAATTTGAAGGTTACTCAAAGGGTACTAACTAATAGTTCAGAGTCGACTTTTGTCCTTTAAAGATCGGAAATCATGCATGATCAGAAAGCATGCCTCCGACTCGCCTGTAACTCCCCTTCGCAGAAGCGTAACTACGTCAAAAAAACTTGTGTTTTGTGGAAGTAGCCCCCCCCCCCTTAATAAAATTTGAAGTTTTTTAGAGTAGAAAATGAATGTATTTTGAGCCGATAGTCACACTCGTTTATTGATCTTCAAAATAAATTTTTCGAGCTTTTGCATTCGCAGATGCTGTCAAAATTCTTTGTAATCCGGAGCCTGTCTTTTGCTAGACAACCAAAATTGTAAGAAATGTCGGTCAAAATGAAATATAAAAATAGATTTATAAAGAAAAAGGTGTTGCACGATAGCTTGAACCTCAGCAGGGAGATAGAACCAGGACCTACAGAAGAAATTGAAGAAATTAGTGAAGTATCATATCAATCTCTCATCAGCTCTCTCATGTCCTTAGCTGTTTCTATACGTCCTGGCATGGCTTACGCAGTGAGGTCGCTCAGCCAGTTCAATTAGAATCCTGGAAAAGCTCACTGGAAATCAGCAAAACGAGTTCTACGAGACTCAATAAATAGTGATGTTGGACTGTTGTTCACAAAAACCGGAAAAGTCCTCGTCGGATATGTAAATGCAGATTGGGGTGCAGTAGTTGATGATCGCAGATCCCACACAAGATACATCTTCAAATTCGCCAACTTAGAGATATCATGGGAATTAAGAAAGCAGCAAACTGTGGCCCTGTCCAGCACCGGAGCCAAGTACAGGGCTCTAGTCGAAGCAGCTGAAGAGACCGTCCACTTGAGACGTTTCTTGGAAGAAGTTGGTTTATCACATCTAGATGAAAAATCAACCCATGTTTTTTGAAAAAATCAAGAAGCGCAGGAATTGGTGCGAAATCCAGTACACTATGCTCGAATAATGCACATAGACATATCTTACCACTATGCGCTTGAAGTTATCGAAAAAGGGGAGTTGAACGTGAAGTTTATGCCAACGACGGAGATGATGGCAGATGTCTTAACCAAGGCACTTTTTGGACCGAGTCATCGCAAGCTTTTAGCTGGACTTGTTGTTGTCAACCCAAATGAGTAGCCCCGCGTTGGGAGAGGATGTTGTGTGTTTATTTGAATTAGCAACACGGGTCTGAACTGATCTCTATATGTACCATATCCATACTTTGTGTTACGTGCTTCATTTTGTTCAGTCACACACGATCAATAGGTCAGGCGCGTCGAAACCAAGTTTACTTACGTATTAACTTTATTCGTTTATTGTTTCATTTTGAATAAATAAATTAATTCGAAACAACAGTATTGCTATTATATTTTTTCACACATCTTTAGTTTTTGAGCAACATAATACAATCCATTTTGATGTAAAAATAACAAGTGCGGCAATTGCACTCGTTCTCTATAGGAAACACATGTAGAAGGTACTATTTTCAATTAACAACACTTACCTCCCCAGACTCAATGTCGAGTTAAGAATTGAAAAGTCGTTGCATAATCATCTCCTCTATACATTGTGGAAATTTCATGTATCTTATAGTACTTTATAGTAATAGAGCGACACAGGAACGGGAAAAATTACCGACCGATCAAGGTTATTTTCCATTCTAAGTTGTCGATAGTCGGTATAAGCATTAGTCGATAATACAGATCCCTGACAGAAATCGATTTTCTGTCGGCATGGCAGGGATTTACCTTGTCGATCAAGTACGAGGGTCCTAGTGGCGCCCCCATTCTAAAGTCTGCACACGCCTTGATCTTAGGTGAGTGAAAAATTTTTAATTAGCGTGAAGATTTAAAAGCTAAACCAGAGGCAGAAAATTGGTGTGGAAATTGAAAAGTTTTACCTAGTCTTAGTAATGTCTCTACTTGTAAATCTGCTTATGTGCTTACAATGATCCTACTATAGCTATATCTACAGTATTTTTTACCGTCGGTAGTGTGCAGATTTCTGCGTGGAACGATCATCCGTGGATATAAAAGCGCTTGACCTTACCAACTAAACACTTAGTCCTAGTGGCACCTTCACTTGGGATTTTCGGTATGCGCATCTTGTCGTACTTTGGCGGTGAGTGGGAGTTAGTTCGAAAATTTTCAAACGTTTATACGCATGCGTTGAGGGTGAGGATAATGTCCAAAGAATGAGGGTTGCATGTTTTACAAGGTCCGCAGAAGGGTACATAGATGATTCTACACCTTCAGAGCTGACTACAGTATCATCAGGAAAATGGACCACAAGAAGACCGACGCCGTTGGCCGCATGAGAGAGTTCCTGCTTGTGAAGCCGTTGTCTGAGCTGATTCCAAAGCCCAGATATGCCCTGATGAAGATCCAGAAGATTTAAACGAAGTACGGGTCCAGAATCGTTGTAGAGCTGTTGTCTCCTTGGCGAGCACGATATTTTATGTGAAAATTGAATGATTCACAAGTTTATCTCGTCTGACATTTGAGGTTAGATTGCCGCGACCATAATTGTACACAGGCGACAGCGAATCCGCATGTGCGAAGTACGATTATGAGTCCATAATACTCATGGGAGTATTATGAACTCATAATTGTACTGCGCACAATGCGCATTCGCTGCAGTTCCTTCTCCTGTTCTGTGAGCGACTAGTTTCAGACCAGTTCACACGGTGGGCGCCCTGGCCAATCACAGGCATCGTAGACAGTACATATAGGAACAACAAAATCTGAAGCTTTAGTTTCAGGTTAGCCCTGAAGAAATGAACTGCAATGTTCACGAAACGTCGGCAAGATTCGTAGTTCTGCACACGATTGAAACCCGAAATACCTCCTTTCATCATAATGAATCATCGTGAAAGCATTAATTCTATTATTAAGATAAATATTGTTGAATATGTCATGTTGCAGCCGTCGGAGAAGAAGATCAAAATAAATTTTTTTAAATTAACTAAATGTTGAGAATTTCTTACCTCTGAATACATGAAAAATGTTGTGTCTTTGCGGAAAAATATCAAATCTTTTAAGAGAAATGAATGCCGTAATCAAAGTTGAAAACTGACAAAAAAAATGTGTAATAATTACAATTTTTTAGAAAACTTTTCCTGATACATACAAAAAATATTTCATATCAAAATATTAAAGTAGGAAAAATTTCCTAGTTTCGTTTCTACTTTCAAGGATATTCGTGCAATCTTCTATTTACTGCGATATACTTCCAATGTTTTAGAAATATGCCAAACTTTTTGGAGGATTTACGGATTTTCTAAACAAAATTATCGATTTATCTCGGGAAACTATTTTGCCTATAGTTTTTGGAAATATTTCCTACTATTTTGCGCGTAAAAATTCCGAAAATTTTTACAGTGCAGTATTTCGGCTTGGGGGGCCTGGTTGCAAATAGTTGCGCTTTACTTTTTGGATATTCAAATTTCCTGAACGTCCTTCAGTGTCGTAGTACTTGTGACTTTCTTCTATTCTGGAATTTATATTATACATGGAAATGGGTTGAGAAGATTAGGAGAAGAAGTGCAAGCAATGAGTAAGTCGGAATTAAGAATGCTGATGGTGACTGAAAAAAATCGATATTAACGGCATCATATCAGTGAGTAAGAAACTAAAGAATGGAAAGGCTACTTGTGTGGATGTTATCACCGCTGAAATGCTTGAGAGCGGTAACCAATATTTGTTTGTGTCTGGGCGAATTTATGAACATGTGTGCTGTAAATAGTGAAGTTGCAAATGATTGGAGAAAGGCAATTATCGTCTCACTCTACAAGGGAAAGGGTGATCAAGGTACTGTGTTAATTATAGAGACTTTAGACTTTCAAGTACCGTGGGTAAAATATTTACTAAAATACTTATTGAGTAGGTCATGGGAATAAATAAGGAAAGGATCTGGGAAGTCCAATGTGGATTCATGCCAGGGGAATGTATAGGAGTATTGTGAATGCGGTTGGCATGCAGTTCCTCGGAATATGTGTGGTAAAATGCTAATGGACAAAGCCAGTAATGAGTGGATGTTCAAAAAACGTGGTGTAGAAGAAACATTGTTTGACAAGAGTAAAAGAAATTTGCTAAGATGGTTTGCTCATGTTGAGAGAATGAATAAAGAACGCTCAACGAATCATGTATATTTAGGTAAAATGAGTGGTAGCGTACCCAGAGGTAGACCGAAGAAAGAATGGTTGGAATGTGTGAATGGGACCCTGAAAAGAAGGGATATTCGAAGTCGTAGAAACACAAGAACGTGCATGAAACAATGCATGGATATAACGGAAGTGAAAGGTGTATGCAACGATAGGGATGTATGGAGATCAACTGTTTATAAGGAGAGTGATGCTCCAAACGAAAGATTTTGGATACTGGTGGGTCCGCGTGAAGAGATTTCCTTAGAGGATGTGGTTGGGTCTAATGGGTCCACCTATGGGTTTATTAGTCTGTTTGATTTTTAGTTTGATTAATAAGGAAGCCGTGTCACACACACATCCCTTACTCACCCTTACCATATAAATTCCTTGATCCCCGGTAGTAAAACGAGGCAAGAACCAAAAGAGTTACGCTCACCCCGAATGCGATTTGGCTTAATGGTATAACAATAATATTTCTGAACTGCTGCAGGTTCTTAAACCAAATTTTCCCTCTTCTGTATAAAACTCTCTTTCACGCTTGCCACTGGTCTAATAATTGCGACCTGTGGTGACCTTATTATCCAGAACAGTCTCACGCATGTTGCACACAGACTACAGACAAAAGCACACACGCATTGTGTGACTTGAATTTACATATGCCCGCCACCAAGGGAGGTCGGCTTCAGTGTAATGTCGACATTGTGTGTTTACAGCACAGGCATATCCGCGTGGAATCGGAGGCTTTAACGAACGTCACCCGAATGAATAATTTATTGCGAGGAGCTGTGGGAGGACGTCTGAGAGCACGTGCAACATACTCTCCAGTCTACCTCCGAGACCCATTCGCAACTGGTTCCCTTGTTTCACTCAGATCTTTCCTTAAAAGTAGATATCAACGAGTCGTATAACAACGATCTGTTTTCAGTCAGGACACCCGGTAGTTAAATGAAATGCAAATTTTGTTCGGACATTGTGGTCAGGGTTGCTTTGAAAATTACATTCAATGACCACATGCAATGTAATTAAAATTTTAATGCGAATTTATTTAATGATTTAGTATCTTCTACATTCCCGAAACACTGTAGCCACAAAAGTAAGAATTTCATGAATATATGGAGCTGAGCTCGAAATTAGCATAGGGGAAACCTCCCTACACACAGTAGGGCCAAAAAGGTGCATGTGGACAAATCAACTTTCATCCAATTTGCAAGTTTTTTAAAAATAAAAGCTTACGAAATTATGTACCGTTACAACGAAGCACATTTTAAAAAACTGCTGTAATGTAGATTGGTGGGCGCGTTCATTATGTGGTGTGTCTTTAATTGTGAATATTTCGAATTACAATTTCGAATTACAATCCATTCAATATTAATTTACTTATATACTAGTAGTGAAATTTATATTTTCTTAAATTGCATTTTTGTTAGCGAATATCATAAATTTTTTATTTTTAATTTCAGTTTTTTTATTGGTTCCGTTCAATTCTATTAAGTGCAGATATCATAACTCCATTTGGTCATAGAATGCTTCTAAATACATCAACCGATTCATGTTCTCAGAACGAACAAATTTAGTACTTATTGAGTTGCTATATTCCTAATATTTGAAAAAAATTAATCATAGATGAAAAATTGAAAACTTTAAAAATTCTTAAAGATGAAAATTGTTTCAGAAGTTTTGTATTTAGCAAACAAAATGAAGAAAATTTTGTTATTGTTTTTTTATTGCTGCCATTTTTTTTTTAAATTTTGGTTCAAAGTACTTGATTATCGCAAATAGAGGGGATATAACTTTTGTTCAGTAATTTATTTACAGCAATCTGAAAACGTTTGTCATGTAAGTAATACTGCTGGACGTATTTTATAATGAAGTTCTGCCTAGAGTCTGATCAATTCCGGTCAAATCAGAGAATTTTCAAAAAATTGGCTGCAATAAAAGCACTAAACGCTTTTAAAAAAATTTTTCTGTTAAATGAAAAAATTCTGAAATCGTAATTTCGTGTTCTAATTAATTATAGTAACAAAAAATCAAAAAATATTGTTTTTGACTTCTGCAAATTGGTGTACTGTACATTCTCTCTGCAATCTCATGCAATCCCTTGCAATTCCCGCTTACGAGAAAATATTATTAGAAATTCAGTATGGGTCTATAATGATTTTCCGGTAACGAATTTCTTGTAATTTTTTCGCCATTTTAGCAGAATCATTATAGAAAATCATTATAAGCAAATCATTATAAAAAAACCAGTAAAGAAGTGAATGATGTTAAAGTATTGAAAGAATTGATGCAAAGAACAAGGAAAATACAAACGAATGATATATTTATTTACTATACGCAGGATTTCAAATTATTTTATGGGATTTCATAGGATTTCACAGATTTTGAGGAGTTTTACATAATACGAAAAGGGTTACAAGATTTCGAATACGTCAATGGATTTCAACGAATTTCAAGAAATCCCAGAATATTTCCTCGGAATTAAAGAGATTTCGTCAGATTTCATAAGAATTTCACGAGATTTGAAATGATTTCAAAGATTTTCAAACATATCAGTGAGTTTTGACGTATTATGAGGGACTCCCATGGAATTTAAGGCTTTTAAAGAAATTTCATGGGAATTCCAAACATTTCAACAAATTTTAAAGGATTTTATTGGCTTTAAAAAATTAAAAAATATTTCCACGGATTTCGTAAGATTTTGAAACATTTTGAGAGATTATAGAAGATTTCTAAGATTTCCAAACATTTTCGGGGATCTTAAGGGATTGCAAAGAATTTTGAGAAATTAAAAAAATTGTGACGGATTTCAAAAATTTTTATAGGATTTCCAAAGATTTCAAGAGATTTCTAGAGAACTTTGGAAATGAATGAAATTAAATGAAATTTCAAGGCATTCCTAGTGATTCCCAAGATTTTATGGGATTCTGAAGTATTTCAAAGAATTTTACAAGATTTGAAAGATTTTATTAAATCTCTACGAATTTCAAGAGATTTCAAAGATTTATTGGGACTTTCAAAATTGTTATTAATCAATCCATTCAATAATAATTAATCATTATTAAGATATTTCAAGGAATTTCACCGGACTCAAATTATCAAATTGGATCTCCATGAATTTGAAAGACTTCAAGGGATTCAGAGGAATTTCAAAGAATTTCTGTAGAACTTAATGAATTGAATTAGATTTTATTTCAAGGGATTTCAATAACTTCAAGAGATATAAAAGAAGTAAGATTAATTCAAATGATGAGAGATTTTAAGTTATTTCAAAAGGTTCTAAAGGATTTTCAAGATATTTAAAAAATTTTAAGAGATTTTAAAGAATTTCGTAGGATTTCTAAAGATTTCAAGGTATTTATAGGAAACTAAATTCTAGACAATGAAATATCGAGCGATTTCTAGCGATTCAAAGGTTTCAAGGAACTTCAAAGATTTATAGGGATTTAAAGTTTTTTTTTTAGATAATTGTAAAGAATAAGTTCAATTTAATTCATATTCAAGGAATTTCAAGGGATTCCAAGAGATTGAAAAAAATTCCAAGGTATTTTACAGGTTTCTAGAGATTTTAATGTTTATTATCAATAGAAGTTTTATGAAGTTTAATTTAATTTATACTCAAGGAATTTCTACTTATTTTAAGGAATTTCAACAAATTTTTAGAGAACTTTAGCGAATAAATAAAATTTTATTGAAAGAGATTTCGAGAATTTCAAGAGATATGAAGGAATTTGAAAAAATTCAAAAGATTTTAAGTTATTTCAAAAGATTCCAAAGGATTTTGAAAGTTTTTAAAAAGTTCAAGGGAATCTCCAAAGATTTCAAGGAATTTCTAGTGAACTTGAGGAAACTGTTGATTGAATAATAATAGATATAAAATGTTTTTAAAGGTATCAAAGGATTTCAAGAGACTGCAAAGGATTTCCATGGGTTTTAATGAAATTTCAAGCGATTCTCAAAATATAAAGGGAATTTGACGATTTTGGCTGTGTAAAGTTTATTTGTGCAGGATCGCGATTTTTGTGTTTAGTACTTTCATTTTAGACCATGAGGGGTCTAAAATAAATCATTCCCTGCAATTTCTGTACTTATTACATCAATTCCCTAAATATTTTTCTATTATTCATTTCCAAATTCCATCCCAAAATACCGTAGCCATCATCTTCCCAGCAGACAAAACTGTCTTCGCCTTATTTGGCACACTTTTACCATGAAGTAACAGCTGCTTTGACTGCTGCTTTGTCTCTGGTGTTTTTCGCGCAAGATCTTATAGACTTGTTCAGTGAAGATGCCTAAAGTCTTAAAAACCTCACGCTCTTTGATTCGGCGATTTTCTAAAACCATATGATGAATTTTTCCCACCATATCCAATGTGTTGACCTCAATTAGGCGTCCAGAGCGCGCTTTATCTTTAGTTGTGGTTCGGCCACGTTCAAATTAGTTTAAAACAAATAAACGATTTCAACGGAGGAGCAGATTCCCTGTAAACTTCGTCTAACTCGGCTTTAATCTGCGCTGCCGTCCAATTTTTCAAATAAAAAGTTTTTATCACTGTTTAACCCTTGGAGAACACACTAGGTCAATTCGACACACAAAAAATTTTTGATCGAGAAATTTTCAAAGAAATTTGAAGAGTGGGCGGTCTCTTAGGCTCTGGTAATATAGTTCGAGGTCCCAACTATAGTTTCAAACGCTTGCTCTAAACGCTTGAGTTACTTGTAAAAGTGGTAAATTTCAGCATTCGCAGATATAAAACAGTGCTAATACTCAATTTTACGTTGATCGTTTGTCGAACGTGTGGGCTGTGTGATTACCAAAAGGACAAGAAAACAAAAATTATGTGTATCTCTTGTTTGCGGCCAATGTGCGATGACCATTATGCTTACATTTGCAACGATTGTGTCGGAGGAGAATAATGCTAAAATTATAATGCTGTAATTTTTAAAAATGAATATTTATACTTTTTAACAGAAAATGTTCAAGTATTTTCTTTATTTACGTGGTGAAAGTAAAACTTTTTTATCGTTTTTTATAAAAAATGCACTAACTTCAAATTTCAAAAAAATGATCTCTTTTGAAAGGTACAGTACAGGACTATTTTTTTCATTATTCTAGCGTACTTTGAGAATTACCATTTAAATTTTGAGCTCAAAATATTAAAAATTAAAAAAGGTACAATTTTTTTCGTAAAATTCAATTAAAAAAAAATTGTGTATTGTTTCAACCTTGTTAAAGACATCAAAAATAGTTTAATTTTGCATAAATTATTTCTATCGGCTCTTAAGTATACCTTAAAAAATTTTTTAAGACAATTGATCCAGTCATTGTGGAATGGTACATGATCAAAAAAAGTATTGGGTCAGATTGACCGAGTGTTCTCCGTGATCGAAAAAATAGGTGTGTTCTCGGAGGGTTAATAATAAAGACTAATTGATGAGGAGAGAATTTTTTGCATGCATTTAAAAATGAATTCGAAATATGCACGCGAGTGTTCGAACTGCCCGCTTTGTGGCTACGGAACTGCTCGACTCCGCTGAGCTCACAGCACCTCTCTCTCGGTCTCTTGGACCCCCTCTTCAACGTTTGCGAGCCGGCGGAAATTCTGGGAAGGACTTGAATCGAGGCGACTTAAA
>JAUMHM010000031.1:62523165-62544801 GCA_032362435.1 Melikaiella ostensackeni
TTGCTTTGAAACTATCTTCCTTCAAATTTACTTAGTAGCAAGTATTTGAAGCTTAATAACTTTTTACCCGTTAGGATCAAGAAAAAACTACTTCACGACTTTTTTGTAGAAAATTAAATTTCCTACAAGAATAATTGATGGAAAATTCAGAAAAAATTTTTTTCGTAGATTTACCGGATAAAAACTTAAAAAAATTTTTGTTACGTGTTATTTAAATGGGAAAATAAAAATTCATTGAGCTTAGTGGAGAATTGAGATATCAAGCTGCGCTTTTGAGGGAATTTTTTTTATACCTAAAAGAAGGTTTTGAGACAATAGCACTTGAGAAAAAAAATGTTTTTTTTTGGACCACTCTAATATATATATATATATTAAAAACGATGTCGCCGTTGTTGTGTCAGGAATCCAGAACCTAGTCCTGGCCTGAGGAGGTCCTCCTGGGGATTCCTTCAGAGCCTCCCGCGAGGGCCTCCAGCAGATCTCTCCAGGACTTCTAGAACCTCTTACGATGGCCTTCAGAACCTCTAACAAGGGTCTTCAGAGCTACCCACGAGGGCCTCTAGAGCCTCCAGAATCTTCCACGAGGGCCTCCAGATCCTTAAGAGCCTCTCACGAGGGCCGCCAGAACCTCTAACGAGGGCCTTCACAGCCACCCACGAGGGCCTCTAGATCCTCTTCCGAGAGTTCGCCAGGAGGGCTACCAGAGATACATCCGAAAATCTCTCGAGTCTCCCTCGAGGACCTTCAGAGCCTCTTACGAGAGCCTTAAGAGCCTCTCATGAGGGCCTACAGAGCCTCCCACCAGGGCCTCCAGAACCTTTCACGATGGCCTCCAGAACCTCTGACGAGGGCCTCCAGAGCCACCTACGAAGGCCTCTAGAAGCCTCTAGAGTCTCCCTCGAGGACCTCCAGAGCCTCTCACGAGAGCTTCCGGAGCCTTTTATGAGAGCTTCCAGAGCTTCTCACGAGGGCCTCCAGAGCCTCCTACGAGAGCCTCCAGAAACCTCTTACAAAAGCCCTCAGAGCCTTTTTCAAGAGCCTCCAGAGTCTTCAACGAGGGCCTCCCTTTCCATCATTCCTTAAAGGTTCTTATTGATGTATTTTGTTTCATTCTAATTCGATCCATATAAGATATCTCACTATGCCTTTTTAGAATATTGGATTGAATTGAAACTTAAAAAATGTATTAAGTGGATACCTTTTCATATCCTGAATGGAATTAGAGTGAAATCCTCAGATACCACCTTTTAGAGTGGAATCCTCAGACACCACTTTTTAGAGTGGAATATACTAATACCTCGTTTTCGAGTGAAATTCTCAGATACCACCTTTTAGAGTGGAATATACTGATACCACATTTTCGAGTGGAATCCTTAAATACCACCTTTTAGAGTGGAATACACAGACACCGCCTCCGTGGTATCTTCAGATACCACCTTTTTACATACACCTGCAGATACAACCTTTTTTCAATTGGCATTGAGATAACACTTTTTGTGAACCGCTGCTGCGTCAGGAATTGTCCCATACCCTGCATACCCTTTATCGCCCAAGCCCTCAGGTACTCCGGTGCAACCCGTGTACCATCAAAGCCTACAGGCCCCCAAGTTCGAAGGTCTGAGGCAAGGTCTAATATACTAAATGAATGAGAATTTTTAACTTGGAAAATAAAAGTAAATTAAAAAAGTATATGAAAAAATGATAAATATATTAAAGTCTTCAGTCATTAATTCTTCTTTTCATTGGCATGCACATTGTGTGCATACATGCAAATACATCTGTTCATTGACATACTGATCCTTTTGCCCTTTCCAGTCTTTTGTGGAAATTTTGAGAAGTATTTTCCTTTTATTATCTTAAAAATCCTCATTCTATGATTTATTAAAAAGTTGTTTTGAAAAAAAAACTGAAATAAAAATTAATTTTAAAAAATGAAAGGAAATAAAAATAAATGAATAAATCCCTTTGATCATCAATTTTCCTTTTCATTGACATGTACTACTGATCCCCTTCCCATTTCTAGTCATTTATGGAAATTTTGAGGAGTCTTTCCTTTTTAATATCTTCAGAATTCTCATTCTATGAATTATTTGAAAGTTACTTTTAATTTAAAAAAAATAAGAAATCAAAATTAATTAGAGAAATAATAAAAGTAAATTTAAAAAATAAGTAAACAAAAGTGTTTTGTCTTTAATTCCCCTTTTCAGTGACATGTACAATTGACACGCTTCCCCTTTCTAGTCTTTTGTGGAAGTTTTGAGAAGTCTTTTCCTCTTAATGTCTTCAAAACCCTCATTCTATAATTCATTCGAAAGTTGTTTTTATTAAAGAATATAGAAATAAAAATGAATTATAAAAAAATAAAAGGAAATAAAAATAAATAAATAAAAGCCTTCAGTCATCAATTTTTCTATTCATTGAGATGTACTTCTGCTCCCCTTCCCGTTTCTAGTCTTTTGTGGAAATTTCGAGATGTCTTTCCTTTTTAATATCTTAAAAATTCTCATTCTATGAATCATTTGAAAGTTTTTTTTTAATTAAAAAAAAAGAAATTGAAATTAATTGGAGAAAAAATGAAAGTAACGGAAAAAAAATAAGGAAGTAAAAGTGTTTATTCTTTAATTCCTCTTTTAATTGATATATGCAATTGACATCCTTCTCCTTTCTAGTCTTTCGTGGAAATTTCAAGCAGTCTTTTCCTTTCAATATCTTCAAAATCCTCATTCTATGATTTATTTAAAAGTTGTTTTTATTTAAAAAATGGAAATAAAAAAAGTTGTAAAAAATAAAAGGAAATAAAAAAATTAATTAAAGCCTTTAATCAATTTCCTTTCTCATTGACATGTACTACTGATCCCCTTCCCGTTTCCAGTTTTTTTGTGGAAATTTTGAGAAGTCTTTCCTTTTTGATATCTTCAAAATTCTAATTCTATTATTTATCTAAACATTGTTTTTAGTGAATAAATTAAAATTAATAAGAGGAAACATAAAAGTAAATGAAAAAAATTAGCAAGTAAAAGTGTTTATTCTTTAATTACCCTCTTAATTGACATGTACAATTGACACCCTTCCCCTTTCTGGTCTTTTGTGGAAATTTCGAGAAGTCTTTTCCTTTTACTATCTTCGAAATCCTCATTCTGTCATTTATACAAAAGTTGTTTTTATTTAAAAAATAGAAATAAAAATTAATTTTTAAAAATGAAAGGAAGTAAAAAAATAAATAAAAGCTTTTGATCATCAATTTTCCTTTTCATTGACATGTACTACTGACCCCCTTCCCATTTATAGTCTTTTGTGGAAATTTTGAGAAGTCTTTTCCTTTTACTATTTTCGAAATCTTCATTCTATCATTTATACAAAAGTTGTTTTTATTTAAGAAATAGAAATAAAAATTGATTATGAAAAATAAAAGGAAATAAAAAAATAAAAGCCTTTGAAAATCAATTTCTCTTTTCATTGACATGTACTACTGACCCCCTTCCCATTTCTAGTCTTTCGTGGAAATTTTGAGAAGTCTTTCTTTTTTGATATCTTCAAAATTCTCATTCTATGATTTATTTGAAAGTTGCTTTTAATTTAAAAAAAAAAACAGAAATTGAAATTAATTAGAGAAGTCATAAAAGTAAATTTAAGAAAATAAGTAAATAGTAGTGTTGAATCTTTTAATCCCTTTTTTATTGACATGTACAATTGACACCCTTCCCCTTTCTAGTCTTTTGTGGGAATTTTGAGAAGTCTTTTCCTTTTAATACCTTCAAAATTCTCATTCTATGATTCATTTGCAAGTGGATCTTCAAATTATAAAAAATAAACAAAAAATATAAATTAATTTCAATAAATTAAAAGTAAAAAAATAAAAGTATTCAGTCTCTAATTACTCTTTTCATTGACATGTACAACTGACGCCCTTCCTCTTTCCAGACTTTTGTGGAAATTTTGAGAATTCTTTTCCTTTTAATATCTTCAAAATTCTCATTCCATAATTTATTCCAAAATGTTTTTTAATCTTTAAGAAATAAATAAAAAATTAAAATAATTATAGAAAATCAATTGCCCTTCTCATTGACATGTACAAATGACACCCTTCCTAGTTTCTTGTGCAAATTTTGAGAAGTCTTTTGCTTTTAATATCTTCAAAATTCTCTTTCTATGATTTATATAAAAGTGTACAAAAAAAATTATTTATTTTGGATACTATATACATAGTTACTTAAAGGTAACTGTAAATTATTGTATAGAATGTAAATTTTTAACTCTTATTGTTGTCTTGATCGTTGATACTATTCATATTACATTTCTCGGCATCATGGAAAAATAGGGTTGAAATGAAAAGATCTCGTCAACGCTGTTTTAAAAATCGAGACTCTCTCTAAACGTCTGTAAATAAATTATTTTTTAAAATTATTCAAATAATATAACTCTAATTTGATAAGGAGATAAGGGGTCAGTGCGCGAAGCGCAACGGGAGGCTAAGCCCCCTCATATATTTAATAATTAATTAATATTGTGCTATTATTATTTCATCACACACTTCAATTTTGTGAAGTATTTTATTAATTTAAAAGAATTTGACGATTTGATAGTAGCCTTTTTAATAATTTAAACAAGACACGTTCATTCAGTACATAAATCGATCTGAACGATTTTGAAATTTTGAACAAGAATCCAATAATTCTGTTAAACTATTTTAGATATTGATCATATAAAACGAGTGTGAAATAGGATAAAAGAGTTTTTTGTCTCTCATGTTTTATTTTATACGTTTGCAGAGAATTTCCAAATTTCTTATTTTGTTATTTTTTTTGTCCATTCAATTATTCTTTAAATTTAAATACCACTTAGTATTCTGTATTCTTTACACAATATTATCTACTTCTATCTCATTTCATCACTGTTTAGTACAGGAATAGTCAGTGTCCAGTAAATTACTACTGCCTTTTATCGGACATTTATGTCTAATAAAATTGGTCACAAACGTAGCAGAAGCACGAATGGAGTAAAATGACACGAAACATGAGAAACATTATTTACTCTCCTGATCAATTAATTTAAAAAAAGAATTGTTTGAAAATAGAGATAGGATAGCAAATAATATTCCTTGGAAATACACTGGAAGAGGATAAAACATGGATTGCATTATTGGAAAGAAAAATAGGATAGTGATCAACATTGGACAGAATCAGTTCAATTTTGCAATAATATATGACAAACGGTATCTTGTTATTGCTGGAGTAAAAAAGGAGATTTTATTTCCACATCCAAGTTTAAAATGCTTGAGACGGTGCTACCTATGTCACTGGGATTTTTCTTTAAGGATAAAATACCGGAAATCAAGAAGGCACGTCCTAATCTTATTCCATTTGATAGAAAAATAAAATGAATTTGGTAAAAAATAAAATATTCATTGTTTTATTCAAATGAAAAAGTTAAAACCGTGATCTTGGGGCCTTAAGCAGCTCTTGAATGATTATAACTATGAATAAAGTTAATTCCTGTAAAAATAATAAGTGTTTTGCAGGAAATACAACAGATAATACCATATGCCGACAAAAAGAACTTGATCCAATTAGAAAAAAATGCAAGCCCTAAACATGAAAAACTACTCTTTGCAGGGGTTAAAAATATCAAACTGTGCATTTTAAAAATTTTACCCGCAACTCTGTGGATATTTTAGTACTTAAATGGCTTGGTACGATATACGAAAGCAGAAAATGGAAAATATGATATTTTGAAATTTGACCCCCATAAATGGTAGTTTTTCACGCTTAGGGGTAGTATTTTTGTTCTTATTAGGTAACATTTTTTTGGTGGCGTATGCTACCATCAGTTGTATTTTTTTCTAAGCACTTATTATTGTGACTTAAATTAACGTTAGTTAATAGCTTCAATAGTTTTGGGACTGTTTAGCTCCTGAGACCACAGTTTTGACCTTTTTTTTCAAATACCGATTTATTTTTTAACCAAATGAAACATGTTTAAGTGGTGCACGATAAAAACATTTTTTAGGACACTCTATTCTACAGTAGCGTGGGTCGAAAAGACTAAATTATGGAAATCAAAATTGCAACTATGTAGAAAAGTAGTGAATTAGGACCCTAAAAAAGTTAATTAATTTGGAGTTGATTGATGAACGCCTTCAGCTTGCACGTCAGCAAAATGTACTTCAAAAAATTCTTATTTTCATAGGCTTGATGCTTTCGTACACCCTTCGAGTATATCTTTCCTTTCTGTGTAATGGGGCGTTCTTTCTCCAGATAAATTTCCTTTCAATTTCTTGACAATCTCTTTTGAAATTTCCTATTCTACAAGTGTTTCTTCAGTAAATTCCTATTTTATTCTGATCATCACGTTATTACCATTAACACTTCTATTCACCTAAATGAATGTCAATAATTCTGAGCCGCAACATCAATAACTGATTAAATTGATTCCCTAAACATATTATTTCCCCCAATAACTTTCTTTTATCATCGTTAATTCGAGTTGTCGGAAATCTAAAAGTTGCAAGATGAAACGTGGCTAGAAGACTAAAGGAGAGGAAGAACGACAAAGAACTGGAAGGCCAGCCTCTTTGTTAACAGTGTACATTTCCTTTGTTCGCAGGACACGGTGTGGCGGAGTCAGTGGAGGGGTGGGAAGCCAGCAGGGGTGGATCGATACAGCCCCAAGGGATAGTGTTATGGGGGAGGTTCTCTCGTAATACATGGGGTTGCTGCCGTTTCATGGCAATGGAGTATGTCTCCCTGTCTACCCCTCGAACGTCCAATCCGTCATCCCCTTGTCTCTCCTCCATCCACAATCCACCATTTCTTTGTCTGAGTCTGAGTTCGTTAAACTCCCCCGAAGCTTCGGTACCTCGCTTCCACATTCTTCCTTTACCACATCTTTGTGAGACTCTTCATCCTTTTTCGATTGCGGAACGACTCAGGTGAGCGAAGACAATTATCAATGACATGAGAGAACTTTGTTTGATTTTCAGTTGAGCAATTGTGATAAGAGGTCACTCAAATGTCAAGTGTCCAGTTGACGAGTTTAAAAGGGCGAGACTTCTGGGACTGACTGTGATCGGAGAGGAGATACAATTATCTCAAAGTCTAGTGATTGAAAGTATATTAAATAGACAAACATTTAGAAGGAAACTTAAAGAGAGCTTCCGATATCGGGACTCAGATGGTAGCTTACTTGAGTTAGGGTTTGACAAATTATTGACAGTATTCTCGAAAACTTTTGGCATATGGAATGTTCTTTACCACTTCTTTGTTAGACACTTTATCATTTTTCTATTGCGGAACGACTCAGGTGACCGAAAACAATTATGAATGACAGGAGAGAACTTGGTTTGATTTTTAGTTGAGCAATTGTGATAAGAAGTGATTCAAATGTCAAGTGTGACTTTTTATTATTTTTTTTCAGAACGACGCAGGTGATCGAAGAAAATTATCAATAACAGGAGAGAACTTCAAGAGAGCTGCCGATATCGGAGTCAGATGATAGCTTGCTTGGGTTATGATTTAAAATATTATTGACAGTGTTACCAAAAATATTTGGCAGATAACATATTCTTTACCACTTCTTTGTCAGACTCTTCTTCATTTTTCGATTGCGGAACGACTCAGGTGAGCGAAGACAATTTTCAATAACAGAACAGAACTTTGTTTGATTTTCAGTTGAGCAATTGTGATAATAGGTCACTCAAATATCAAGTGTCCAACTGACAAGTTTGAAAGGGCGAGCCTTCTAGAACTGACTGTGATTGGAGAGGAGACACAATTAAATCAAAGTCTAGTGTTTGAAAGTATATTAGATAGAAAATTTAGAAAGAAACTTGAAAAGAGCTTCCGATATCGGGGCTCATATGATAGTTTGTTTGGGTGTTTGCTTGAAAAATTATTGACAGTATTCCCAGAAATGTTTTGCAGATAGAATGTTCTTTACTACTTCTTTTTGGACTCTTCTTCATTTTTTGAATGCGAAACGACTTAGGCGAGCGAATACGATTATCAATGACGGGAGAGAACTTTTATTTTCTGTTGAGCAATTGTGATCAGAGGTCACTCAAATATTAAGTGTCCAATTGACAAACTTAGAAGGGCTAGCCTTCTAGAACTGACTGTAATTGAAGAGAAGATGCAATTAAATCAAAGTATAGTGTTTGAAAGTATATTATATGAAGAAACAAATTAGAAGAAAACTCAAAAAGAGCTTCCGATATCGGGGCTCAGATGGTAGCTTGTTTGGGTGTTTGCTTGAAAAATTATTGACAGTATTCCCAGAAATGTTTGGCAGATAAAATGTTCTTTACTACTTCTTTTTGGACTCTTCTTCATTTTTTGAATGCGAAACGACTCAGGCGAGCAAATACGATTATCAATGACTGGAGAGAACTTTGTTTGATTTTCTGTTGAGCAATTGTGATAAGAGGTCACTCAAAAGCCAAATGTCCAGTTGACAAATTTAAAAGGGCGAGCCTTCTAGAACTGACTGTGATTGGAGGGGAAATATAGTTGAATCAAAGTCTCGTTTTCGAAAGTATATTAGCAAAAAAAAATTTAGAAGAAAACTTAAAAAGAGCTTCCAATATCCGGTCTCAGATGGTAGCTTGCTTGGGTTATGGTTAAACGAATTATTGAGAGTATTTCCATAAATGTTTGGCAAATGGAACGTTTTCCACCAGTTCCTTGTTAGACTCTTTATCCTTCTTCTATTGCAGAAAGACTTGGGCAAGCGCAAACAATTAGTTATCAATGACAGGAGAGAATTTCGTTTGATTTTCAGTTAAGCAAGTATGGTAAGAGGTTTCTCAGTTGTCAAGAGTCCAATTGACAAGTTCTAAAGGGCCGTGACTTGTAGAATTGCCTCTAATCGGAGAGGAGGTGTTTAAAATTGCGCATGCGCTAATATTACTCTCGCACAGTCTATTGGATTGAAGCACTTTGCACAACATTTGGAGGCATGGAAGTCCTTACTTTCTAGGTTGGTGTTGCAAAAAGTATATTGTAGCAACAAAAGAAAAATTAGAAGAAAACTCAAAAAGAAGAACGCCCCCGATATCATGGCTCAGGTGGTAGCTTGCTTGAGTCATGCTTCAACAAATTCTTGACAGTATCATTCTGTGAATCTGTTGGCTGTCAATTATTCCAAGGAAAACCAATTACACGTGGTGACGGATCCGTCGGATTGATGGAGATGCGGTTTTCTGAGATAATCTTTCCGCAGAGTTTAGTTGTCGTTGCCGTCTCGACCTGTTGCAGCCTTCCAGCATTGATATTCCAGGAAGGTAGTTGGATTCTCTGGTGCTAGCATCATTTCTCGTCACTTGAAGCATCGACTTTCTACCCACATTCTTTTCCCGAGTGGTACGTCACTTCCGGAAACTCTTCTAATCCATCAACTCAAAACTATCATAAGCTGAAAGCGAAAGACAAAATAATGTTTACTCCCGGAAGATGAATTCATTTAATTTATTTGTTCTATTGACTACTTGCTTGGAAGAAAAGAATTCTTCTTTGTGATATAATTATTAATTTGAAGGGAGACATCAGCCTTAGTCCAGTTGGTACACCTAAATTTTGCTCTCATTCTTCGAGCTCGGAAAAAAGGACCCCCCTCGGTAATTGGTTTCATTACCCAACATAATTTTACAAAACTTTAAATTTTCATTTTTAAAATTGAAAATATAGTAATCATGCATGAAAGTATCTTCTGATTTGATACGTAAACAAGAAATTGTAAATTTACATCATTAGAACAAGTGGATTTATCACGTTTTGTTTGCTTACACCTCAACTAATTGAAATATTTGCCTTTTCTTCCATGATTCTGATGACGAATTATACATTCTTTTGAAATATGACTAAAAAGTTTTCTAATGACAAGAGAAACATTGACGCCAAATATTTCGCTTTTGTAACAATTAGATTAGAAATTTTTAATATATTCAGTGTACCGCTTGGACTATTTAACCATATTGTAAAATTTATATTAAAGGATTGTTTGGTTTGTAGGATACACCTTTATACTTTATGACTTTTTACACCTTTAATCTCTATACCTTTTGCTTTGTAGGATAAAATGTTACTAATTCGAATGTGCTTTTCAAATCAATGTCGTTAGAAAGTTTAAATTTCAAACTTCAACCTCTAATTTGTTATTAGTATTCAAGTGAGATGTAAAAGGGTTAATTTATATTGAGAGTTAAGCAACTCACTTCGTAAGCTGCTTTGTTCATTCAACAAATGACGTTATATTTCTGGGATATCAAAGTTATCTGAAATTCCGTTCATGAAACAGGAAATATAAAATCATCCAGCCTTTTAAGCTCTAAATTTTAAACGACAAGAAAGCAGAGCGTGGGCTCATTCCACCTGTCTGACCATTTCTTAGTCTTACTACTTACTGCACTCAGTGAACATAATGAGAATTTCCGCTCTCTAATTTTCCCTGCGAAAACAGTTATTCAAAGAGTAAGGCGAGCTGCTTTACGGAAAATATACTTCACCAAGAAAAAAGAAAATCAAGCAGAAAATTTATAATTATCCCTCACAACCACCAACTATTATTACTCTTTTTAAATGATGAAAGTTCTTCAAAGTTCCCAGCAAAGTATACGAGTATCATCAGAGGAAAAATCTTCTCTCAACATAATTATTTTCATGCGACGCACTCTTAAACGAAACTCAGTAAGGAATAAACCAAATAATGAGGAAGCTTTCATAATTACTTGACTCGCATATTATTCTCGGATATCCAAAATGCGAGAAGCGAACCAATACTTGGTTTTTTGAAGTCATAGAACAAATTTAGCATTTTGTAATATACAGTGCTTCATCATAGTATTGGCTAGATTAAAATTTAATCCTCTTACGTGGTACTTCCTCTCCAGATGTAATAAAGCATGGGAATTCTAGGCACAAGAATATTAACCCGTGTGGAAATCGGCTCAACTTAGCCCCACTTATAATTGGTCTCCAATGGCGGCCCAACTAAGCAGCCTAATTAAGGAAAAGTGAAAATCATTATCAAATTACTTGAATTATATGAGAGACTAAATGTAATCCCACACAAATACTGATTTTTTTTTTTAATTGTTCCGAATTTTAAATTATTAGGACTTCTGTTCATAAAGCTGATCAGAGTTTAATTTTGAGCTTGGGCTTATATCGGGCTGACCCATAGAGCGCCTATAGTGGGCATACAAGTCTGGCTCCATCAAGTAGCCTCAATTAGAGGTAGAGAGACGAAAAGTCTGCTTTGGTCTGCTGATCACAGCCAGTGTGAACTTTTTGTTCCGTTTAGATATCTTGAATTCCTGATCACTTTTCTTCAATGCCTCCTAAACGACCATCTGATGCTGAGCTCCTAAAAAGAAAGCGGTTCAAAGAAAGCGCTGATAAGAAAATGTCAAAAGCTTTGCTTAGCTGGACAAACACGAGCTTGACTGTACAACCTCGATCTAATAATGCTCTTGACGATTCCAAAACTAGTGACTCAGATGTAGCTGCAGACGAAATATTTCAAGAGCCTTTCACATCATAATCTGATAACGAAATCGCATCATCACCGCAGGATACAGCCGGTTCTAGTCTGCAAGATTAAAAAAATGAAGTGGAAGAGTTTTTGTATCCAGATCCGGAGAAAAAAACTGCCAATCTTGACAGAAATGATACAAAATCATGACTTCCAATGACTGACTCGATTCGTAGTTTCCTTGTAGAACGTGGCCCCGAGCAAGGAAAAGAATCAGATTTTTCTCTATCTGAAACCACTGGAAATAGAAATTTTTCTAAAGGATGGTTCACAAGGAAATTTGTTAATGAACAGTTTCTGGACAGAAGATGATTGATCTATAGTAAAACAAGAGAAGTAATATATTGTTTCGCTTGTATTCTGTCCAGTGAAATCCTATTTAAAAATCCCAGTGTATCGTCACTTCCTCATCCAGAACAAGGTTCTAACGACTGGTGACATTTAAGTCCAAGGATTCCTGATCATGAAAACTCACCACTATCCCACGAAAATAGTATTAAATGAAGAAGAAATGAGTCAGGTAGAGTTTTTCAGTGAATTGGAAACTATGAAATTTCAAGCAGATACACTTTTCGCTGAGTCAAAATCAACAGCTTCGTTAGACTTATTTCAGACACTTCATGAATATTTTTTGGCGAAAACTTGTCCAAATATTGATATAGCCCTGAGGATTTTTCTCACATTACCAGTGACTGTGACTTCCTGCGAACGAAGCCTTAGCATACTGAAACTGATCAAAATGTGTTAAGATCGTGTATGGGGCAAGTGAGATTGACGAGTTTCGGCATCTCGTCCACAAAAAATTCAATTGCAAGACAACTCTATTATGATTATACCATTCATACTTTCGCTTTTTCTACAATTTAGTTGTAATTTTTCTTGAGTTTTGTTTCAGTTCAGATTCATTTAGTTTGTGTAAGTACGTTCTGCTAATGAAAAGTTCTTCACTTGTATGCGTATCGTGTCAGTTTGGACCAATGGAAATTTTAAAAATACTGTATAATGCACTTTTTGGCGATGACCGATAAGTGAACAAATCATAATTATCCGATAGACTAATCTCGGCCTTTAGTCTACTGTTTAGCAAACAAGAACATTTTCTACTGCGCAAAGAATTGTATCGCTCTTGCGAATTGTTAAAATCTTAGCTTTTGAGCTCGTATTTTTTTGCTTAGGATTTCGCATGAGTCATCAGAGACCGTTTAATTTAAGAATTTTTTAAATATTGGTATGCGGCGTTATTTTCTTAGAGGGAGGGAGCGCAAAATTATCAATTCGCACCCAGCGCAGAAAAGGCTGGTCAACACCGACAAAAGAGATTTAATATTTTAGTGCTTTCAAAGTTCCCGCCGAACTTCTATTGGCTGCTTCAGTCCACACGCACTGCGCAAACTCATCTTCCTCCTACGGATCTATAGTCAGTCAGTTGTCAGCAGTCGCATGCATCATTTTATGCTTGGCTTGTGTAATTTTGTGTCAATCGGCTTTCTGAGAAATAGAAAGTAAGTAGATAAAAATCACTATTTAATAATACGTATATCAGTTCAGAATTAATTTTTTACATATGTTAACATTTTAATTTTTTTCTTCAATATGGACGTGAATGCGAATTTTGAAGATGAAGATATGGATGATCAAATGAGTTACAGATTGGAAGAAGATAAAAATGTTCACTAGAATTTACTATATGAAGACACTTCATTCTGACCCGGAAATCCTTATAATTTTAGATTTAGGTCATTTGCGGAAAAGATACGAGTTTGCCCGAAGCATACCATATAAAAGGATACTCTACGCAATACGCATATATGCAGAAAAATTATATTGAAACTAAGAACTTTTAAAATATCATATCTTGGAACTCTTAAAATTTGCAACTGAATTTCATTTCCTAATTTTTAATGAAATTTTCATTTGGATTTAAATCTTTTTTCCTCAATTGGGCAGAAAAGATATTGCCCAAATTATACCCAATTTAGGCATTGATTGGTCTGAGCGTTACAACCTAGAGAGTAGCTGAGTTGGGCAGTGATCGGGGTTTTCAGTTGGGGCTTAACTATTAATTGGGCAATATATCCGGATCCCAATTCGGCCCCAGTCAAACGTAAAAAATAACACAAACCAGATGAATTTCATTGCATAACGTACCTGTTTCATAAATACGGACTATGTGAAAAACGATGTACGTATTTTGAAATGGCTAATTGATAAATGAAGTTGAATCCGGATAAGAAAAAAATACAGTAAACTCAAATCTACAGCCCTTAAACTATCATTTGAGTTATTACTTGCTTGAAATAATTCAAATTTGTGAATATACGGGATAAAATCAATCACAGGCACCATGCTTTTTGACTCGAATAAATGGCAGACAATTTTTATGAGTTTGGAGGTTATGGATAATTACATTTTTTTCGAGAGTTCATCATTTTAGAACAGACAGCGGGGACGGGGTGTATCCCCCCGGCCTGGACTTCTGGGCGGGGCCCGGATATTTGGTAGAAACTGTAATTTTGTACGACATACACTAGAAAAAAATGGAATGCTGCACGATTTCTTGAAAATATTGTTTAGTTATGCAACAAAATTATCATGTGAATAATTTTTTTTTGTTATTCTGAACAATTTCTTTAAAAAGGAGTGGGCCTGTAAGTTGTAGCCCCCGGGCCCGTATTTTCTCTCTACGGGCCTGTTTTAGAATGATCCTTGTTATTATATACATGAAAAGTCTTACTTGCGCGCTTATTAATACAAATTTCTTATCCATCAATATACTTTAAAATTATTAATGATTTTGATTATTTGGCGGACTTTTTCGTGAATGGGTCACGTTTCATGACAGGCACTTTCACCTTATATTGATCAAATTTCGGAGAAAAATGTTAATAGTAACTAAAAAACAAACACGCACGCTGCGCGCGCGATCATTATTTTTGTTGTCTCACATAATTTTCAAACTAGAATATAAAATTGATATATCAATACAAACCTATAATATAATTTTAGTATAATACCAATTAAAAAAGAAAGAAACTAACATAACCTTAAATTGTTCAAAATTAGAACTTTGGTTCTTGAAGGCAAATGATTTTTCTGTAAAATAATGTTCCCGGTTAAAAAATCTAGCATACTCTATTAGTTTTAAAATATTGTGAATATTCTTTCAAATCGAATGATTTTCAAAAAGTTTGCAATTCAAAATCGCAAAAACATACTGCCGACTCCATTGATAGGCGTTTAGATAAAAGCGGACCTTACGAAGCTTCAACAAGCGGAATTCAAGGAGGTGCTGGACAAAGTGAAGGAGCGAACACTCAAGGGAGAGGCAGATCTACACATTACGTGGACTCATGGACAATCACATATAACATCGAAACTGAAAAAAGGGGGATCAGCCGAAAACATAGTTTCTGTGCATAATAATGCGTCATCCAGCTTTCAGAACTCGAACGGTAACGAGTGTATATTGCCATCGACCAATATTGAAATTCATGTTTTTCATCAGAATACTAGAGGTCTCAATACAAAAATTAAAATTGTTAAACTTTTTCAAGATCTCTTTTTTACCATATCTTCGCATTGACTGAAACATGACTCAAGCTTTATGTAAACTCGGTTAAACTCTATTGTAGGTGCAGTTTTAATTTCAGTTGATAATAACCTTAAATCTTACGAAATAAATTTAGATCAATTGAGAGCCGATTCTGTAAAAACAAATTTGATCGCGGTAAAAGTACATACTCATATTGCATCCAATTGAATAACCTAGGCGTGGTACGGTATAACTACTGGAAAGCAAATACGAGGTGTGTTCAGAAAATAACGGGAATTTTTTAATTTCGCGGGTTTGGAGAGTCCTATTGTCAATTTTTTTTATTATGTTGGTATACATGCCCCTGAAGTATGATAAAATGTTCAGCTGTATTCATTGTTTACTTTGTCTGTGGCAGCCGCTAAGGTTAGACGTATTTTTATGAGCTCGGCGATTTTCGTTTGTTAAAAGAAATGAATCAAAGAATTTGTATCAAATTTTGCGTAAAAAATGAAATAAAGTTAACAAAGTGTGTGAAATGTTAACAAAAGCCTATGGTGAGTCTGCTATGAGTGGAACAAGAGTTTACGTGTGGTATAAGCGTTTCCAAGATGGCCCTGAAGACGTTGAAGATGGACGCCCCAGCACATCAACAACTGAGGAAAACGTGGAAAAAGTGAATGAAATGATTATGAACGATCACCGAATCACAATCAGAGAAGTTGCTGGTGATGTTAGCATATCGATCGGCTCATGCCATGAAATTTTTTTGAATGTTTTGGGTATGAAACACGTGGCAGCAAAATTTGTTCCAAATTTTTGAATTTTGAACAAAAACAGCGGCGAATGGAAGTTGCTCAGGAGTTACTAAATGAAGTCAGCGACGATGCAGAATTACTTAAATGTATTATAACAGGTCACGAAACATAGGCTTACGGATATGACGTCGAAACTAAGTCTCAATCATTCCAGTGGAGGCATTCTAACTCGCCATTTCTTTTAACGAACGAAAATCGCCGAGCTCATAAAAATATGTCTAACCTTAGCGGCTGCCACAGACGAAGTAAACAATGAATACAGCTGAACATTTTATCATACTTCACCGATATGTATACCAACATAATAAAAGAAAAATTTTGACAATAGTACTCTCCAAACCCGCGAAAATTAAAAATTCCCGTTATTTTCTGAACACACCTCGTAGGGCATAATTATCTTTAGGAATTGGTAATATTGATTGGAATGATGTGTACTTGAGTAAAAACGTTGAGGATGCATGCGATCATTTGTATAATAACCTAAACAGAGTAATCGACCATGTAGTGCCTAGATTTACTTCTGATGGTTAACCTTAAAAATTTCCAAATTGGTATTCACATGAATTAGTTTGTAAAATTAAAACAAAAAGAACCTAAGAGCAAAGATTAAAAATAGCAGCTTACTATCGCACTTACGAGCTTTTTTCACACGCCGTTCGGAAATGAAAGATCTTATACATAGAGATTGCGATGCTTACACGGTAAGGACGGAGGAAGCTCTAATAAAAGAGCCAAATAAATTTTGGTCCATCGCAGGTGACCTCCGAAGGAAATCTAGAATTCCAGGCATTATGAACTGCAATCGTATAATGAAAGTTAACCAGCAGGACATTGTAAACCAATTTGGTTTATATTTCAATAGCGTCTATGAAACACCTGAATCTACACACAAGGGACCTATCATTTCTGAAATTCAGGTATCAAACTACATGCGTATCAATCTGAAATATGACTCATCTGAGATAGAAAAAGCGATGAAAACCCTTCCAGATAAATTAACGTCATGTGATGATCTCATTCCAAGCTTTCTAGTTAAGCTATGTGTGGACACTTTGGCGAACCCATTGTGTTATGTATACAATATTTAGCTTCTGAAAATGGGACTTATCTAAAAATATAGAAGGAGTCTAGAGTTTGCCAGATTCATAAAGCAGGCGACAAAGCTCAGATAATAAACTACAGACCTATTTCTATTACAAATAATTCCTTGAAAGTTCTTGAACATTGTCTAGCAGAATTTATCTCATCTTCGATAAGGTCACATATTGTCGAATGTCAACATGGGTTCGTCAAGGGCCGCTCTACGATTACTAACTTAACCATTTTTACGCAATTCGTATCGAAATCTCTAAACTCAGGTAATCAAAAATACGTCATATATCTTGATGTAGAGAAATGTTTTGATAAGCTTCCCTATAATATTATGTTAGAGAGAATCCAGTCAACTGACCTGCCGGGAAATGTGACCTTGCTAATAAAAGATTTCCTGCTAGGTAGAAAGCATTTCGTACAAGTCGGTGGCTATAGCTCCAAACCATTTACGCCTACATCAGGAGTCGTACAAAGTTCGAATCTAGGACCGGTTATGTTCACTGTCTTTTTTAATGATGTGGGAAACTCCTCCATAGCTAATTTAATCATTTTTGCTGATGATACAAAACTATACTTGAAAATAATTCTTATTCGAGATTGTGTAAAACTACAGATCGAATTACTGGCGTTCCTAAAATGGTGTGAGAGGAAAGGTTTGAATCTCAATATAGAGAGATGTCAAGTTATTTCAAATTTAAAAAAGCGGGATCCAATTATGTTCAGATATGAACTCGAAGATGTACCAATAAAAAGAATTTTCCTAGCGAATGATGTAGGTGTCAAAATGGATCCACAACTTAATTTTCGAAACCACTTGGAATACACTGTTCACTCTGCAAATAGAGCATAAGGCTCCATACTAGAAGCATGTGAACATCTAAAAATTATCATATCCTAAAGATTCTATTTAATGCATTTGTAAGATCGAAACTGGATTATACGTCAGTAATCTGGAGCCCTCAAAACAAAAATGCAATTTCTGAAATTGAAAAAATTCAAAAACGCTTCTTGAAAGTAGATCATTCAATCATCATTCTAGATTCAGAGAGGATAGGGTCTATTCCCTTAGGGGCTTAGATTATGAAAATTTTTGCAAAAGATTCAATGTATTCATTCTACAGAAGAGACACCTAATGTTATCTTTAGTGTTCGGTTTTTAAATATTAAGTGGAATAGTCGATATCCCTGAATTGTTAAGTTACTTTTCGTTCAGAGTGCCACGTACAAATAACTCGAGATCTGGAGTTCTTCTGTATCTGCCACCTAGTCGAAATTATATAATTGCAAATTCGCCAATCTCCAGACTTTGCAGGAATATAAATTTTTTGTATCGGAGGGCAAATGGTGAAATGGACATTTCCGATACATCACTTTCGAGATTCATGGAGTTGTTACTCACTGCTTCTGGACATCAGAAGCGTAGATACTAATTATTATAGTTAAGTTAATGTAACTTCATAAGTAGAAGTAAGACACTGTACCAAACATATAAATACAACCCTGTAACTTGTTTTAACTGTTGGGTTGTCGCAATAAAAGAAATACAAACACAAATGAAAAAAATGGCGAAGTTTTAGACGAAACACGCTAACATAACCTTAACTTGTTCAAAGTTGTAACTTTAATTTTTGAAGTAAAATGATTTTTGCTTTTAATAATCGAAATTCTTTAGGTTTGTAAATTTTATTATTTCAAACAAAATCGTTGGATTTGAATCTGCTGATTTTTATTTAAAATAACCTATTTCCTGTGAAAGGCGTTAATATAGCCCGAAACTGTTAAAAAAAATTATGAATCTTTTTTCAAATCTAATGATTTTTTGATGAAAGTTTCAATTTTTTACAAAAAACATTAAAATAACCTTAAATTGACACAACATTGTAAATATAACATATAATCCAAAATTGTTTAAAAATTCTAAATCTTGTTCAAATTATAATTGTTGCTGTTTGAAAATACGAACTTTCGATGTAAAACGCTAACGTGACATAAAATTGTTTGACAATTATAAGTCTTCTTTAAAATCTAATGATTTTTAAATCAAAATTATAATTTCTGACAAAGAACACTAAACCAATCCGAAATTCCTCAAGCTTGTAAATTTCATTATTTTAAACAAAAACGATTGGACTTGAATCTAATGATTCTTGTCTAAAAATACCAATTTCGGTAGAAACACACCAACATAACCTAAGATTATTGACAAATTGTAAATGTTCTTTTAAGTCAAATAATTTTTATTAATTTTATAACCTGTGGTTTTCATTGATAAATCAGTTAATTTCAATGATCTAAACCTTCAATTGCTTCTATTAACTGAAAATTAGTGAAAAATTGTGTGAAAAACGTTAATATAATCTGAAACTCTTCACAAATTGCAAATCTTGTGTGAACTATAATGATTTTTTTTAGATACCAATTATTGTTGTAAGACGCTAACGTAATTGAAAAATGTAAATTGTTGAAAAAATTTAAATGATTGAAATCTCATAATTGCTTATTGAAAGTACAAACTCCCGGTGTAAAACACTAAAATAACCTAAAATTGTTGAAAATTGTGAATCCCGTTGATGATCTTTGATTAAAATGCTAATTTCCGGTGAAAAAAACAAACGCAACCTGAAACTTGGAGAGATTTTAAGTTTTCTTCGAAACTTCATGATTTTTTATTCAGACTAGGGGGCTACGCGCCAACTCTCACAATAGATATGTTATTGCTTATATATTTTGTCTTATCGATTGATATTAGAAATACATAAAAATAATTCTAATTGTTGAAAAAATTGAAAAGGGTCTCCCTTTAAAAGTTATTTTATTTTTCTGGGAAAAGGGAAACCCCCGATGTACGGTTTATTATTTTGCATGTTTTTCACCTTCTCTTTTATGATACATGTTATATTCTCTTTTACTTCTTCTCGTACATTCTTATACATTTATTTCAAGTATAAATTGATTTTCAGCCAATTATTGAATTTTAGAAGATAGCAAAAAGTTTAATTATATTAATTTTAATTTAATTAATCTCGGAAGACTCTTGGGGCCCTCGTGGGAGGCTCTGTTGCCCTCGCGGGAAGCTCTAGTGGGAGGCTCTAGAGGCCCTCGTGAGAGGCTGTGGGGGCCCTCATAGAAGGTTTTGGGGGCTCTTTTGGGAGGCTTTGGGGGATTCTTTTTTTTCCAGCAAAACGCACTAAGATAAAACATAAATATTTTCTAATTCCCATAATGTTTTCTACGATTTTTGTTATTAAAAAGGATTATTTTCAGATTTAATTTTAAAAGTTTTAAGTTTAAAATATAAGATAAAATTACTTCAAGTACACTCGACTCCGAATTTGAGTCATCTGGACTTAAGTCGTTCCTAGAATTTCAGCTGGCTGCTTACTGCTTACGTCGAAGAAATTCTTGGAAGAACCTCGCGGCCATCGCAGGCCATACCCGAAACCCGACATAGATTCAGAGTTGTGTGTAATGAACAGCCAATCAGGTTATGAACAACAATGACTGCGAGGTTTTCGAGACACATCGTTACACTATTTTTTTCAGATAGGACAATCCCTTGAAATATGTAGGGCAGGTGCCATTTCCCCCTATGCTATTAGTGGATTATTATACATTTTAAATTAATCAATTATTCAAACCTCCCGTCAAATGAGGAGACAGCTTTAAAATTTAAAATAAAGTGTGCATGTACACGAGCCATTTTTTACAGAAATATCCTCAACCTCCAAGTTATGAAAAATGAGCGCGATAAAAGTTCGTACTGCCCAACGTATTCTTCGATAAACGTTGGGATAAGTACAACCGGAGATGCGGAAAATTTATCGTTCACCCTACTCTTTGCGAAGTTATTATGGACTTCTCAACGTGGGGACCGGAGGAATTTCACGAAGCTGGTTTAGATTCAAGGAAAATGAAAAAAGATAAAACCACAACTGCAATATGCAGACAATGCAATGCATATACTGCGCCAGAAAACATTGCACGTTTCACTAAGGCATCAGTTTAAATAGAAGCTAGCAAGTCCAAATAAAAAATGAATTATCGTTTGTATGAAGCCACGGAGATCTTTAATCGTAAACTTTATTTTCTCCAATAGTGCATGTTTGAAACTTGATCTGGCACTTGTTCGTGGATATCCATATGATTTTAGAGCGAAAGCAATCCTGAATCTTGAATTTCATCCAGTGTTGTTTTCCGTATAGGTTGCATTTAGAATAGGATGATATTTAGTAGGCTAATCGCTCTATAATAATAATCGCCTTTATCCAATTATTTGGAACTTTACCGTTCTCGGCACACATATTCATAAATTTGCTCAGCTAGACAAACAAATATCCACTACCGCTCTTAAGTATTTCAGCGGTGATACCATCTACACCAGCAACTTTACTATTCTTCAGTTTCTTAATTGCTGATATAATGTCGCGGATATCGATTCTTCTTCCGCCACCTGCGAGGGAAAGTCTAACGCATCCTCTTCTGTGTCACAGTTTTTATGCTCCTTATCTTGACCTCCATAAAATTTTTTGAAAATGTCACTCACATAGTCTTTCATTTTGTCCATATCCCATACCATTTCACCATCAGCATTCTCAGTTTCGACTAACTCATTGCAAGTTCCTCCATTCCTAATCTTCTTAACCCATTTCCAAAATAATTTCTTATTTC
>JAUMHM010000031.1:62613633-62626450 GCA_032362435.1 Melikaiella ostensackeni
AAAATGGCCGAACGTGAAGGACGTATCAATTTAAGCCCACTCTCCGTCCCGACTGTACCATTCATTAATTAACTTAACTACACGACGGCGCATCATTGCTGGCCGCAAGCGCAGTCTCGGCAACAAAAGACGAAAGCCATGGACGTTACTTGATTTTCACCAAGAATGAACGCATGTCTATACTGTACGTGTGAACCCAACTTTATGACGTTTGACACTTCCTAGGGTGAAGAAACTTTGCCTCTGGTATGCGTCTAATTTAAAGCCATCACATAGCTTCTAATAGCACTCATTCATAGACTAACGTCCCCAGAAGTTCATAGAACCGCATTCCTTGCCAAGTTCAAAACAAATTTTTTAAATTAAGAAAAAAGAAACGTCCATCCGAGTCATTCCATTTTCTTTCGCTGAAGTCGGTTGCGGCCTAATTCTGAACAATTTTGATATTCAGCATTGATAATTATCAATGTTTTCAGAACTTATTTGTCACATAAATTTCTTGAATTATTTTTTTGTTATTTCGGAGTTTGATTATCGAAGTGCTAGGGCGCAGAAAAATATCGTACGTTGCATTGTGCTTGGTTTTGGACTTTTCGGGCAGCAGATTTTTCGAAGCACTCGCAGCGGCTTGAACAATATCTGGTGTAGTACAATTTTCACTAGTTTTATCAGAATCGTTATTAAAGTTCATAATCTTTTCACAATGAGAAGGAAAATTACACTTGCACTCTAACCGCGACGACTCTAACCTCGCACTAGGCATCAGCTGTTCGCGTTGACACTGAGCGCTGCTCTGAATCGTCGCAATGTGGAAGTTTTTTATCTGTAAAGTGCGCATGCGCGTTCATTCCGCCGATGCGGAAAGTATATAAGAATCTTAGTACGCATGCGCAAATATTATTCCCGCATTATTTTTAGGAATGAGTCACTTTGCATATAATTTAGGTACATGGAACGACCTACTTGCAAGGTGGGTGTTGCAAAAAGTAACTTTAATATGAAACAATGGGCGAAAATTTTATTTTAAAAATAACTTAAATATAACCATTCTTCAGCACTTTCGGAGCGTTATTAAAATCACAGTGATTAATTTTTCAAAATTAAATATTACCTCATAAGATTCATTTTTTATCAGACTTTCCACGATTTGAGCCCTTTTTTCAATTTTTTATATTAAAATACTAAAGATGGCAGTTTGAAATTCGTCACTTTGGAGGTTTTGTTCATTTTCGGTGACGAATATCTTGTAAGGAGAGAAATGCAAAAATCCAGGAAATATCAGTTCTCCCTTTGGTCTCTCCAAAAATTTCTCGTTGATGCCGAGCCCTTTCCTTCTGAAATAGCAGTTCTCAAAATAGCTTAAAGAATATTGCAATTTTGAGAATTAATTAAGCGAGGTATCGACTAAGGTGAAATTGGTTTTTGTGATTTTGTGAAAGCGTTAAAAAATCGTTAAATCTGACACTTTTCTACACCTTTGCGCCTTGATAATCAAATTTCGCAATAAAAAAAAGGAATTTAGCAAACTTATGTGACAAATGAGTTCCGAAAACATTGATAATTATTATAGTTAAGTATCAAATTTTTAAAAAATTAGGCCGTAACCGACTTCGGCGAAATAAAATAGGGGATGGGTCATCATTCCCCATCCACTAATTTCAAATAAATCATCTAATTATTTAATTTATAGATCGAATCAATTTCAAGTAAGGCAAGTTCTACACTTCAAGTCGCAGGATCTTTCAGCGACGAGATATGCTGTTTCTTAGAGGAAATTAGGTGACACGTGTTCTTCCGAATAGACAAAAAAAGTGTTCCAACAAGTTACATGTATTTGAATTTTGACGTCTATTTTTCAAAAAAAAGCACATTTTTTCTCAAAAATTATATAGTTTTTTATCTAATTCAGATCTTCCAATTTTCATTTCGGATCCTGATAAGTTTTACCGTTCTGTTTCGAAATCCGTCGGAAAATTTGAAGAAAGTTCAAAATTAATAAAGTGTCGACGATTTGTTTGTAAATATAAAATCAATTTTTACAGAAAACTCAGACTTATATTTTTTGCCAATTTTTGATTGATTTCGACCTTTTATAAGGAAGACATCCTGTAGGTTTCACGCGGGCTAAACCACTTTTATGACCAGAAGAATTTTTTTTCATAAAATCGAATGTTCGCATTTTTCTTGCAAATAACGAAAGATAGACAAAATTTGGAGATAAAAGTTTGCACATCCAGAAAAGTTCTACAAAAATTGTCTCTTTCTTTTTTGTGATATCTTATGTAAAAGGAAAATTTTTTCAAATATTTCGAAAAATAAAGAAAGTGGAGTTTTCCAAAAAATGTTCTGTCCATGTTTTTAAAATTCGGAGAAAACAAGACAGACAATTTTTTGCAAAACCTTAAAAAGATCGAAGGGGTAGTACATAGTTATGCAATATACAAATTCCATATGTTCGATTCAATGTGCTGTTAACTGCTTAAACGATGGTTTATTAGTGAAATGTAACTTTCGGCTGAAATAAGGCAGAGCAATGTATTTTTTAGCAAATTTTTAAAGAAACTCTATTGACTTCTAGTATTTCTTGTATTTTTACCACTTAGCCGTAATTTTTAAACAATTGACGTTTGTTTAAGCATTGTCTTGCGACAAAATATAATGAAATTACACCTTCTCTGAAAACATAAATTAATTAGCTTCAATCGAAAATCAACACGATCGATTCACTTTACTTTCAATTGCTAAAACAATTTTAATGGTTTGAGCGTAACTTTTGACCGGAATAAGGCAGAAAAGTTTAAAGCTTTTTGCAAATTTTTCAACAAATTTTATTAGCTCCTCTTATTCTGACACTTTTAATTACCCACCCATAATATTTTTTAACATTTTTCATTCGTTTAAAAACTTTTTTCTATAAAATAGTCAAAAATTTTACTTTTTCTGTGTGACATGAACTAGTGAGTTATAATTGAAAATCACTATGTCAAGGTATAAACTTTTGATATTTTGTCAACAAAAATTGTTCAAACAAATTGAAATTGTTTAAGAAATTATTCAAGTAGTAAAACTACCAGACATACCAGAACTCGATGGAGTTTGTCAAAAACTGTGCAAAAAAACTTTATTTTTCTACCTTATTCTGGTCAAAAATTATATTTCAAACATAAAAATGGTTTAAACAATTGGAAACAAAGTGAATCAATTGTGTTGATTTTTTATATTCCCTGATCAGCTCATGTCATAATGAGAATACAAAAAATTTGCGATGATGTAAAAAAAAATTGTTTGAAAAAAAAAAGTTTAAACCATTATTAGTTAACAAAAAAATATATCGGTTTTTTTAATTCGTCCATTAAAAATGATATTTAATTAAAAACTAGAAAAAAGTGATAATTACAACTAATATATCGTAAAATACTTGATAACCGTTTAGAGGGTGGTTTTTGGGACATGCTGGAAAGGGGCGAGAGGGTCAAAATAAAAAATTAATGCATGCAACATATTTGCGATAGTCACTTTTTTTGAGAACCTCACAAAACTGGTGGGTACCGTTAACAAAATTCGAACTCTGCTTTTTTTTAACAACCCTACTGTACAGCGCACCACACGCCCCACGTGACGCACTCAAGATCTTCATTTTTTTAGCTATGTTCTACCCCTTTGATCATTCTGAAACTCGAAAATGTTATTCTAGATTATTTGAAGATGAATTAATGAGAAAATGTTGATTGTGCCTCAAGCGTATCTCATTAAAAAAATTCAAAAAAGTGTTGAAAATTTTGTTTGGCCCGTATTTTTTGAAAAAAAAATCCGTAATTTTTGTATAACATTGTGACATTGAAACCCATAATATATATTTCTTCATTAAAATCTGTTTAGCTGTTCTCGAGAAAACACTGTTTTTCATTTTTCTTCTTACCCCCATAACTCCTATACAAATTTTTCCTCAAATGTAATCTTTTGGCAAATTTAATTTCACATCAATGTCAAATTATTGTGAAAATCTCAACTAGATCCTAATGAGGGCAGGACATACATGCTTATCCTGCTATGCCCTTTCTACTAATATAAGAAAGCATCCTATCAGTTTTATGCGCGCAAGCCATTTTTGTGGAAACTTACCTCAACATTTTTTTATCTTTGTTGCTATCGAGAAGAATGCGAAAATTCGATTTTATGAAAAAAATTCTCCCAGCCACGAAAAAGATTGAAAATCGACTTTATATATTTTCAAACAAATCCTTGCTACATTGCTAGTTTAGAAAAATTTTTTATTTTCCGACGGACTTCGAAAAAGGACGGCAAAACTAATCAGAATGCAAATTCTGCAGCTTGAATTGTAGGGCCTGCTTGATTTGAAACAGATTCGATCTAATACCATTTTCTTGCTTTAAACAACTCAGTTCTATACCATTCCTTAAATGGTGCTAAAAATGAAGTCATGAGAAGAGTTTTGAAAAGTATTGGTCTATTTATATTAAAAAAATGAAGAGCAGGCTGGGCAAAGTTGTGAATAATCATTTCAAAAAATTAATGAAAAGCAATACTGAGGAGAACATATTTTTTTAACGAGGCTGCCACTTATAGACAATTGCACAAATTTTTCCACACGAGAAGATTTTAAAGTCTCGAGTAAAGTCGCGTATTTAAAACCAACTTGAAATCTCAGTTATTGTCTTTTCGAACTTTTGATTTCAATACGAAAATGTGACCACTAATAGTGGAAGCCTCCTTAAAAAAATAAACATCTCAAAACCTCTTATTCTTAATTTTGTATGGGGGTTAAGCTCACAACTTTTTCCTCCGGTCTACCCTGTTGAAAATGCAAATATTAATTTCAATTCAAAACTACTGGGAAAGCTTTTCTTAATTTTATTCGGAAATTGTTTTCATCGGAAGAAAATTTGTTCATTCTCTTAATAAGATTCGTGGAATAATAAATAATAAACGAGTAAAAATTATTCTAAAAGAATATAAAAAATTAATCACTTCTGATAGTCGTGAACTCTGGTCCTCAAAACTATTATCTCTACAGTAAAACGTTATTAATTTATGAAAAAAATGTAATAGTAGGTCATACGCTAAATTGATAAAAATTATCGAAATACGACTTGAGATGAGGGAATTTGAGACGTAAATACTGTGGTAAGAGCATCGAGCATCGAGTTGAACTGATAATTTGACCCAATCCCATAATAACAATAGCCATTTATAAGACTTTGAAATGTTTTTCTTTTAGCAATTTTCTTACTTGGAATAGACCGAGAAAATGAGTTTACGTAAGTAACTGGCCTTAGAAGCAATTCTGAGGTTGCATAAATATAGATAAGTAATTTTACAAGGATGCTACGATATTCTACTAGCATTATTATTTCGCTTTCGATAAAATTTTAAGTATGTAACAAGTTTTTAAAACAAAATGTTTACATACATTAAAAACGATAATTTATTAATACAGAATATAGACTTTCGCAGCCAGAAAAGACACAGCAAATGGCTGTACTTAATAGAAAAAATTTTGAGATAAACAATTTTTTAAGGCAATATTTTTTCTCATCTTACATAATTTGACTGGGAAAGGAATTTTTTATATTTAATAACATCTTTCACCATTAAAACAAAAGCTGTGTGTCTCATCAAAAAAATAGTTCTGAGGAAATTTGTAGTTATTTTTGAGGTTAACAATTTTGCTTCGTAACAGTTTTTTCGTATCCCGTATAGTTTTGCTGAAAACTGGAATTTTTTATACTTAATAACATTTTTCACGATTAAAACAAAAACTATGCGTCTCATAAAAAAATAGTTTTTATCGAATTTGTAGATCTTATTCAGATGAACAATTGCACATCTTAAAATGTTTTTCGTATCTCGTACGGTTTTCCTAGAATGTGGTATTTTTTATTTTTGATAACATTTTTCATGATTAAAACAAAAACTATGCGTCTTAAAAAAAAATTGTTTCCATCGAATTTGTAGATCTTTTTAAGATAAACAATTGCACTTCTCAAACAAATTTTCGTATCTCGTAAGGTTTTACTAGAATGTGGTATTTTTTTATTTTTAATAACATTTTTCGTATTTCGTATAGTTTTGCTGGAGAATGAAATTTTTTATTTTTTAAAAAGCATTTTCGTTGGATAAAACCAGAACTAATGGTCAAAAATGACTGCTTAGCGAACTTGGGCTTTTTCTTTAGACCTTAAACCAATATGCCAAAGAACAATCCAATCGGATAATTCCATCGAAAGTTATCATGTTCACAGACAACGACAACATTTCTTCTTGTCTTGCATAGTTTGACCGCGAAGTGGATTTTATTGTTTTTTATAAAATTTTTCACGATTAAAACAAAAAATACTCGTCTCATCCAAAAAATAGGTCCAAGAAAATTTGTAGTTCCTTTTAAGGTGAACAATTTTGCTCGTCTAACAGTTTTTTCGTATTTCGTATAGTTTTGCTGAAAACGGGAATGTTTGGTTTTTAATAACATTTTTCACGATTAAAACAAAAACTACCTTCTCATTGAGATGTAAAATTTGAATTTTTTTAGTTTTAATAGCATTTTTTCACGATTAAAACGAAATCCACCTGTCTTATGAAGAAATGGTTCATGACAAATTTTTAGACCTTGTTCGGTGAATAATTTTGTCAATAATATTTTTTTCATCATGTGTTGTTTTCCTAAAAATTTAAGTTTTTCATTTTTAATGTTATTTTTCATGATTAAAACAAAAACTATGCGTTTTATTAAAAAATGATATCAGGAAAATTTTTAGATCTTTTCAAGACAAACAAATTTTTTAAAGCAACATTTTTCTTATCTTGCATAATTTGACCGGGAAATGGATTTTTTTAATTTAATAACATTTTTTACCATTGAAACAAAAACTATACATCTCATCAAAAATATATTTTCAAGAAAATTTGTAGTTTTTTTTTAAGGTGAACAATTTTGCTTTGCAGCAGTTTTTTCGTATCTCGTATAGTTTTGCTAAAAACGAGAATTTTTTATATTTAATAACAGTTTTCACGATTAAAACAAAAACTGTGCGTCTTATTAAAAAATAGTTCTCGTAGAATTTGTAGATCTTTTTCAGATGAACAATTGCGCTTCCCAACATTTTTTTCGTATCTCGTACAATTTTGCTGGAATGTTATATTTATCATTTTTAATAACATTTGTAAGGATTAAAGCAAAAAATATGCGTTTCATGCAAAAAATAGTCTCAAACAAGTTGTTAGATCTTTTTGATTTGAACAATTTAGCTCTCCAACATTTTTTCCGTATCTCGAATAGTTTTGCTGAAAAGTGGAATTTTTTATTTCTTAAATAGCATTTTCGATGGACAAAACCAGAACCATTGGTCAAAAATTGCTGGTTAACGAACTTATCCTTTCTTTTCAGGCCATAAGAGCATGTGATACTAACAATATTAGCAATTCAGTTTCTGCATAATTGTGTCCATAATAATAAATATTTTTCGCTGAAACTTTGGGAAATGGTAAGAAACATGAAGACGGATGTAAATAGCCTATATTTGGTTTCATTAATCAAAAAAAATTATGCGGCCGATAAGACAAAAATCAAATTTTTTTAAATTATTTAAACCAAAAACAGGCTGTTTACTTCCGTTTTCACGTTTCTCGTCATTTCTTAAAGTTTCAGCGAAAAATATTTATTATATTGTGGACACAATTATGCGAAAACTGAATTGCTATTATTGCAAGTAGCACATGCCCTTAAACCAGCGTGCCCAAGGGCAATCCAATCGGATAATTCCTTCGAAAGATATCATGTTCACAGACAACGACAACGACAACGACGACAGACACCGACGTAAAATCAATTTTTCTCAATCAATGAGTCCGAAAACGTCGAGATTTGATGAAATCCGCGAAATTCAATTTTTACATAAAACCAATACCTTCTTATTGAGATGAGAGTGTAAAAACAAGCAATAAAATTCTTATCGTATCTTGGGGTGATGGCTATGGTATGACCCAGATTGCATAACAGAAAAATAAGTAAAATTTATAATCTTGGCGCCGTCTTGAGCATTAATTAGGACAAAAAATGTCCTGAGAATCAACAAAACGTTAAACAAGTATCAACAATCATTGATAAAATTATGTTTACTCGTGTATTATATTTTGAAACTGAACATTTAAAAATCAATTTGTCAGCATAGTTCAAATTATAAATTGTCAAATTATAAAATAGTAGGGAATTAATCATTTTCACACAGATTTTAGTTTGAAATCTATTCTCTTGAAAAAATTTCAGTTCAAAAGCATGTACCCACATTTCGTGTTCACGATTTCACGTGCAACATTATATGTGTGTAAAGTACACAATGAATTTCCTGCTGACCACATCCTTTCATGAACGCCATAACTTGCTAAGGATTCGTCTCGTTTGGAATTTCGGATCTGTAGGCATTGCTTCTCATGCCCTTTTAATTAAATCAACAATAAAAAAATCTAATAAAATTGAGGGGTAAAATCAATAAAAATATCCGGGAAAGTTTCTGTGAATTTTGCTATTTTTAGGAACTGTTTAGATTTTCGATAATTTGCTAGAATACTATTACTAGTTTTTTTGGTTTGTCACTTTGGGGTCTTTAAATGATGAAGAACAATTTTAATTTCTATCACACGTTTCGGCTACATTTAAGGGCACTCTTCAGTGATTTTATGCTAGAAAGTTACATATTTAGTAGAATTTTTTGGTACATGTGCGTGTTTATCCTAAACGTATTCCCCTGAGTAAACCTCAAAAAATAAATAAATAACCTTTTCACAATTATTGTACTACATGCTTACTTATAATTAGTGTCTAACCAATTTAATTTTCGAAACTTAATTATTTTTACAGCAACCTAAATTGCACTGTAGGTGTTCACTTAGAATTATCATTCACATTTTTTGTTTTTTCGGCAATAAGCAAAACAACCAGTAAAAAAGTACAATGTTTTGAAGTCTGTTGAGAATTGAAATTCTTCTGTTATAATATTTTCCACCATTAAAACAAAATCTATGCGTCTCATCAAAAAAATAGTTATAAAAAAATTTGTAGTTCTTTTTGAGGTGAACAATATTCTTCTCAACAGTTTTTTCGTGTCTCGTATAGTTTTGCTGAAAACTGGAATTTTTTATATTTAATAACATTTTTCACGATTGAAACAAAAACTATGTGTCTCATAAGAAGAATAGTTTCCATCAAATTTGTAGATCTTTTCGAGATGAACAATTTCGTTTCTAGTAGAATTATGATTCATTTGTTCTTTCCGCAATAAGCAAAACAACCGGTAAAAAAGTACAAAGTTATAAAGTCTGATGACAATTGAGATTCTTCTTCATTATTTACGCACCCTAAAGTCACAAACCAAAAAAACTATTGTTATTACTGAGGGTCGCATAACGCCACGAACAATTAAAATTATATTGTTTGATTAAAAAAGAACACTCTGAAAAAGTAATTTTGAAACTCGAATTTTTTATTCCTGGAATAACATAATTTTATTCACTTTAGATTGTTACGAATTCTTTTTTACGCCCGCAGATAAATTAAAATATATTGTATCAAAAAGACCGCCCGAAGAGTAAAATATTTCAGACTAACTCCTGATTTGCTTGAACAGAAAATTGCCGTGGACCCTCATACTGGCTCCAACAATTTTGACTCGACAGGCCTGTTTCTTAAATTAATATAGAGGGTCGAGTTGTTTACCTCTATAAGCCATGCTTTAGAATAATTCCCAAAAAGCACTTTTACATCTACAAAAAAATTACATTTAGAGTAGAATATTTTCTATTTTTAAACGAATTCTGTAGAGATGGAAAGGTTCTAAATTTTAAAAGAATTAATTTCTAAGCTTCAATTTATAATAATAAAGTACGTGACTTCCTATAATGTGGTCCTTCCGTCCGTTCAGCATGGAAATGCTGGACTTATAAATTCTCTTATTTTGATATTTTTTCATTACTGAAAGTGATGAAATTAAAAATTTTATTCAAAAAAAGTTAATTTCTACAGTTATAGATAGCTCGATAAAGAAAAATAAAGGAAAAGCAGAGATCTTTTCATTTAGTTTTGATTAGTACAAAATCGAGTTTTTCTTTCATCACTCCTAACAAAAGAAAAACTGTTGGCTTTAATTTCAGCTCTTTTTACACTCTTCAAGATAACTTTAAATTATCCCAAAATTCGAAACTTACAACTTAAGAACACGAAATTTCAACACAAGAGTTGACTTTTTAAACAAGAAAGATTTTTGAGTCAAGAAAGAAAAAAATTTCTACCAAATTATTTAATTTTCTAGAAAAAAGTTAAATTTTCAACCCAAAAATGTGAATTTTCAATAAAAATGTTAGTATTCAACCAAATAGTTGAATTTTTAAATCAAAAAGCCGAATTTTCGAACAAAATAGTTGAAGCCTTAACAAAGAAAGATTACTTTTAACAAAATTGTTGAATTTTCAAGCAAAATAATTAAATTTTTAACAAAATAGTTACATTTTCAACCATAAAGATGAATTTCTAACAAAGAAAATTAATATTCTACCAAAAAAGACGAGTTTTCAAGAAAATATATGAATTTTGAACCAAATTGTTAAATTTTCAACTAAAACAGATACATTTTTAGTTAAAAGAATTGATTTTCAGAAAAAGAAAACTACTTATCTACAAAATAGTTGAATTTTTAATTAAGAAGATTAATCTTTAACCAAAAAGAAAAAGAACTTTTTACAAAGTAGTTCAACTTTCAAGCAAGTAATTGAATTCCAAACCAAAAAAGGCGAATTCTCAAATTAAAATGTAAAAATTGATATTTCAACCAAAACAGATTTTACTTTTAAATTAAAAACAGTTAAATTCAATTAGAATAGCTGAATCTCAAACCAAAACAAATTAATTTTCAACCAAACAGTTGTATTTGTAACCAAAAAGATTAATTTCCTACCAAAAAAGATTAATTTTCATTCAAACACTTGCATTTTTAACCAAAGAAGATGAAATTTCTACCAAAAGTGATGAATTTTTAAATAAAATAATGAATTTTGAACAAACAAGTTGCATCTTCAACTAAAACCGATTAATTTTCAACCAAGAAGTTGCATTTTTTAGCATAAAAATGAAATTTCTACCAAAAAAGCTAAATTTGCAAACTTTAAATTCAGCCAAAAGATACGAATTTTCAACAAAATAGTTGATACCTCAGCCGAAACAGATTAATTTTCAACCTGAAAATATAAGGTTCCAAGAAAAATGTTAATTTTCTACTAAATAGTTTAATTTTCTACCAAAATATTTTAAACTTAACCAAAACAGGGTGATTTTCAACCAAACAGTTGTATTTTTAACCAAAAAAATGAAAATTCTACCAAAAGAGCTAAATTTTTGAACCAAAAAAAAAACAAATTTTCAACCAAGAAAGATTTTCGGTTAATTTTTAACAAAATAGTTGAATCCTTAACCAAAACAGATTAATTTTCTATCAAAAAGTTGCATTTTCAACCAAGAAAGATGAGATTCCTACCAAAAGAGTTAAATTTTTGAACCAAAAATACGAATTTGTAACACAAGAGTTTTATTTTCAACCAAGAAAGATTTTTCGATCAAGAATGGAAAAAAAATTCAACCAAATTGTTGAATTTTCAAGACCAAAAGACAAATTTTCAATCGAAAACTTCATTTTCAACCAAATAGTTGAACTTTCAACAAAGTAGTTGAATCCTCAACCAAAATATGTAAATTTTCTACCAAAAAGTTGCATTTTTGACCAAAGAAAATTAAATTTCTACCAAAAGAGATGCATTTTTAAACCAGGAAGATGGATTTTCAACAAGGGTTGAATTTTCAACCATTTTCAGTCAAGAAAGAAAAATATTTAGACTAAATTGTTGAAGTTTCTAGCCAAAAAGACGAATTTTCTTCATTAATTTTTACATTTATTCCTTCAATATTTTTCTATTATATATTTCAATGCTGATTACCATATAATCGTTTTCTGTATAATGTTTTAACTGTTGAAAATTCAATTTTTTATTTTCTTTAATTTTCAGCAGTTGAATATTCAATTAACCGTTGAAAATTCAAGAAGAAAGCGAATTTTGTATGAAAAATATTATATTTACATAATTTGCAATGAGAATTTAATAAATGAACATTTTAATCCATAAAGAAAAAGTTTGAGAAAAATCTGTGAAAACTGAGAAGACAAATTTCGTAATCGCAACAAAACCGTTCTGTTGAGCAGCTTGTGTTGTCACAACATAATTTTTGTTGACAAGACAAAATTATTTTGTTGTTAGCACAACATTATTTTGTTGGTCTAACACAATATTTTGTTCTTACAATAAAATTACTTCGTTGAGTCTTGTTTTGTTATCCTAAACCAATTTTTTTTTAGTCAACAAATCTGTTTTGTTGAACCAACGAGATATGCGACTACGCAGGCACACTCTTGTAGAAAACGCAAGAACGTTTGTTTCTAATGTGGCGGATATTATATACTGTGAGTGCAAATTGTAATCGGAGTGAAATTTTATTTGTTTCAAGTTAATGAAACATAATAATGATGAAAGTATGCATTAATGACTGTGATCGGTTTAAAGAATAGATAGCTGACAATATCATGTGATAATTTTTAGATGAGTGGATTGTACCTCGGCTGATGACGATCAGTGATCAACACCTTCAAGTGAAAATACCAACCTATGTGCGTTTTAGTTCGGCACTTTACTACATGGGCTGAAAAGTCTTCGGCCTGACACAGAGATGACGCCACAAACAAAAAATCTGTATGCTTGTCAT
>JAUMHM010000031.1:62634613-62660843 GCA_032362435.1 Melikaiella ostensackeni
AAATCTTAAAGGGTGTGAATATGAAAAAGTTTTAATATAATAATTATTGGTAATTAACCATTTTTGCAGTTTATAAATGAAGTTCAGATTCGTTTAATTTTTAACGTTCCGTATTAGAAATTTTTAAATTTTGAACAGCGAATTTGATGGTGATTTAATTTTTTGATCTTAGAAAAATTTGTCGAATCAATTTTAGTTTTTTTAGATAATAATAATTTTATTGTCTTCCTAGCATGTCTGCCGGGTCACATTCGGTGATAAGGGGTCAAAGACGCCGAGACAGAGGATTGCCGCCGGCTTCACATTAGTTGGTGGGGAAGTCCGAGGAGCCGAGAGAGAGGCGCGTGAGCTCATCAGAATTACGCCAATTCCCCTGACTGTTTCCATCATAGAAATTCTTGAAACGGAGTCACGGTCGACGAGGCAATGCCCGAGACTCGAACTAAATCGAGGTTCCAGTGTAGTTTTGTTGACTCAGCAACACTTTTTTTGGGACAACAAAACAAGACTCGACAAAAATTTTTTTCATAACAACAAAATATTGTGTTAGACCAACAAAATAATTTGGTGTTAATAACAAAAATTATGCTGTGACAAAAAAAAACAGCTCAACAAAATGGTTTTGTTGCGATTACAAAATTGTTTTTCTCAGTGCATGCTGCTATGGCTTTTTAGGTCTTCTTCGACCTTGGATAAAAATCTAGGGTCTGGCACCTCTAAAATTTTCGTGGCGTCAAATGTCAGATCGATATTGAAAAATTCAGCAATGAAGGATTGCACATTATCAATCTAATATTCTACTATTTTGAATTATAGTCTTTTACTACTAATAAATGGAAAAAAGGGATTTTCAAAACAGAAATCAACGATAATATTAAAATTATCAGACAAGTCAGTTTCAACTGACTGAACATCATCCGGTATATTATCCAACACCGTGTGACCCAACTGGCAGAAACCACACTAAAAACATGACACCTTTAAAGTTGAAATCCTATCGTGTCAGGGCACCAATATATTTAAACCTTTTGGATACCTTCGCAATATTTTAATCAATTGCATATATTTATCAATTATCCATTTTTCCTTTTTAATATTTTTTATTTATTTAAATTCTATTGAGTATTGACCCTACATATCAGAAAATAAACATAGATATCTGTTCCTCTTCTTACTAAAAGTTTTTCAAAAATATAAAGTTTCTCTTCCAATTCCAATTACAATTGAAAAATTAAAAATTGTACTAAATAATACTTTCCTTCTGTGTCTCCATTAGAAATCAACCTGTTCGAATTTTTCAAACGCTACCCTTCCATTTTCTTCCTTTTAGTGAAAAACTTATTTCCTTTTAATTTATTATAATAAAAATTATTTAAGATTCTCGCTAGCTCGTTTTAGGTCCAAAAAAAATATTTTTTATTTTTTCATTTTTATAGAGAACATATTTGAAGATAAAACGAAAGTAGAATAGGTGCAAGAAATTGAATTATTGTCAATGGCGATAAATTACTTTTATAACAAGTGTTCTTCGATTTCATTTGATGAACTCCTAAAATAAAACACAAAATATACAAACATAATATTTTAACAGACTTCACAGCCCAAAATGCTCACACAACAGGGGAAATCTGGTGATTTCTCATGAAAATAGAGGAATAAATTTAGGAAACAGTTGAATTTTAAAACAAAAGATATGAATTTTCAACAAAGAAAAAAATTAATTAATTTTTCTAGAAGAATAGTTAAATTTTTAATTCAAAAAGACGAATGTTTAACAAAACAGTTGAATTTTCGAACAAAAAAGATAAAGTCGCAACCGAAAAGACGAATGTTTAACAAAACAATTGAATTTTTAACCAAATAATTAAATTTTTAACTAAATAGTTGAATTTTTAACTAAATTTCTAAATTTTCAAAAAAACAGTTGAATTTTTTATTGAAATAACGAATCTTCAACAACAAAAAAATGAATTTTCAACAAAGAAGTTCAACTTTCAACCAAGTAGTTGAATTTTCAATGAAAAAAGATTAATTCTTAACGAAAAATACGGTAGTGGATATTTCAACCAAGAAAATATTTTTATTTTAAGTCAAAAACAGTCGAATTCAACCAAAAAGATGATTTCTCAATAAAAAATGTAATAGTTGATATTTAACTAAAACATATTTTAATTTTGAATCAAAAACAGTAATTCAATCAAAAAAGACGAATTTTCAACGAAATAGCTGAATCCTCAACCAAACCAGATCAATTTTTAACCAAACAGTTGCATTTTTAACCAAAAAAGATCAAATTTCTACAAAAAGAGATGAATTTTTAGACTGAAAAGGCTAATTCTCTAGAAAACTGCTGAATTATCAACCAAAAGGTTAATTTTCAACCAAATGGTTTTATTTTCCACAAAAATAATAGAATTTTCAACCCAAAAGTGGATTTTTAACCAAACAGTTGAATTTTAAACTAAAAATGATCAATTTTCAATGAAAAATGGAATAGTTAAATTTGCAGTTGAAAAAATTTATTTAAAAAAAACTAATTTCCATCGAAATGGTTAAATATTTAACCAATGAGGTAGATCTTCAACTAATAAAATTCTTTTTTAACAAAAGTAATTCAACAAAGTTGTTGAATTTTCAATTAAGATTAGTTTTCTGTAAAAAAAACGAATTTACAACAAAATAGATCACTTTTCAACCAAAAATGAAATAGTTAAATTTGCAGTTAAAAAAATTGATTTTCAACAGAAAAAACGAATTTCCAACAAAGTGGTTAAATATTTAACCAATGAGATAAATCTTAAAGTGATAAAATGCTATTTAACAAAAGTAATTCAACTTTCAATAAAGTAGTTGAATTTTAAATCAAGAAGATTAGTTTTCTATCCAAAAAGACGAATTTACAACAAAATGAATCAATTTGCAACCAAATTGTTGACTTTTCAATTGAAAGCGATCAACTTCCAACTGATAATGGAATAGTTAAATTATAAACCAAGTAGTAGAATTTTTAACCAAAAGAAATTAATTCTGAGCCAAAAATATAAGAGGGGATTTTTCAATTAAAAAGAATCAATTTTCAACAGAAAATAATAGTATTTTCTTACTGGGTTCTATTAATTCAGTTTGAATTTAAGCAAAAAAAAACGAGAAAAATGAAAGTTTCTTGAAAAAGGGGGAACTGCGTTTTGGCAGTTTGACGTAGTTTTTGAACGGCCCCTTTCGTGCACCTTTTTCAATTAAATTACAGGCAAAATTCATTTCTAAATCAATATAGTACCATCTAAATTTAATTAATTTATGTGTAGCCAAAGAACCAAACGAAGTAATATTTCTTTTATCAATATTTATTTTATAAACATCTGTCAATTCGAAAATTTTAACCATAACAAAAAAGTATTGATTATTCGATAATTTAGATAATTTGAATCTTCAAAATTGATTCAAATAGTTTAAATGGGTAAAAGAACGGTTCAAAAGAAATATTAATTCGTTTGGTTATTTGGCGACATTATGAATATTTGGAAACTTTTTGAAACTTATGGTTTTTTTTCAGTAACATGTATAAAATTGTTTAATTCGATTATTATTGTGATTATTCTTTATGTGTCACAGATGAAATTTTATATTTATTTATATATTTCCATCAAAAAAAGAATATTCAGGCATCACTTTAAGCCTTAATTGTATTAAAACTACAAAGTATGATTCGAAGTCATTAACGACCTCAAAAGAATTTTATTTTCTTTTATAAAATTTCGGGCTTATTATTCAACTAAATTGAAACAATTTCAAGGAATGGAAGAATTTGAATCTTTATATTTTTACATTATAAAAATCAAGAACCGAAAAATTTCTTTCTTGACTTAAAACATAGCGGAAACCTTTAATATTTTTTTTTTAATAAAGTAAAACGTAGGAAATAACTATTTCACCAAAAGGAAGAAAATTGAGGGTTAGTGTTTCCAAAATTCAAAAATGTTGAATCCCAATATAAGCACCGGACTGTCCTTATACACACAAAATTTGGTAACTATGTTTTAAGTGAGTCAATTCTTGAAGAAGAAACGGCAGTTGGTATATGCTTTCGAGCATTACAAAGAAAGGGACAAGTTGAAGGGCAGACAGGTTTAAGTGATTAAGCGATTAAGTCAAGTAGGAAAATTTAGATTATAAAAGGGTGTTATATTTTTATGACACTTAGAAGATTCGAAGATTGAATTTATCCATTTATTTATTACATAAAATGATTTATTTATAGCTCAAATCAAGATGTCTGATGATAAATCTTTTTCATCATTTATAATAATAGTTTTACTTACAAGAAGACTTTTAGAGAAAGAGAAATTTTGCCATTTTCCAAAGAACCTCAACAGAATTATATTGCAATAAAAAAATTACTCTGACAGAATCAAGGCGGGATAATTGGACAATAATAACCCAAAAAAATTTTTGGGAAGATATTATTTCCATATTTACGTCTAACAGTTTTTTAATTACAAACTTCGAGAAATCGAAATTTGACGATTATTTCGGACAAATGATCAGCAGATCTTTTCTATTTCTTCATAGCAACTTTTACAGGGAAATACTCTCCTCATTTCTCCACTGCGACAACATTATTAAATGAACGATTTTAATCTACGCGAATTTATTCTCAATATTTTTGAGAAGATATTATTTATAGATATTATTGTATGGGAATAATATCTTCCCAAAATTATTGAGACTGAACTCGCGTAGATTAGAATCATGCATTTAATAATGTTGTCACAGTGGAGAAATGCGGAGAGTATTCCCCTGTAAAAGTTGCTATGAAGAAATAGAGAAGATCTGCTGAAGCCTCGGTGGCGTAATTGGTTAACGCTTGACTCATGCATAGTGGCGTTCCCGGTTCAAATTCGGACTGAGGCAGATTTTTTCTATTTCGCCAAAAAATCATTTGTCGGAATTAATCGTAAAATTTCGATTCCTCGAAATTCGTAACCAAAAAAATTGTCAACTTGAATTTTAAAGTAACATCCTCTTTAATCTTCGGTATTTATTCCATTCCGATTCAAATTTGTTTCACCCCATTTCCGAATCCAGACGGTACAATGAAGAAATCATATATGATATGATATCTCACACGATGAGTTCCTGTACAGGAGAGGATAAAAAAAATTGCGGGTGTACCTCGTGAGAGAGAGAACGGGACAAGCAGAAAATAAATTGAATCGCTTGGTGACTTTAAAAGACAGCAAATTGTTTCGTCCGGTTCAATTGGAACCCTCAGTACTTAACAAATTACGCCAAATCCAAGGTGTTGCACAAAACTACAAAACATTTAACCCAATAATCTTTCTAATAGTTCTATTGTTACACTTTTGAACTTGAAAAAATTACATTCCAGGACACAGGTGTACTTCCTGATCCGGTAAAAAATCATTATAAAATTTTAAGGGGAAACATTGTTGGCGTCAGGGGTGTCAAACGAAGCGTGAAAGTCTCACTTTCGCAGGAATTTCAAACATTTTTTTACTGGTTGGAATATCAACTTTCTGCAGATACATTTGCAATGCTAAATATCTTGGCAATGAGGGAAATAATTTGATTTTTTTAAATAGGTTATTCAATAGCTTACAAATATTTTTTTTTCGTTTCAGAACCGAACAGATGACATTAGTTCTGAAGTGGGTTGTGGCGTACGATGTAAGATAGATCAGGTAAGGAAAAGCAAATAAAATATTATAATTTTTCCTTCCAAATTTTTTGGTATATTTTCATGAAAACCTATGAAAAGTGTCACTTTTTTGCTGAAACTCTTTCACTTTACATTTTAAAATAAGATCTATGTGTTCAACATCGTGCGATATTTTGGCACCTTAAAAAATGCTGAAAATAAGTGAAAAAATGGTGTTTTTTGGTGATTTCTTCATTTTAGAGCATTCAAAGTCTAGAAAAGCCAGAATATAAATTAAATTGTATTGAATTATCTATCAATTAAAGAAAAAAAAAGGTTATCTGTCATGGTTCACGAGATATGACTTTTAGAAGTCAGTTCTTACTTTAAAAATATTTCTATTTTCATTTATTGTGAAATATCTCCTTTCATATGCATTTTGGGTGAAAGCTGTCTATATATGGATTAAAGTAGACTCAATTCCCAAAACATATAAAAAATCATGTTTTAGCATAAATAAAAGATCCAAGTTATAGCGTACCAAATAAAGCACTTTTTATTGAACATTAAGCTTGTTCTGATTTTTTTTTTTTTTTTGGTTGAATCCTACGTTAAAATGTAACGTTGCTTTGTTTAAAAAATATTGTCAAGGAAATTTGTGAAGTTGGCGCTGCATTATATATACTGCAGTGCCATCTTCAGAAGTTTGCATTCACTAAATTATAATTTAGTGATCATGCGAATGGCTGCTCGAACTGCACGTGGCAGCGAATTAACATGTATTTTCATCGAAAGCATCCGTAATTTTATTGAATAATGTGTAAGTGATATTTTTGTTGAATTATATGTAACATATATACAAAATAGGGTGTGTGAATATAAGCAACAAATTTTAACTAATAATTATTTGTAATATATGAAATAAAAGGGATACTGTTAAACTTGTATTGTGTAAATAAAAGTCAGTGGAAAATAATGAATTGTCATAGTTGATTGCAATTGTTCAACATTCACATGTTGCGTGATACAAGTACTTGCAAAAAACAGTTTTCAAGCAACAAAATATAAACATTCGACATCATATTTCCAAAATTTGTATGTATTTGAATATTATTATTCATTTTTTCATTTACAAATAGTCTTTCACGTATATTTGTATCACGTCTAAATGTTGAACGTACCGGAAAACAGAAAGGGTCTAGACGGGCGGTGGAAGGGTATTCCCGTTAGGACCTTGTTAGAAGTTCTAGATGGAGCCTGGTTAAAACAGTGTTGCAGAACCAGTCAGGTCCTCACTATCGTTTTCCGATCAGTGCCCGATCAGAAATAGGGAAAACTATGCAGGGCCCTTCTAAATCCCGATCGCCACTTCTTCATGGGACCGTGTTATTTATGTTCATTATATGATTGATAAAAAGTTATAATTTTAAACTCATTAATATTAGAATATCGTTTTTTTAGATTTGTTGGAAATTGAGTCCACTTTAATCCATATGCAGGCCACTTTCACCTAAAATACATATAAAAGAAGATATTTCATGAAAAATGAAAATATTTTTCGCCTTTATCCTCAAGTGCTAACATGTGGCCAACAAAATTTACGATGAGTATTTCATTTCCACTAATATATTCACGACAAAATGAAATAAATTTCGCAAAGTTTTTGTTATCATACTTTTCTTTGAATGACCGAAGTTTGGTAGCGCTGACGTTATGAAGGGATACACCACCTTATGACGATTTAGCTGCTTTGTTTGGAAATGATTTTAATTTATACTTATGGAAAACATTAATCGCATCAAGTTGATAGTTGGGTGTAAACTTTAAATAATGGACAATACAAATAAAAATGTAGCCTCGGATTGGATTGACACTTTTTTTGACGAAAAGCATGCCCTTGGAAAAGTCTTAGGCGATAAATGGATGGATTGCTAGAGGTGTAAATGTTCTTAAGCAAAGGGAATTGCGTGATACAATGCGCTTAAGGAAGCTTGATATTTTATGTGTATCTGAAACCAAGAAGAAGGGGTGTGAGATAAGAAAGATTGAAAATGGACTCGAACTATAGTCAGGAGTAGATAATGAATCATGTGATAGCTAAGAAGTCGGCCTGATTATGGATGAAAGAGCAAAACGGCACATCAAAAAGTATGAATGTGTATTCCCTAGTTTATTATGGGTTAGAATTGAAGTGGGATTCAAAAGGCTATTTTAGTATTCTACGCTCCTGTTGATGGTGAGTGAACTGATGTAAAAGATACCTTCCGGGATTCTTTAAATAATATTCTAGGAACTTGTGATCCTGGGGCAAGAATCATCTACTCGGAGATATGAATAGTTGGGTTGGTGTTCAACGCGAAGGTACGGACAGGGTACTTGGTCACATCGGAGACGCAAAAACGAATGGAAATGGGGATAAATTTATTAGCTCATGCTCAGAAAGAGGCTTGTTTATTACAAATACTTGTTTCAGACATAAAATAATCAACATGTATACTTAGTGCTGAGGCGAAAGACACAGTATGATTTATTTTGTTGTAGCGGATGAGAGACTGAGAAGGCTAATGAGAGATACAAGAGTTATGAGAAGTTCTGAATGTGAAACGGATCACTACCTCATAGTTTCAAAAATGAACCTAGGTCAAGGATGGAGGAGGAGAACAATTAATAATAAGTCAAAGCAGACACAAGTTACAATAGAGAATTTATAGAAACCAGAAGTATAAATAGTATATCGTGAAAAGCTGAATAAAAATTTAGGTCAACCTAGAGAAGACGAGAAGACAGAATTAAGCAATAAAAATGTAGAGGATGCATGGATAATTTTACAGGATAGCATCTTCAAGAGTGCATCTGAAGTGTGCGGTTAACGAGAAAATGCAAGCGTACTTGAGAAAGCTGAATATTAAAGGTCTGAGTATTGAGGAGAGGTCTAGACTTTAAAATAATTATAGGGATGAAAACAGAAAAGCAAAGACAGTAGTCAAAGAAAGGAAGGATAAAATCAAAGCGGAATAAGATAAAAAAGAACAAAATGATTTTGAAGGACATAAAAAATCATTTTTGAAATGGGTTAAGAAGATTACGAAAGGAGGTACTAGCACTGAATTAGTCGGAATTAAGAAATCTAATGGTGAAATGGTATGGAATACGGACAAAGTGAAAGACTGTGTGAGTGATTTTTTCAAGAAGTTGTATGGAGGTCAAGCTACGTAGCATAACAACTGTGACACAGAAGAGGATGCACTAGACAGTTCCGTTGTAGGTGGAAAAATAAGAATCGGTATCAGCAAAATTATATCCGCAATTAAGAAACTAAAGAATGGTAAGGATGCTGGTGTGGATGGTATTGCCGCATTTCTGCTTTACAACGGCGGTGATTATTTGATTGTGTGGCTGAACGATTTTAGGAATAGGTGTGCTAAGAACGGTGAAGTTGCGAATAATTAGAAAAAGGCGATTATCGTTCCATTCTACAAGGGAAAGGGTGAAAAAGATGACTGTCATAATTATAGAGCATTTAGCCTACTAAGTACCGCGGGCAAAATGTTTACCAAAATACTTAGTGGTGAAGTTTTAGGAGTAACTGAAGAAAGGATCTGGGAAGTCCAATGTGGATTTGTGCCAGGGAGATCATGTGCTGATCAGATATTTAGCTTGAGACAAATCATAGGAAACAATTTGAGAGTAAACAAAAAAGTTTATTGTGCATTTATCGATCTGGAAAAAGCTTTCGATAAGTTCAGTAAAACTAAACTTTTGGAAGTCCTGAAAAAGTATAGAGTAAATGGAAAACTGAGCGATTGGTTTGATATTAAGCAGGGCGTTAGGCAAGGCTGCGTTATGTCCTCCTGGATATTGAATATATATATATATGGACAAATTTCTAAGAATGGCTCTCTTAAACGAAGAAGATGTTAATCTCGGGACAGTGAAAGTGCGTGGACTGGCTTTTGCAGATGATAAGATTGTTACAATAGAATCAGTCGACGATTTGCAGAGAATGATGAGCAGGCTGGTTACCAGCATGAAGAGTAATGGTCTTAAGATTAACATAAATAAAACAAAAATTATTGTGTTTCAAAGAACGGGGAAGAAACCAGTATGCAACATTGCCTTAATCGAAGAGAGGATAGAACAATTCGATGATTTTGTATATCTTGGAAGTTTACTTACTGCTGACGGAAAGATAGATGCAGTGATATCCAGACGTGTAAACGGGGGTAGAAAGATTATCAGCAGTGTACGATCCATTATACTAGAAGTAACAATATGACGAATAAAGCTGAAATTGCAGTACATAATTCTGTGCTTACACCCACTGTGCTGTATGGTAGCGAGACCTGGATGTATTAAGAAAAAGATAGGCGTAATGTAAACGCGGTTGGCATGCTAATCCTGGGGAATATATAGTATGCGGTGAAACGCTAATGGACAAAGTCACTAATGAGAGGATTCTCAAAAAATGTGGTGTAGAAGAAAAATTGATTGACAAGAGTCAAAGAAATTTGCTGAGATGGTTTGATCATGTTGTGAGAATGATCTGAATGTGTCAAGATATCGCACAATGTTGGACACATACATCTTATTTAAAAATAAAAAATGAGAGAGTTTCAGAAAATAAAGTGAAAATAAGTTATTTCGAAAATGAAAAGGAGGAAAAGTTTTAATTTGTTGGTGAGTGACGATAGTTGAACGCAAATCCACTTCGTAGACCAAATAAAGGGATACGAGTACACCGGACCCTCCCATACAATGAAGGTACTTCCGGTCTGATAGGGCCCCCTGTACTATATACTATATAGTATGGAACGTAACGTGAACGTTACGCAGAGACAGTAAACGACAAATAAAAACAAACTGAATGAATGAAAGAATGACCGGTGTGTAGGGCTTCGTGCTTTAAATTGGATTGCGTACAAGTGCGGTCTTTGACGGATGTCGCCAAATTGGCGTGTGACTCCGGATCCTCCCGCTTGTCGCGGAAGTTGAGACAAAAGCTGGGAAATTGGAAAGCTCGCGTGACACTTTTGAGTAAACAACTTTAATGCAACTTCAGCGAAAGAGGATGCATTAATCGACTGCCACATCTTTTTTAATTATCATCTCTTTCGTCCTTCCAAGTAAAGAAATTTCCCAAAGGTCATCAGATGTGAAACAGTTTTTATTTGATGTCAGAAAATTGTCAGTGTTACTTGACTTTTTGTAGGCACTGTGCATTTTATAATTATGTTGCAATATAAGAAATTTTTTGCTTAAGTAATACTGTAATATACTCCAAAAATACTATTTAATTCTGGAGATAATACATATACAAGGAAATAACAACTCGATTAATTTGAGATCAGATATTCAAGGCTGAAGTACTATATACAATAATTTAAATGCACAAATATGCATTCTAAAAACAACACCTACTAATATAATTTTAATTTTAATTCTCCCGGGCCTCGAACATATATGCTTCGTTAACCTAACCCCTTTAATTGCACACAAATTCGCAGTCTTGTCCCTAATTTAGCTTGCTCCATGGCTTTTAACTACTAGCTTTTTAAAATGTAAATAAATTTCTTATATTTGCTCGACGATTTACCTCGTAAGAGTATCAATACTCCGAAAAATCTACTTTCTTCATAAACATGTTTTCCTGATTCCTAATATGTTAGATGCACCTAGGAAATTCTTAGGCGTTTTGTTGTTATTTACCATTTTCCGTTTTCAAATAAAAAACGCCATATCTTTTAAAGTTATGAAACATTTTTATTATTTTTTCATAATCACTTAGAGAATTGTGATACGCTCAAATTTGGTTTAAGGTATATGTTGATTCAATTGATAATTTACGAGAAAAACAGTAAAATAGCGTCTAAATAAAACACCGTTTCTATGCTACATTGTTTAACGTTTCACAATTTCTTTTTTCAATCATGTAGTACCTCACGGCCATAGCAGGCCATACCCAAGACTAGAGTTAAACGGAGAATTGAGTGTGATAGTCCAATCGAAATATTTTTAAGTTGAATTACCTTCATCCCAGTGAGTACTACATGATGAAAAAGAAGGAAATTGTGAAACATTAAAAAATTTAGTATAAAAACGGTGTTTTATTGAAACGCTATTTTACTGTTCTTCTCGTAAACTATCTATTGAATCAACATATACCTTGAACCAAATTCGAGCGTGTCACAATTCTCTAAGTGATGATGAAAAAAAAATTGAAAATTTTTCGTAACTTTAAGTTATACGGCGTTTTTATGTAAGAACGGAAAATATTAAATAACATCAAAACAACCAAGAATTTGCTGGGTGCATCCGACATATTCGGAATCAGAAGGACATTCTGCACAGGAATCAATCAAGTTTCCATGAGGACCTAAAATGTACACAGGAATGCTTTTGGATCCCCGACTATAATCTAAAGACTGTAATATCGAAATAATCATGGTCCCAATATAAAGTCTAAATACACCCTCAGGGACCGGAAAGGTAATCAGCAAGGCGTATCTCCACATTGGAAAGTAAGCCCTCTAATTATCGTGACGGAAAGTACACAAAGCAGACTTCCGATATTTAGGTAATTATTTTCGTGTTTTCAAATTGTAACACATTCTGAAAGAAAGAATTCCTGCACGTGGAGACCCTCCAGGAACGAAAGCCAAGCCCCCATTGTTTTTCTAGTGTTTATAAGTATTCAAATCGAATAACTTAAGAACATTGGATAAAGGGGACTTAGAAAATTTTTTTATTTGCCCCCAATTATGAAAAGGCCCTGCCCCCATATTTATTTTCACAAGTAGATTGTAGGATAAATAAGCAAAAGTCACCAAATATTCGGGGTCTGATGAAATCCTGGAATTCATATAACTAAAAATACATCGCGTTTTTTATGAGAAAATGAATGTTTTAATAGAAAATATTCATTTTCTGAAACGTTGAAATCAACACCGAGCAGACAAATCCCGAGAAAGAGATGGTAAGTGTCAAACACACTTGACTTCAGTCATATTTTACAGGCACAAGACCAACACTAAATAGAAAAAACGCACTGTTTAGCATCCTTTCACAAACTAAACTTTAAAATTAAGAAGCAAATTTCGCGATTCAATGCGAAACAAAAGTGAAAAATACTTCTAACTTTTTTGAGAAATACGCAACGGAAGATGACAGATGAAGAAGCAGAAGAAGCCGATCTAGCAGCGTGTTCACAAGGCGGTAGCGGTCACTTTTTGTACTAAAATGATAAAATCGCAGAATACAGAGAGAATCGCGAGAAATGACATCACTTCCTCGGGATTTGTCTGCTCCGTATTGATTTGAGAAAATGAATATTTTCTATCAAAATATTCATTTTCTCATAAAAAACTCGATGTATTTTTCGTTATCTGAATTCCAGGATTTCATCAGACCCCGAATACTTGGTGAGTTTTGTCTACTTATCCTACAACATACTTCCGAAAATAAATATGGGGGCAGGGCCGTATTCATAATTGGGGGCGACCATAAAAATGTCTATCCCCTTTATCCAACGTCCTCAAGTGATTGCAGCAAAGGCCTAATTACTGATGTTTTATTTTATTTTATTTTTTTATTCTCATGTTATTGACGTTAATAGTTCTACATTTTTTTTTAATTTCTGAATTTTGACGTAACACAATTTTTCAGTTGCTACAATTAAAAGAAACTAGGATCACAAATTCCAGGAAGTAGCAGCTTGACTTGGCGTAATAAATAATAATTTTAATTCGTACCTTCGACCAGAAAAATATCTTTTTGTCAGTGACCACTTGAGATGACTAATTACTCTTATAAAGTAGTGGGTTCCGGATGCCGAAAACAATAGGGGCTAGGGGAAGCTGTATCGAATTAAAAAATTATAAAAATGCATTAAGTATAATTATTGCCAGTTATTAAACAAAAAAATGCTTTTATTCTGTAATTGAAACTAATTGTATTTTTTAATATTCATATCTTTTCACTTTAATAATTTATGTCTTGTCAAATTTTTCCTTTTTATAACTGAATTGTTTTATCGCTATAAAATGTAAATTTAGGTATATTGAACAATAGCAATACCTATTTTCGTCAAAGGAGGTGAACTTCTTTCGAAAATAGGTGACGAATAAGTATGACAAAAAAGTATTATAAACTGAATAAACATATAAATCAATGCTTATTATCATTTTATTAGTTGAACTAATAAAAGAACTTAATTTTTGATAAATCTTTTATGCGCGCAATGTTAAAAAACATCAGACCATATTCATCGAATACGAATAAAACAACACATATTTTCCGGGTATGACAAAAAAAATGTGACAAACTTATGAGTATTGTAATTCATAAAGCTAATTCAAAAAGTAGTCGAAAATTTTCTTCAAAGTGTGGTATTCTTTTAATTAATACAGATGGGGCATTCGATTTTACACAGCGCATTGACCAAAACTTGAATCTTTTAAAATATACTATACTCTTTAAAATGCTCTGAAATTTTTAGAAACATTGTGAGTGCTTTAAAAGTCTTGTGAAATTCGTAGAAATTTCTTAAAATCCCTATAAATTCCTTGAAATCCCTAGAAGTCAGTTAAAATTTCATTTCATTTCCTCGCAAAATTTCTCTAGAAATTCTTTGAAATTCCCTGAAATCCCTTGAAGTTTTTTAAATCCTTTGATCTCTTTGAAACCCTCAAAAAATTCCTTTGAAATTGTTGAAATCTTGAAATTTATTGGAATCTTGTAAATCATCCTAAAAACCCTTGAAATCCATTGAAATTTTTTTAATCTTCAAAGTCCTTAGAGATTTTACAAAATCGTGTAGGTCTGGTAAAATTCCTACAAGTCCCTTAAAATACTTTGAAAACCGCGAAGTATCTTACAATTTGTAATAACTCTTAAAATTTCTTCAAAAATTTTGCGAACTTTGAATTCCCTTGAAATTCCACAAAATCTGATAAAGCCCTCCAAAATCCTTTGAAATCTTTAAAGTCCACTAAAATCTATTAAAAACCCTTGAATTCTGTTGAAATCCTCCGAAATTCCTGAGAAACTCTAATTTTTTGAAATCTATAGAAATTCCTTATAACTTTGTAAACATTTTTTATTTCTTCTGAAATCCTATGAATAGGATATTGTACAAATATTGTAAAATTCCTTAGACATTTTTTAACTTCTTATTATTTTTGTAATCCTACGAAATTCTTTCAAATCCCGTAAATTTTGTGAAATCCCTAGAAATATTTTGAGATTCGGTAGAACAAATTGAAATTTCTGGTATCTTTTAAAATTCTTTAAAAAAATGTTTAATCTTTTTTAAGTAAGATAAATTTAATTAAATTTAGCTTTCATGTCTTTAGAATGAAACAAGCGAACTGCCCACTAAATAACAAGCATCTCAGGTATAAACTACAAGAGTGCATCCAGAAAAAAGATATAGGGATGTTTTTAAAACATAAAGAGGAACCCTTTTTTTAGGATTACGGTGAAGATAGAAATTTAGTCTACAAACCATTCTTCAATTATTATTTCATAAAACCACCCTTTTCAATAAATAATCTCTGCTAATAAAAAATAAAGCATTGCACTAAAATCGAAAATACAAAATGAAGAAGTTTTCAATTTCTCCCCTTCCTTCTCTCCTTTCTCTCACCTTACTTTATTATCTTTTCAATCTTTAATTTTTATTGTCTTAATATGAGTGGGATGAATATCAACACATTGTTAAATTCTTGTAAAAATTTTTTGTTAAAAGGTTCAAAAAGATATATACAAAGAACGACGAGTTAAAATTTTTTAAATTCTTAAGGGCATGTACCAGACTGCCACGTGAACAATTTTTTTTTAACAAACTTACTCATAAACTAATTGCTCGAATGAATTTTACATACCAGACAAACCTAAAGGGAGACTCTGTCTGATATAGAAGAAAAATATAATAAATCCATTCGACTTAATGGTTTATAAGTTCGTTTAAAAAAATTAGCCACGCGCCAGTTTGGCACATGCCCTTAAAAATTTCGTTATTAGAATCAAAAACACTTTTTATTTTCTTCATCTCGCGGAAATAATTCATAAACCGGTAATTGAGGACAATTAAAAGAATAGGTAATAATTTAATGGAAACCTTCTAATAATTTAATAAGGGATTATAACATCCTTTCCCTCATTCCTTAAATTGATCTGGCCGAAGAAGATGAGTGGTTTAAGATTTAGAGAAGAAAGATAAGGAAAAATAAAAATAAAAAGGAAGTGGTCTCTTGCCCTGAGCTGCGGGTCTCTTTTAAATTCGTGACTTCCTGAAGAGTGGTAGCAACAGCCCTAAACAAAGTTAATGGGGTTTGCGCAAATCCGAAGCGAATGGCTGGACCACTCTGGTAGCATGAAGATCTATACGATCTATGGGGAGCTGAGTTGAGGCTGCGAGGGCCTGGTCTGGTTGGGACATATTAAATGTTGAGGATTTAATGAGGAAGTGAGAAATTAGCAGACGGTACACTGAGCCACCGGCTTTAGCCTTTTTTACCGTCCGGTGGCTCTGCCAACCCTTATTAAAAATTAAAATCCTACACTCTCCAAACAAATTAAATCCTCGGCTCTGATTCGCCCACAGAAGCGTCCAACTCAAAAGAAAGACCACCACGCGAATGTTTGATACAACTTCTATTCTATTTGAAATCTAAATCGCAATCGGCAGCGTAGGGTTCCGCAAACTCCTTCAGGTAATACGTGAGCCATAGACTAGTGCCGCAAAAACTCTTCAAGGGACGGATTAGTAGCTTAACGATTAGGGTGGTTCAAAAATGCATTAGAATTTTTTTCTTTGGGAATTTTTATGCTCTCACCCCCCAAATTTGTTCGAATCCACAAAAAAAGAAATACGTATTTTTTTTAGGAAAAAACTATATTTAGAAGCTCCGCAAGCTCCATGAAGTTTAACACGTATTTCCCATCAAAAGAAGACGTTTTTGTAAATTTGATTCACAATCGTCCATACTAAGTGTATCGTGTTGACCCTCAACATTCCTCTTCACAATCAGCCATAGAATACGAATCAAAAATTACTTTTGGAATTGTACCCCCATAAATCTGTTTTATATGGTCCCAAAAAATATCCATAAGTGAAAAATTGGATTTCGCGTGTTTTTGGCGCTAATTATTATTTTTATGCGGCTTCTTTTAGTACAAATTGTTTCTAATATATAAAATATTACTTTCTTTTGATAATTAAACGCTTAAATAAACTTCTCAAACAATTCATTATATTTTACAGCAATTTGCTCTTAGAATAGAGCTAGAAAGTTGCATTTTTTCCGAATTTTTTACCTCTTCAGTGAGAGCGAGGCACTTGTCAATCAGAATTATCAAAAATAATTATTTGAACAATTTATTATTATTTAAACAATATTCTATTAGAATAATGCTAAAAAGTTGCGGTTTTTTTCTGGAAATTTCCACTTTTTGAGCATTTTTAATTAGAGTGAGGTAATAATTAATTGAAATTAACAAACGTAATTGTTTAGACAATTAAAAATAATAATATTCTCTTTCAATAATGCTAGAAAGTTGCGGTTTTTTCTGGAAATTTCCACTTTTTGAGCATTTTTTAATTAGAGTGAGGTAGTTATTAATCCAAATTAATAAACGTAATTGTTTTAACAAATAGAAAACATAATATTCTCTTCGAATAATGCTAGAAAGTAGCGTTTTTGTCTGAAATTTTCAAGTTTTTGTCCACTTTTCACTTAGAATAAGATAATAATTAATAAAATGTAAGAAAAATAATTGTTCAAACAATTTATTATTGTTTACAACTATATTCTCCTATAGTAATGCTAGATAGTTGCAGTTTTTTCTGAAATTTTTAACTTTTTGTCCACTTTTCACTTAGTGAGGCAATAATTAATGCAAGTTAACAAAAATAATTGTTTCAACAATTTGTTATTGTTAATAATCATCTTATTTTAGAGTAATGCTAGAAATCTGCGTTTTTTCTGAAATGTTCATCTTTTCCTTGGCTTCTTAGTTAGGAGCAAATAAGAAATGAACATTTAAAAAATCATTTTTTGAAAAGTATCCCACTTTTTTCGAAATGAAGTATTTTGACTCTTCTGCTAATGTTTTAAAAATATTAATTTAAACAGAAAGGCTACCTTACAGTTAACATGAAAACAAAGGATGGAATATTTAGAAGAATAATTAGAAGTATATATCCACAAAAACGAAAGAGATTATTAAAAAGATGATGCTTTTTAATTTTCATTTATTATTTGTTCATGAATACAAAGTCAAAGAAAAGCTGAAAATTTTTTTAAAAACCGCAACTTTCTAGCATTACGCTAATAGAAGATATCAATAAACAATGATACATTGTTTTGATAAACATGTTTGTTAACTTGCATCAATTACTACCTCACTAAGTAAAAAGTGGGCAAAAAGTCGAATAATTCAGAAAAAACCGCAAATTTCTAGCATCATTCTGAGCGAATATTTTTATAAATATTAATAAATTGCTTAAACAATTATCTTTGTCAACCTTAATTGATTAGTACCTCACTCTAACTGAAAAGTTGAGAAATCTGGAAAAACCTGCGACTTTCTAACTCTATTTTAAGAGAAAATTTGCTATAAACAATAATGAATTGTTTAAACAATTTATTTAAACATCTTATTATGAGTAGAAAGTAATATTTTATGTATTAGAAACAATTTTTACTAAAAGAAAACATCAAAAAATAATAATTAGCGCAAAAAACTCGCAAAACTCAATTTTTAACTTATGGGGTTTTTTGGGGGCTCTATAAAATAGATTTCTAAGGGAGAAATTCAACAAAAAAAATTTAATTCGTATTCTATGGCTTACTGTGAAGAAAAGTGTTGAGGGTCAATTTGCTACACCCAATATTGACAATTGTGCATGAAATTTACAAAAACTTTTGTTTTCCTTATGAGAAATACGTGTTAAAAGTCCATGAGGCTTGCGGAACCTCTAAATATCACTTTTTTAAAAAGAAAAAATACACATCTATTTTTTTGTAGATTCGAACAAATTTGGGGGGTGAGGGCATGAAAATAAATTTAGTTATTGCTGAATACGAATCTGCTGCCGCAATTTTGAAATTCAAAATGGCGGCGCCAGTATAAGCGACCAAATTTGGGTTTTTTCGGTTTATGATATTGCTGATTACGAACCTGGAGTCAGAATTTTCAAATTCAAAATGGCCGATCCAGTATGGCCGCGTAAGTGATAAAAAAGTGTATAAATGCTTGTAAACATGAGTGATACTTATGAATACGGAGATTTTTTGGGTCTGTGATTACAAATCAAATTTTCAAAATTCAAAGTGGCCGATCCAATATGGCAGACGAAATACTTTGAAAATTTATAACTGTTTGTAAGAGTCAGTATCTCGAGATTTTTTGGGTCTCTGATTGCAAATCAGATTTTCAAAATTCAAAGTGGCCGATCCAATATGGCGGACGAAATACATGAATTTATGAATGTTTGTAAGAATCAGTACCTCGGGATTTTTGGTGTCTCTGATTACAAATCTTAAATCAGCTTTTCAAAATTCAAAGTGGTCGATCCAATATGGCCGCGGAAGTGATAAAAAAATGTATAAATGATTGTAAAAATGAGTTATGCTCATGAATACAGAGATTTTTTGAGTCGCTGATTAGGAATCTTCAGTCAGGTTTTGAACATTCAAAATACCCGATCCAATATGACGGACGAAATACTTGAAAAATTTATGAATGTTTGTAAGAATCAGTACGTCGGGATTTTCTGGGTCTCTAATTAAGAATCTTGAATCAGATATTCAAAATTCAAAATGGCCGATCCAATATGGCGAACGAAATACTTGAAAAATGTATAAATGTTTGTAAAAATCAGTATCTAGGAATTTTTTGAGTCTCTAATTACGAATCTTAAATCAGATTTTCGAAATTCAAAATGGCCGATCCAATATGGCAGACGAAATATTTTGAAAATTTATAAATGTTTGTAAGAGTCAGTATCTCGCAATTTTTTGGGTTTCTAATTATAAATCAGATTTTCAAAATTCAAAGTAGACAATCCAATATGGCCGCGTAAGTGATAAAAAAAGTTGATAAATGCTTGTAGAAATGAGTGATGCTTATGAATACGGAGATTTTTTAGGTCGCGTATTACAAATCTTCAGTCAGGTTTTGAAAATTCGAAATAGCCGATCCAATATGGCGGACGAAATACTTGAAAAATTTATATATGATTATAAGAATCAGTACCTCGTGATTTTTTGGGTCTCTAATTACAAATCTTAAATCAGATATTCAAAATTCAAAATGGCCGATTCAATATGGCAGAAGAAATACTTTTAAAATTTATAAATGTTTGTGAAAATCAGTACCTCAGGATTTTTTTGGTCTCTGATTACGATTCTCACATCAGATTTCGAAAATTCAAAATGGGTGATCCAATATGGCGGACGGAATACTTGAAAAGTTTATAAATGTTTGTAAGAATCAGTAGCTCGGGATTTTTTGGGTCTCTAATTACGAATCTTAAGTCATATTTTCAAAATTCAGAATTAAATCAGATTTTCGAAATTCAAAATGGCCGATCCACTATGGCAGACGAGATATTTGAAAAATTTATATATGTTTGTAAGAATCAGTACCACGGGATTTTTTGGGTTTCTGCTTGCAAATCTCAAATCAGATTTTCAAAATTCAGAATGGTCGATCAATATGGCGGAAGAAAAGCTTGAGAATTGATTGTGATAAATTTGACAAATTTAAACTTGCTACAGCTAAAATGTATGTTGAATTGTATGATCAGTAGATTATTATCACGATCAAAATCTAATGAAAAGATAAGAAAATTGAAGAATTAAGTGATGGTGCTAAATGCGTATAAAAACATAATGAAAGCAGAGATGAAACAGAAACAGAAATTGGCTATGAAGATTAATAGAAAAAAATATCTAAACAAAATGTTAATTTTTCAGTATGAAAAAGTTTAAAAATGTAAAAAAATACAAATATTTCAAATGGGTGAAAAAACCATCTTCTCATAAGACTGGTATTTTGATGCGTTAAGGAGGCTTTAGAATTACTTTTGTAAATATTTATTTACAAAGTTTTCTACTAAGCCCGGTCTTTTTCTCATTCACCATTTCCGATAAAAATTCTTTGTTTCCTACTATTCATAATCAGTGAATAGAAAACGCATGCTGTTGCGGACGAAATTTTTTTAATGAAATTTTTACGCACTTTCATGAAAACTAATTCTCTGTTACTTTGAAATTACCTGTAGATCACTTATTATTATTATCCTTTCTGCTTTAAAAATTTTGAATTTTGTAAACCTGACATATAAAATTCGTAATTAGCTACACAAAAAATCTCAGGACATTAAGTTTTACAAAAAATTATAAGCTTTTTAAACTTTTACTCCGCAATTTTGTATCGGCCATTTTGTGTTTTGAAAATCTGACTTAAGATTCATAATCAGTGACTCCAGAAATCCCCAGGTAATAAATTTCACAAACGTTTATCAACTTTTTAAGTTGAACTGCCATATTGGATCGTCCATTTTTAATTTTGGAAATCTGACTTGGAATTCATAATCAGCGATTCGAAAAGTCCTGAGGTACTGATTTTTACAAGCATTTATAAATTTTTCAAGTATTTCATCCGCCATATCAAATCGGCCATTTTGAATTTTCAAAATCTGATTTGAGATTCGTAATTAGCGATCCAAAAAATCTGCATGTACAAACTTTCATAAGCATCACTCATTTTTACATGCATTTATACACATTTTTATCATTTGAGCGGCCATATTGGATCGGCTATTTTGAATTTTTCAATCTGACTTTAATTTCGTGATCAGCAATATCATAAATATTAAATAAAATGTTTCGCACCTTTAAAAATTTGATTCACATAAAGCAGTGCAGCTATGAATTAAATTTTTTTCGCAAAAAAACAAAAATGCTTAATTTTGGTCGCTTATACTGCTGCCGCCATTTTCAGGTCCATAATTGCGGCGGCAGATTCGTATTCCGCGATAACTGGACATTCGGTATATCAAGTTTTATCAACATTTATAGCATGTTATTTTCGAATTGATCGATTGGATTGACCTTTGGTATACTCTTTTAGTGTCCTGAAATGAAGGCCAAGTTTGTTAGCCAGCCATTTTGAACAAAAATTCAAAAAGTGGGAGCATTTAAAAAATTTTTAAGACTACTTTTTTTCAAAGTTACAAATTCCATGTACGGATATTCATAGTACTCAGAAAGTCGAACAATTTACCCTCATGACTTTTTTCGCTAAAAAGAAAATTGTGAGAGTTATAGCATTTCCAAAACCAAAAAAAAAATAAGAATTTTAAGCCAAACGACGCCAGATGAGAAAAAAATAATTAAAAAAGTAGAATTTGCGCTTTTAACAGGTCAAATAAAATTGCTGTTGAACATTTCTTTATAGGACCAATCGTAAATCAAGATAATTTTTTCAATCGTCCTTTCAACTATTTCATAAATTTGTACATGAAGAACATATAACACCGAGCGCGAAGCGCGAGATCATGTTTCGATAGCTGAACTGAAATGCATGTCTATATTTATACTTTCTGAATTACAAAAAAAACTGATGGTTTTTAGTTTTAAATAATACAACATAATAGTATTTGCAGTGAAATTCTATGCCAGAAATTAAAATAAATTTAACAATTTCTGCAACTTTCTTTTCATTTTCAATTCAAATAACTTACAGGCGGAATCCATATCCATTCCCGATTCTTTCTTGTTATTAAATTTGGCACATCCTTTTTCAAATTTCTCATCTTTATTATCTAATTCTTCATTTGATTCAATTTCGTTCTTGTTCCCTTCATCAAAGGTTAAACTTTTGTCAATTCTGGCAATGTTTGGAAATAAAAAATCGTGAGCTGGTAGTCGAAACTCTTTTCCACTATCGAATTTGACCTTCTGCAGATTGGAGCTATTACGTATTGGTACTTTTAATAGCATTTCAGACGCTTTAGGATATTAAGGTACCATTATATCTGTCCAGAGAGCTATGTATTTACTGGCCTTATTTATGAAGTCGCCCACAAAATTTGGTAGACTTGGATCATGAAAAAATTGTTGATTTCCTCTGTTTCCTCTTTCATCATCAGTAGCAGCATCACTTCTGCATTTACGTGCAATCCTCTGCACCCATTCTTAAAAAGGATTTATTTCATTGGGCAATTGAACATTCTTGTCGATGTTATAAAAACAAAAGTTATCCTTTAATGGTAGAAGTAGCTTATTTTATACACGGACTCCATATCACATGCATTCAACTAGAAAAATTATCTGTGTAAGGTGTGATACTATCAAACTTAGAAGATTCGTATCTTTTCGTAACCTATACATATCTAAAAAAATTTAACTGCTTTGTACTTAAAAATCAAATTTTTTAATATAGGAGCGCACTTATTACGTATGTAGAAGAACAATAGCATATTGTACATCGTGTTGTACATCTCCAAGACAATGCACACGATATTTTGTACAATTACCGCCGACGGGAAATGCAGCTTTGAAGCAAGTTTAGAGAAAACAAAGTTATAGATTTGTCACTTGATTGACGGATTATCAGCTTGAATTAGGAGGTTTCGTTTCACTTTATCAACGCGGTCAGTTCGCGGTACTATCGAACTTTACTTCCCTTACCTTTTCCGCTATTGAGAGAATATATTAATATTTTATTATTCATTTATTTTTTATTATATTATATTTATTACTTCAACAAGTTATTCAGAGTAGTTATTTAAACCTTAATAAGATAAAATTGATTAATTATTTCTCTTTTTGCAGGGCATCTTCCAACTACAGAAAGATTGCATGAGAAACAGAATCGCAGCAGAGTGTCCTATTTAGATGCTAACAATGATTTCTTAGCTATGGATTTTAACAGCAATGCTAGGAATAGGTCCATACTTATCAAAACCTGCGAACATTGCCAACGAAATATATGCGTTCAGGATCATCAATCCTACTTAGGTATAGTAGTGAACAGAAAAGATGAATTTATAACCATGAGCACTTCAATTCAAAATATTCTTCTACAAGAAACAGAAACGCACAAGAAACGTCTGATATGTAAATCGAAAACAGTGCGAAGACTCCGAATCTGCAACTTCATCCTGATAAGACCTATCAGTATTGAAAACACGTTTGCCCAAGTTGAAGCGAAACTGAAAACCTTTCCTACTATGATAAAAATCAATAAAAATACCTACAATCTTCGCGGAGTAATCGGATATGATGGTAGATGCAGAATCTTGCCCGAAAGTGGCAACATTTCCGCATTTTGCCTGCGACCTAATAAGAAGTGGGAGAAATATGACACGAAAAAAGGAAAGGGCTTTTAATGCTTGTCAACAGAAGTTGCCATTATGCTGATTTTGTATTGTATGTAGAAATCGTGAGATATAGTCCAAGCGCTGCACTTACAAATTGCTCTAATTGTTACAAAAACATGACATTTGGTTTGTTGGGTCCTTTTGGCGCTAGAACACTTTTTAGAGCGGTTGCAATTCTTTGCTTGCACAGGCACTTCAGACAGTTCCTAGTTAAGCCTGCCAGGGCAGATCCTTAATAGCAATTCTTACTCTGTGAGACTCTGCACAAAAGAAAGCAGTGCTCTCTAGATTTCTGAGATAAATTTATAAAGAAAAGTTTGTACTCTTGAGCGTGACCCTCAGTGAGAGGAATTCTTTCATTCGACTTACATTGGATTGATAAAATATCTTTTATATTTGAAGGTAATCGCTAGGCTAAATAAGGGCCCATAGATCTAGTATAAAAATCTACTGTAGTATAGGCTACGAATTATTGGAATAAAGCTTAGAACATTATAGTAGAGACAACTTAGTAGAGAAGTAGATAGTAGGAAGATTCATGTATTTGATCGTCATATGAGCGAATGACTAATAAATGGGTTTGAAGAATAAACCTAGAAAACAATGTAATCAGAAAATAAATTTAAAACGTTCTTTGTATTTGCTACAATGTACATTTTATATTCATGAAAAATAAATGTGAGAACGGAAAATTGTAAGAAAATAAAGAAAGAAATAGAGTTTCTTTTCATTCGGGCGTGCCAACCTGTGACCCTTGCTTGAAAGGATAAAACATGGATTCAAATTAATAGTAAATCAAGGACCAAAATAAGTATTTCTTATTTGCTGCTCAGTCATCAACAATTAGAAATTCAAGATTGATTGTGCAAAGAGTTTTTTATGAAGGATTTAATGTAGCAAATTAAGCCTACCTAAATAACGAAAAAGAAAAAGAAATACAAATTCTTGATTTACACTAAAGATCACTAAAAACAGTGGCTACGTACAAAATTGCACAAAGTGCACTATTCTTTACGAAAGGTGATGTTCGCCATTCTTCAAAATGACGAATTCTGCCTATGATTACATTCTTGAATATGTGTCAAATGATATAACTGCCTAGGTGGGCGTTAGATTTCGATTACATTTTAGAAAGTTATTTCAGTTTTGGGTTATACTTGCAACATTGTAAGTGCTTAAATTATGCGCTTATTCATTCAAATATAAGTAAGTTCATGCAAAATATATTTTATTATAAATGTTGAAAGAATTTAACTATTGACCAACGTCAATACCCCTCAGCAAATTTTAGAAGAATGTGATACTTCGAGAAATTGAACATAGGTTTATATAGAGTTGACTCGAATAATAATATATATACAACTTACTTACATTTGAGTTATAAATTCTACTCAAAAATACTTCCATTCACTGAAAATATAGCGCCCTGACGTCATCTTGAGAAGTTTTGAAGTAGACACCTATTTTTATATGGGTAATTAGTGTACGATGATAATATGGCCATGTACGCCAGTACGAGTACTCTCAAAACTTTTTTTTATTTAGAAACTAATAATTATACTTAACGCCGCACCTCTAGATGTGAAATTTTCAGTTTAAAACTTAAATTTGACCTCAAACGCTTCAAGTTTTATCAAGAAAAGCAACTGTTTGAAACTTAAGTTTGAATGGTCCTACGATTATCGCTTACCTATATCGCCTTTTACATCCATAAAATCTGTCTTCACTTTCTATCGATCCACAGGCGATAACTTTACAAAGTTTTAAGAAGAAATACGTTGTTTCTAACATTAAGTGGTAAAGCATATTATATTAACAGTGTTCATGTTATTCAAAGAACACTGTAAGAAATCAATGTGACGAATGAATACAAAATATACCACTTACCTCGCGCAACTTGACTTTTTCACTTCTGCCATATATCCTTAAGACAAATAAAATTTTTTCGGATTGCTTACAAGATGCTTGAGTCTCAACTTTCTGATTTTTTATTGGATTGAAAAATTGCTCATGGTGCAATGGAGCGCATTTGGTGTGGAATATGTTTTGCAAGTTAAATGTGATTATTAGAGCATAATGGGGATTTTAACACCAGCGTTGCCCCGGGGGGGGGGGGGGGGGGGGGGGGGGGGGGGGGGGGGGGGGGGGGGGGGGGGGGGGGGGGGGGGGGGGGGGGG
>JAUMHM010000031.1:62660943-62673016 GCA_032362435.1 Melikaiella ostensackeni
TTTACTGAGATAAACGCAAAAAAATATCATGACTTCCATGGGTTTTTCATGGTTTTCACCATGAAAATCAAATTTGCTGCACTCTGAAACTGGAAAAAAAGACAAGCAATTTTAAGGAAAACTCTAGCAACACGTGCAAACTATAGGGGTGTACGAGCAATGTTTTTCCCCAAAGGTTGGTGAGAGCGCGTCACAAGTGAGAATGCTCTATTCTCGTTGTAAGAATGCAGTGTAGTGGCGAGATGTAAGTGCTGCAAATATAAATTCTTCGAAAGTCGAAAAATCAGCATCTACGAATTTTCAGAATTACAAATATCTAAAATTAGCTTTGAAGAATTCAAAATATATCATACTTTTTATGTATTTCATAAACTGTACATGATACGTAAAAACAGATAGCATTTTTGGATTTACCATCAGAGTAATACTGTACATAAATATAAATATATAGGTTGTTACAAATAAATATATGCATCTAAATAAATAAATAGTAATTTATAAATTGTTTAAGGGATTAATTTTATGAAAGCCTTATGATAGCGAACCTTCAATATTCTAACTGCCTGTCTTATTTCGGTATCCTGAAGGTTCGACTGCCATAAATTAAGTCGTGAAAAAGGACTCAAATCTGAGACTTTTTCTGGAGAAGAAATCATTCAAATAATACCTTGAAACTGACTGAAGTCGACCCGATCTGGCCTAACATTTTTGTCTGAGATATTCTGAAGATTTTGTTTCGGCAGGGTATAGCCTATGGAATAAATAAATATTTTTTGAATCATCCTACAATATTTTTCAGACCATCGCTAATCCCAAAACGCAATAACGAACCAATTCTGTACTTATTTTATCGTTTTATCCAGTTCATTGTCGCTGAAAACATCCACTTCCTTTTGTTAATTCTCAGTTCGCAAATCTATGCAGCCAGCGGGACAGTCTTATATCAACGTGGGCGTTACAATTGTTGAAGGCACGTGCCAACTTGGTGCCATATGTCCAAGGAACGTAGGTCTTGAAAAATTACAATTTCGTTCCATTCGTCGTCACTAACTCGACTGAATTAAGTCACGAGACAAGACCATTCTAAGATCTCGCTTTTCACAAATATAAAAAAAATCTAATTTACGAAGATTAATTTTTTTTTTCTTTTACAGTGTACAAAGGGGTGTGCAGCCTGGCAACAAGCCCTCGAAACAAGTTGTCAAGCTGTTTGTGTAAGTATTCTTTGATAGTTAATGCTCAGGGTCCGTTCAAAAACTACGTCACACTATTTTGAAAATTTTTTCCACCACTCCCCTTCTTCGTCACAGATCATCACACAAAGCTTGAATCCCCCAGGTTGACGTCACAAATATGAACACCGCCCCCCCCCCTTTTAAGTCAAATTGATGAACGCCTAAAATACAGTATAAAACATACAAACATAATATTTTAACAGTCTTCACAGCACAAAATGCTCTCAAAACGAGGGAAATAGGGTGACTGCACAAAAATAGGGGAATAAATTGTTTTAAATTGAACTAATGTATAGGTATTAGTAGCTGATATTCAACCAAACAGAATTTTAATTTTTAATCAAAAACAATTGAATTCAACAGAAAATACGAACTTTCAATACAATAGTTGAATCCTCAACCAAAACAGATTAATTTTTAACCAAACTGTTGCACTTTTGACAAAACTGTTGAACTTTTGACCAAAAAAGATACAATTGGTAGCAGAGGTAATGAATTTTCAACCAAGAAAGATTTTTCATTCAAAAAAAGAAAAAAATGTCAACCAAATTGTTGAATTTTCAAGCCAAAAAGGGGAATTCTCTAGAAAACAGTTAAATTTTCAACCCAAGAGTTGAATTCTCAACTGGAACTGATCAATTTTTAAGGAAACAGTTGAATTTTCAACTCAACAAGATAAATTTTCAACCAAAAATGGAATCGTTCAATTTTAAATTGAAAAAATTACTTTTCAACAAGAAAAAACGAATTTTCAACAAAATACATTAATTTTCAACAAAATTGTTGGATTTTGAAGCAAAAAGACGAATTATTTATAAGACAGTTGAATTTTCAATCCAAAAATACGATTTTTCAACGAAAAAGTTAATTCTCTATATGATAGTTTAATTTTCAAATAAATGGATTAATTTTTAACCAAATAGTTGAATTTTCTACCAAAATAGTTGAATTTTCAAGCAAAAATATGGATTTTCAAGAAAAAAGTTCATTTTCAACAAAATTCTATGACCAGAGAATATTTTTTTTTAATGAAAAAACTGAGTGTTTTTAACCCTATCTCTTTTATTTTCTTCAATATTCTTAAAAATTTGTGCTTTAAACAGATTAATTTTCAACTAAAAAAGATATGTTTTTAACCAAAAATGTAATCTTTAATTTTTCCGTTTAAAAAATAATTATTCACAAAAAAACAAATTTTTAACAGAATACATGTATTTTATATGGAATAGTTCAATTTTAAACTAAAAAAAATTAATTTTATACCCAGAAAATATGATTTTTCAACACAAAAGTTAATTTTCTACTAAACAGTTAAATTTACAGAAAAATATTTAAATTCTTAACCATATAGTTGAATTTTCTACCAAAATAATTGAATTTTCGACAAAACATTTCAATTTTCAACTCAAAAATATGATTGTTCAACAAAAAGGTAGTAGAATTTTCAATCAAGAAGATTAATTTCCTACCAAGAAAGATAAGTTTACAACAAAATACATAAATTTTCAACCAAATACAGTTGAATTTTCATCTTCAAACAATAAATTTTCAACAAAGAATGGATTAGTGATATTTTCAGTTAAGAAAATTAATTTGCAACTAAAAAAACATAGAAAAATAATAGTTAAATCATCTTCCAAATAATAGAATTTTTTTACCAAAAGAGATGAATTCTGAACCAAAAGTATAACAGTAGAAGATTAATATTAATATTTTACCAAAAAAGTCGATTTTTTAACAAAATACATTGAATTTCAACAAAGTTTTTGAATTTTGAAGCCGAAAAGAAGAATTTTTCACAAAATAGTTGAATTTTTACCCCGAAAATATAAATCTTCAACAATCAATTTGATTTACAACCGAATAGTTGAATTTTAAAGCCAAAAAACGAATTTTCTACAAGACAGTTGAATTTTCAACTCTAAAATATGAATTTTTAACCAAAAATAGAATAGTTAAATTTGCAGTTCAAAAAATTAATTTTCAACAAGAAAAAATGAATTTTCAACAAAATAGTTGAAATTTCAACCAAAGAAATATATCTTTAATCAATAAAATGAATTTTTAATAAAGTCGTTCAAGTTTTAATCAAGAAGTAGAATTTTCAGTCAAAAATATTAATTTTCTACCAAAAAACAAAACAATTTTACAATAAAATACATAAATTTTCAATCAAATAGTTGAATTGTCATCTAAAAGCGATAAATTTTTAGTCAAAAATAGGATAATTATATTTTCAGTTAAGAAAATTAATTTTCAACAAAATAGTTAATTTTCAACAAATAAAATGAGTGCCTGACAAGGTAGTTCAACTTTCAACCAAGCAGTTGAATTTCCAACGAAGAAAGGTTAATTTTCGATGAAAAATTTAATCGTTGAATTTACAACAAAATAGTTCAATCTTCATCCAATAATATGAATGCTTAACGAAGTAGTTAAACTTTCAAGCAAACAAGATGAATTCTAAACGAAAAATATAATAGTTGCTGTTTCAACCAAAAAAGTTTTTAATTTTAAATCAAAAGCAGTTGACTTCAACGACAAAAGACGAATTTAAAAAATATTTGAATTTTCAACCAAAACAGAATTATTTTCAACCAAACGGTTGCATTTTCAACCAAAAAAGATTATATTTCTAACGAAAGAGATGAATTTTCAACAAGAGTTGAATTTTCAACCAGGAAAGAGTTTTCAGTCAATAAGAAAAAAATTCAACCAAGTTGTTGAATTTTCAAGCCCAGAATATAAATTTGGTTCATATGGTTAGATCTTGAATCAATAAAATGAATATTTAACAAAGTAGTTCAACGTTCAACCAAGTAGTTGAATTTTCATCAAAAAAAAAGATAAATTTTCTATATAAAATTTAATAGTTGAATTTTCAACTAAAAACGATTAATTTTCAGCCAAAAATGGATTAGTTAAATTTTCAGTTAAGGAAATTAATTTTAAACTAAAAAAAACGAATTTTCAAACAAAAAAAAATAGTTAAATCTTCAACCAAATAGTAGGACTTTTATCCAGAAGACATGAATTCTGAAGCAAAAATATATTTTTATACTTTTCAATCAAAAAGAATTAACTTCCAACAAAAAATATTTCAATTTTCTGATTGGGTTCTATTAATTCGGTTTACACTTAAGCGAAAAAAAACGAGAAACAGGGGAAATATGAGAAGTTTCTTGGTAACAGTGGAAAAAGAGGAATTCTTTTTAAAAAAGGAAAAAGAGGAGGATAGAGGAAAGAGTGTAAAGTCTGTATTTAGATGCTTTACTTGTAAAATAAAATCAGTAATTTTTATTTTTTCAAGCATTTCAAAATATTGTTATTCACATTTATATTTTCCATGTGTGATGACACATTCAGCGTAATTCTCCCCCCCCCCCCCTGCCTCCCGGAAGTGTAACGTAGTTTTTAAATAGCCCTTTATTAAAAATAATTAATTTCTAAAAATTAAATTGTCTCTAATTGAAACTTTATCCAAATATTTATATACACAACACTTTCAATATTATAACATATGATACATGATACTATCAAAATAGAATGGAACTCAAGAGTTGCTGCCACCCAAAGAACTCTACTGTGTCCTAGGGTGTCATGACGCCTTGAATCGATACTTTCATCAATTAAAAGGTAGGTAACTTCTATGACTACTTAAAATGTAAGATAAGACTTTTAAAAATTAGCGAATTCCTTAGCGAATCGATCAGTGCTCGCGATTACAAGTGGTTCCTCCTCATACCGATCAAAATGTCTTGCATCACCAGCATCACTACACGCTGGTTTATAAGATGGTTCCAGAGCCTGATTATAAATTTGCATCCAGTCAGTTGTTCGGAAAAAAGGATGTTTCTTTATATCCATCGGACCATTCCTCAAATTCCCATATCGCCTCGTCAAATCAACTTGCAGAATGTTCTTCAAAATATCTTTCAAATCTTCTCCAAAGTGACTCGCACACTTGAACTTCCCAGATACAATTTTCTCATATACTTTCATGGGTTGATCGGAATAAAAAGGAGGATAACCAGCACTCATCTCGAAAATCAAAATACCAAAACTCCACCAGTCGACTGATTTTCCATAGCCTTTAGACATAATAATTTCCGGTGCTAAATATTCTGGAGTGCCACACAAAGTCCAGGTTCTCCCTTCGATCATCTTACAGAATCCAAAATCAGCTATCCTCAAGTATCCATTAGAGTCGATTAGAATATTTTCTGGTTTCAAATCTCTGTATATCAAATTGCAGTGGTGCAAATATTCCAAAGCTAAGGCCACTTGTGCTGCGTAGAATCTAACCTGGGACTCGTCGAATTTACCCATTTTTCGTAAATACGAAAACATTTCCCCACCCCTGACGAATGAAAGAATCATGTAGAGGTAGGAGTTGTCTTTGAAAGAGGATTCCATGAAGACTATGAAGGGAAACTTGAGGCTCTGCAAAATTGTTTTTTCGTTGTAAGTGTGAACTACTTGTTTCATTTTGACGATTTTCGCCTTGTCCAGGATCTTCATCGCAAAAAATCTGGAGGTTTTTTTATGTCTGACTAACATCACTCGACCAAATGCGCCGGTACCGAGTGTTCTGAATATCTCAAAATGATCGAGTGAGGCTGTTTGACCTTTGTTTGCCTTCCATCTTTCGAAAAAGGAAGATTTTAAGCCTTCTAGAATGGTGCTGTATTCCTTGAAACTTTGTTCACGGTCATGTTGATTCATTTTGAAATTTTATCTTTATTTACAATTGCAAGTTGTAGACTAATTGAGGCTAACCAGTCTTTGACTGACGGATTTGAAGATACTGTTTTGTTTAGAATTTGATGCAATTCTTTTTTAAACTTGCCAACTTTTCATTTTATATTATTTTACTAGCATAATCAATCTTTTTGTGTTTCCTGTTCTCATGAACAAAATAATTTGTAACGTAAATTTGAAATTTTTAATTAATAAATTTTCCTTTTACACATCTTTTGTAGCTCAGGACTTGAACTTTATGAATCTGTGAAAAAAGGGTCATAAACAGTTTAGATAAGAAATACGTCTGAAAATTTGGAAATAAGCCTAAAATTAGCATCATAGCGGCGAATTGTTTGATAATATAAACTTATGTATCTATTTTTAGTAATTTTTTTGTTGAATTTGTTATTTTATAATTGAGACATCCTTCTGCAAGTTTCATGCGTGCTAAACCATTCTTGTAGCGATTAGAAGAATTTTTCATTAAATTTAATGTTCTCATTTTTTGTCTGTTGTGATATCTTATATCGTTTACAAGAAAAATTCGAAAATTTACTTTTTGGAACAAAAAATTTTCAGACTATATACAGTTTATTGTATAAGACACAGTTCAAAAAATATTTTCAGAAAATAAAAAAACTGGGTGTAAAGATTTATTTTATAGTATTTCAAATATTTGACAGAATACTAAAGGGCATAAGCCCGAAAATGGACAAGTTATCTCAAAGTTTTACGTAAATATAACAAGAAAAAGTACCTAAAAATTGCAATTCTGGGTCTTCCAAGTTCTAAAGATTAGTTTTAATATGTTTACTTTATCACCAAAAAGGAGATTCAGATGGAGAAAGATAGAAAAACATAAAAATTAAAAAATAAATAAAAATAAAACAATAAACATAAAACGTAACCATTCTTCATCATTTTCATAGCCTTATTAAAATCGTTGTCTTTAGTTTATTAAAATAAAATTTAATTCGTAAGCTTTATTTTTGGTTAAACTTTTCATAGTTGTAGCCCAGTTCCAACTTTTGATGCTGAAATATGACAATTTTCGTTTCGGAATCGCATCAAATGTTGTATAATAGTTGTATAATGTATAGTCTGACCAAAAATGAACCTTACGATTTAAATTTTTGTTCAAAAAACTAAACACAACGATTTTAATAAGGCTATGAAATTGCTGAAAAATGGTGCTGTTTTAATTGCTGTTAAAACATATTTTTCATTCATTATTTCACAATAAAGTTACTTTTGCACATATTAAATAAATGTTTAAAGACTTTTGAATACGTCTGATTTGGTTCATGTCAATTTTAAATTGTAGAATTTGAATTTTTCTCTACTCTATAATGCACATAAATGTGACATTTCTCTGCGCCTTTGCATTTTGCAGTTTTGGAAACTATGAATTTTCTCGAGATAACTTGTAATTTTTATATATCTTGAGAAAAAAAAAATCAGCTACGATGAGTTTAGATGTCAATATATTTCATTTTCAACAAAATAGTTGAATTTCCAACAAAAAAAGCTTTTGTACCAAAAGAGATGAATTTTCAAGCAAAAAAGACGAATTTTCAACAAACAAAAATAATAATTTTTGACCAAACAGTTGCATTAACGACCAAATGGTTGAATTTTCACGCAAAAGAGGCGAATTTTCCACAAAATAGTTAAAGTTTCAACCAAACAGTTCAATTTTCGAGCCAAAAAGAGAATTTTTTTCGAAGAAAGTTCGATTTTCAACAAAAAAGTTAATTTTCAACCGAAAAGGGTGAATTTTCAACCAATAAAGATGACTTTCCTACCATAAGAGGTGAATTTTTGAATCCAAAGGACTAATTTTTACCAAAACTGTTGACTTTTTGACGAACAAAGATGACTTCAACAAAAGAAACGAATTTTCAACAAAATAGTTAAACTTTTAACCATACAGTACAATTTTCAAGCCAAAAACACATATTTTTTCGAAGACAGTTGAATTTTCAACAAAAAGGATCATTTTTGACAGAGAAAGATGAATTTTCAGCCAAGGAAGATGACTTTTCTACCATACAAGATGAATTTTTAATCTAAAAGGACGAATTTTTACCAAAACAGTTGAATTTTCGACCAGCAAAGGTGACTTTAACAAAAGAAACGAGTTTTCAAGAAAATAGTTAAAGTTTTAACCAAACAGTTACATTTTCAAGCCAAAAAAATAAATTTTTTAAGAGACAGTAGAATTTTGAATAAAAAAGTTCATTTTCAACCAGCAAAGATGAATTTTCAACCAAAAAAGTTGTATTTTCAACCTAAAAAGATGAATTTTCAACTAAGAAGATCAATTTTCTACCAAAAGACGAATTTTCAATAGAATAAATGAATTTTCAACTAAAAATCATAAGTTTTAAACCAACCGAATTCAACGAAAAAAGACGAATTTTTAACAAAATAGTTCAATCCTCAATCAAATAAGTGGATTTTCAATATGGAAGGTTCATTTTCTACACAAGAAGACAAATTTTCAACAAAAGAGTCAAAAGTTTTCGGGCTAAAGAGTCGAATATTTTAGAAAACAGTTGACTTTTAAGCCGGAAAAGATAAACTTTTATCAAGAAAGTTCATTTTTAATCAAGAAAGATAAATTTTCTAACAAATAGTAGAATTTTTAACTTATAAAAGATAAATTTACAGCCAACAATGTAATAGTTAAACTTTCAGATAAAAAATTAATTTTTAACCAGATAAAAAACGTATTTTGAACCAAATAGTTAAATTTCTGACCAAAGAGGTCAATTTAAAAAAAAAGAATATTTAACAAAGTAGCTCCACTTTCAAACAATATTGTGATTTGAAATCGAAAACAGTTGAATTCAATTACAAAAAAAGAATTTTCAACAAAATATTTGAATCCTCTACCAACAAGAATGACATTTCATCCAAGAAGATGAATTCTCGACTAGAAAAAATCGATTTTCAATTAAGAATATCAATTATCGACCAAAAATGGAATAGTTAAATTTCCAGCTGAAAATATTAACACTCAACCAAAAAAAAAAACGAATTTCTCAACAAATTAGTTGAATTTTCAACATTCAGTCAAATAGTTGAATTTTCAACCAAAATTGAAACGAATTTCCAAAACAATAGTTATCTTTTCAACTAAAGAGATGAATCTTCAACCAAGTAGTGGAAATTTTGAGCAAAAAAGATGACTTTTTAACAAAATAGTTGCATTTTCAACAAAATAATTAAATTTTCAACCAAACAGTAGAATTTTTAACTAAACGAGATAAATTTCGAACAAAAAATATAATAGTAGACATTTCAACTATAAAAAGCTAACTTTTAACCGAAAATAGTTGGATTTTTTCTATTGGATTCTATTAATTCAGTTCGCATTGAAAAAATGAGAAAAGGGGGAAATATAAAAGTGATTTTCAAACTTATTTAATTATTATTAAACTGTACCATTGCAGGGCCATCTTTCGCAAAATTCGTTAACTTTGTTACAATTTATCATCAAAAAACATACCAAATGTTATCAAGTTCGTGACGTTACTTCCACTGATATACCCCCCTCCACAGTTACCAACCGTAGTTTTTGGTACGGACGGAGACACCCCCCCCCCGTCTCAAATTGATAACGTAGTTTATGAATAACCCGAAGGTAGTTTTGGAAACTATTAATTGTTACATAGAAACATATCTAAACAGTTTTTGGATCCATTCAAAAAAATAATAATAATCTTTTTTTTTGTTTGAATGGATCCAAAAACTGTTCGGATATGATTTTAGATGACTATTCGTAGTTTCCAATACTATAGTTACCGTGAAATCGTAGCTGATTTTTTTCTCGAGATATCTAAAAATTACTCAAAATCTCGAGAAAAAATTCAGCTACGATTCCACGGTAAGTGGTTTTGAAGACTATGAATAGTCACATAAAAACTTATCCAAACAGTTTTTGGATCCATAAAAAAAATAATAGTCTTTTTTTGTCCAAACGGATCCAAAAACTGTTTGAATAGGATTTTATATGACTAATCATAGTTTCCAAAACTACTTACCGTGAAATCGTAGCTGATTTTTTTCTCGAGATATCTCAAAATTACTCAAAATCTCAAGAAATAATTCAGCTTCGATTGTACGGTAAATAGTTTTGGAAACTATGAATAGTTACCTGAAAAATCTATCCAAACTGTTTTTGGATCCATTTTAATCGAACCTATCGATGCTTGAGAAGCACAGTGTCAATGTGGACAGACAGAAATTGTACTTCATTATTATTTCATTTTATATCATTTAATTCCAATACCTATTGCTATGCGGCTATCTAATATATTGGTTTATAATTTTTTATTTTAATTTTCAGCTGAAATAGGTGTACCACCAGCACCTGCGTTGGTCGCAGATTCATTAACAGCAACATCTCTCAGGCTTGAATGGAAAGGAATAGATATTGAAAGGCGCGGTGGTGGTATTTCATATTTAGTGCAGTGGAGATACGAAGAATTGGCAGAAACCTGGCAGTATTGTAGAAATCAATCTTGGGGAGAAGATGATCAAATCTTAGTCGATAATTTACAACCATATACGAAGTACAGAGTACGTTTCCTACTTTCTTAGTTTGCTTGATGAGTTTCCCTATTTCAAATTCGAATGTCAATTAAGCAAATAACTTTTAATTTTTAATTTTTAAATTTTCAGTTCCGAGTAGCTCTTCTTCTGCGATCAACACAACACAATACAGAGCCAATTGTCTCAGCTCCAAGCGTTGTGATATTAACAAAACCTTCCGGTCTTCCAACTTCTGCTCCGGTAATTGTAAGGGCAGCAGCCGTTGACAGTTGTCGTGTGTCTGTTTCCTGGGAACCAGGTCCATTTCCCAATGGACCACTTTTGTCCTATGTTTTACGGCTGCAAGGGGCTGCCTATTCCCAGCTTAAGGTATACGCCACGCCAGAACTGAAACATTTTTGCAATTTTACAATTTTTATTAATATTATTCTACCTTTATCAATTTCCAATAATTTATTATTCTAAATGATCTTTTCTCTACACTACGCACAAGAAAATCTTTTATGTTTTGCACATTTCTGATTCGCTTCATTCTTATATCTGCTGAGAAAGCTAGTCTTTTCATACAAACTGGTTCGACAAGATTTCCAAAAATGTCCCTCTAAAAAAAGAGCATGAGGAATACGGTGGTCCAAAAAATCAACTCTCGACTACAGAGGGTTTCGATTTTCGTAAAAGAAACTCCCCCCAAGCTTCATCCAAATCAGTTAATATTACACGTGCTGTATTGGTCCCGAAATTCTCATAAGATTAACATGGGAAAATTTTTGGTTTCGGAAAAATACGATTCACAGTATCAGGGTTTAAAAAATCAGTCCGAGAAAAAGTCGGCAAGCGACCTCAAGTAAGGGTTTCGTATGCGTAAGCTTGAGTTTTAGAAAATGATCATTTTTCTTATCTTTCTTATTATTTATCCACTGATATCAAACAAGGAAAAATTTAATATAGAAAATTTTATTTTTATATCTCAATTCTACATGTCAAGAGCTTTAATTTGAGCCGTCCCCAAAGAAAATCGGACTAAACGAAAAGTTTCCAGCATAAGGATCTCAATAACCAAATTTTCCAATATTTTATTTTTTTTTTTGTTTTCTAACTACTGATATCAAAAAAAGGAAATTATAACATAACAAATTTTAATTTTTATCTGAATTTTAAATGCCATAGCTTCAATTTAAGTCATCCCCAAAAAAAATCGGACTAAAAGAAAAGCTTCCAGTAAAGGGGCAGAAATAACCAAGATTTCCTCAATTTTCTTATTTTTCATATTGGAAATTTAAATATGAAGCAGATTTTTCCCATGTTTCTCAGAATTTTTCTATGGTCTGCAGTGGTTATTTTATGGGGCGAATACAAAACTTCAGGGTCGTGGCTTGAATAATTTTTTAAAAAACATGTCGATCTTTATCAGTATTTTTAAAAGATAGCTGAAGGAATAATTTCTGCTAGATGAATTTGACTTTTGGGGGGGGGGGGGGGGGGGGGGGGGGGGGGGGGGGGGGGGGGGGGGGGGGGGGGGGGGGGGGGGGGGGGGG
>JAUMHM010000031.1:62673170-62690781 GCA_032362435.1 Melikaiella ostensackeni
CCTAAAACAACTTGAAGTGAAAGGTCCTTGAAGTTAGATAATATTGATTGGATATTGCTTTTTGATGTCATACAATTATTTTTCATTAAAAAATCTCAATACAACATTTTTTTTCAAAATTCCAAATTTTTTTTGAAATTTAATTTTTTTTTAAATTATGGGCGCATTATTAAATTACAACCTGTGATAAACTGGTGAGTAAAAATAACGTTTCAACAACTTTTTCGGATAAAAGGGCTTTTTCAAATATACAAAAACCTCTGTAGATAGTAAAAAATGATTACAAAAATTATGTTTCAAAACGAGAACTATACAATTATCATTGTATAGTTCTCGTTTTGGAACATAATTTTTATAATAAGTTTTATTTTTCAATAATCTTTTACACTGAAGGAATATAGAAACCTTTGTAAACTCGACATTTATAATGTTAAATAATTTTTTAGGACCTATCTTACTGCATTCTTCACTCTTAACAATCTCTCAGTAATCAAAATTTGTTATTGAATTTTTTGTTTCTTTTGAAAACTCAAAATTTCGAATTTTGAAAAAAGAGCTCCCACGATTATTTTATTTTTTCGCAAAAAATACGCACATATTATGTCAGAATAATACTCCGCAAAAAAGTTCTAGTAATGTGTCTTTTAGGCTAAAGTTGGTTGAGGCTGACCGTGCCCTTTTACGGTGCCATAAAAATGCCCCTAAAAACCAAAAATGTCAATATTTCGTAAAATTGGAATTCATGAGCACTATTTCTTCCCTTTTTGAAATCAATTGCTTTTAGTAGACAATTGACATATTTATAATCATTTTTAAGTAGTTTACAATTGTTTAAACAATTGTATTTGTTTGAATAATGGTTGTTTCCCTACCAACTCATGAAAAGGTAGATTTTTCTGTGATTAACGAGAAAGTTAATTATTGTCAAAAGCAATAATTTTTGTTAAAAACACTTTTCCATTGTTTAAATAATTTTTATTATTTACTTGTAACTTTTCATGAAAGAGAGGTAGAGAAGAAAAATGGGACTATTTGTCATTCTTAATACTTATACTTTTTCTTTGAGATATTTTTCAATTGTTCAAACAATTTTACGATCTACTTGAAACTTTTCATGGAAAAAAGATAGAAAACTCTTGTTTTTCAAATTTGGTTAACTATGTCGCTTATTATTGAATATTAACGTCATTCAGATGTTTCCACAATAGTTTAAGCAATTTATAATTGTTCAAATAACTTTTTCACAATGAGTCATGAATACTTTGTACTCTTCGCACAAATTCAATCCAGAAGAGTAATATTGAAATCTGTTTTTCAACAAATAATTTTTTTCGTTTTTAAAATCACCCCAATAAAATGATGAGTACTTTTTCTTCTAGACATTTTGCAATTTTTCAATCGATTTTACGATCCGCTTGTAACTTTTCATGGAAAAGAGGTAGAAAACTCTAGGTTTTTGAAAAAATGTGGTTAAATGTGTCGCTTCTTATTCAACATTTACGTCATTCCGTTGTTTCCACAATTGTTTAAACAATTTATTTATGTTCAAATAAATTTTTCACAATAAGTCATGAATACTTTGTACTCTTAGCTCAATTTCATTCCAGAAGAGTAATAAATTCTGTCGTTCTTCAAATTATTATTTTTTTTCTTAAAATCGCCCCCGTAGACTGATAAGTGCTAGACCTGATGAATGTATAGTTAACCAAATTTAAAAAAACTAGAGTTTATTTCTACCTATTTTCTGTGAAAAGTTACAAGTTGGTCGTAAAATTGTTTACACAATTGCAAAATTTGTTGAAAAATGGTTTTTTAACATCTGAATGATGTAAATATTCAATAATAAGCGACATAACCAAATTGAAAAAAAAACTAGAGCTTTCTACCTCTTTTTCATTAAAGGTTACAAGCAAATCATAATAAATTGTTTAAACAGTGGTAAACTATTTTTAACAAAAATTAGTGCTCTTGGCAATGACTAACTTTTTAATTAATCATAGAAAAATCTACTTTTTCATGAGTTGGTTGAGGAAACCCATATTTAAACAATTGTAAACTACTTGAAAATTATTATAAATATGCGAATTGTCTAGTAACAACCATAGATGGAAAAAAGAAAGAAATAGTGCTCATGAGTGCCAATTTTATGAACTATTGTCATTTCTGGCTTGTTGGGGCACTTTTGGGACATCGTAACAAGGGGTTGGGGGGGGGGGGGTAAATTTAAATTTATCTAACAGAGACTATTCCTTAAAGGCTCCTCTAAAAACACTCATAAAGATACGCATGGTTTTTAAAGCCTGATACCGTAAATCGTATTTTTCCGAAACCAAACATTTTCTCATGTTAATCTTATGGGATTCTCGGGATCAAGACGGCCCGTGTTAATATCAACCGATTTAAATGAAACTTGGGGAGAATTTTTCTTTCCAACAATAGAAAAGATTCGGGGGGTACGTTGCCTTCTACTAAAAAAAAATTGCTTTATGTACAAATTTGGACCACCCTAATGAGGGAGAATCTTTTACTGGGTATATCTGCTTATTAATAATCGAATGGCTATAGCTAATACTTTTAAAAAATCTCTAAGATCTTTTAACTAATTTCTCCCTTTTCTCTTGTCCGAACCAATAGATTATATGATAACTATAATTCTGGCATGGCGTTCTATTCTAACGTCTACTTCGTCATCATTAATAATGTAATAATAATATTTTTAACATGGGATATTTATGTTACGTATAAATCCCTTTTTGTAAGACTTTTCTATTTTCTATTCAGGACATTCCGATATCGGAGAACACTGATCACTACATGTTTCAAAATCTGGAACCGAATAGAAACTACTCAGTGAGCGTGACGATGAGGAACGCAGAAGGGGAGGGACCACCTGCTGTGATTTACATTTCCACATCACCTGAACCTGCTGGTAATTTGAATTCGCTAATGATGAATTTACGAACAAGATAGGAATACAAATTTCGATATTTTGTTCCTATCTTAATAGATATTTAGTGTTGAATCAACAGATGGTTAAACTTCTATATCCCTAGTTCAAATTCCAGTAAAGGATATGCAACAGCCCATCCTCATTCTTGGGGGTGAGCACGCAGTAATGAAACAGGGTTCCGACATGCTGGATGAACCAAGTATAATTTACGAGACTACAAGCGTTATTCGAGGAGTGGCCATTCACGTAGCTTCCGCTCAACTTTTCGTATCAGATTCAATGGGTTACGTATACCGCACCTCGATTTTAACACCATCTCAACCAACAGTTGTGTTAAATCCGAGCCAAGCAAATTTTAAACCTCTGAGCTTATCAGTTGACTGGCTGAATTTGCATCTCTATGTTCTGGGTGAAGTCAAACATGCAACGACAGTTTGGCAAGTAGCCAGATGTAGTTTGGATGGTAAAGGACTGACTGTTGCGATGGCTGGATTTTTGACGAGACCCTCTCATATTGAAGTTGATCCATACAATGGGTACTTATTCTGGGTCACACGAGGTGGTCTTTATAGACTAGATTTAGCTGATATCAGCAACGGAGTAAAACATGAGGTACAACCATTCCTGATTCTGGAAGATGCAAATTTAGGAGCATTTACTGTAGACCATACGAACTTCAGATTACTTGTTCCTCACCATACTCAAAATACAGTAAAATCTGTGTCTCTCGATGGAAAAGAAGTCATTGATCTTAGAGCAAATACTCAGCAACCTAGATTTAGGAGCGTTGTTTCTTTGGCTATGGCCAATGGTTTGTTTTATTGGACAAATGGGGAAGATGTTCTGACTGAAGGTTACCATTCTGGGCAAAATAGATACTTCCATAATGCTTTTCCTAGGTGAGAATTTCAAAGATCTCCTAGATTTCTAAGACCTACACCATAATTCTCTAATCTGAATCATCTTTTTGTGATTTTATTAAAATTTGTTCTTGCAGATATGTTAAATCGTACATCAGTGTCAATATCTTGATGGATGCGAGTCAGCCAGTTCCTGTTTCTGTGAATCCTCCTACTGGCGTCCAAGCAGTTTTGGGATCAGAAAGGGCAAAAGTATCCTGGCAAGCTCCTCATTTGTTAGGTGGTCAGGGGAAAGGCGCCTGGCAAAATTGGTCTTATGAATTGGAAATCAGGGACGATTCCACTGGAAAGATAATTCATCAGAAAGGAATTTCTGGATCGACTCACACTGTTTACGAATTGGGAGAAAAATCAGATTATTCGATTAAAGCTGCTGCCTACACAAGTGCTGGAAGAGGACCTTGGTCCACAGAATTTAAAGGACGGACTCTGAGGTAACACAAAAATTTACATTGTTTTTCAGTCTCACATAGATATACATTGGTCCGACAATATTTTGATTTAATTTTAGGGATGGACTTCAAGCATCAATCTTGTGGTCAGCAACAGAAGGATTGTTAAGAAGCGACGTAACTGGGGAAAGTGTAGAAACCCTAGTTCACAAAACAAATTTGAAAGAGTACGAAAATGAATATCATATTGTGGACCTAAGTTGGTATAAAGACGTGTTATACTTGGTAGGGAATAACTCTATTCTTTATCAGTATAATTTGACGAACCATCACAAATCCAAATTAAATATCAACTCCATTGGTAGTATTGCGGTCGACTGGATATCGAAAAAACTTTACTGGGCTAATCCTAAACAACAAATTATAACGAGATCGAATCTAAATGGATCTCAACAGGAACCCTTGTCGATTTTGGCTATCGTTAAAGAATTAATGATAGACTCCTTGGAGGCTTATTTATATTGGTCCACAGGTCATGCTATTGAAGTATCGAGATTAAATGGTCAAGACAGAAGATATTATCATTCTGATGAAATATTTAATGGAAAGCAAGTCATGGGTTTGACCTTAGATATGGAAAATCGATACGTTTATTGGATTGTCAGAAGCTACGAGAGTGGATCAATTGTTTATCGAGCCCCAACATCTGAGAAAATTCCAATGAGCCAAAAAATTGTCCCAGAAAAGATATCAACACTGCAACATCCAAATATACAAGGACCTTTATGCTACTTCTCTCAACATTTATTATGGTTACAAGATAACAAAAATGCAGTTATTGGCGACCTTGCTGGACAAAATACAGCAATAATTAATGGAATCACTTTATCTGGCCTTTATATGGTCTCGATTTTGGATTCAGATCTTCATCAGTATCCAAAGTCCTTGACTTCTGAAAGTATAGTCGTTTTACCAAATGCAGTAGACCTCAACAGTATTAGAGTCGAAGGATCTTGGAGGGACTTCAAAATATCCTGGGATCCAGTCATGAATACCAATTATGGAACTGTATTTTACGAAGTCAAATTTGCTGATCATATCAATACAAATTCAAATTCAGAAATAACGACAGAGACTTCTGTGCCTTACAATAATTCTGAAAAAATACTTCCTTATACTTTGCTCGAAGTCACGATAAAAGCCTTCACTTATTGGGAAACTGCTCATCATACGAGAAAAATTTTGAGGTCGCCTCAAAGTGTACCAAGTCAACCTATCAATCCGAGAGCCTTTGTCGAATTTCACAAGGATCCACTGAATGATAACATGAACATTGTTATCATATTCAGGTGAATTTAAAAATCTCCTGTTTAAATTTGTTCATCTAAATCAAATTAAACTAATCAAATAAAATTGTAACATTTTCAGATGGGATTTGCCTCAATTTCCAAATGGATTAATTCAAGGATACACAGTTCAGTGTTGGTATATAGCAAGTGAGGCAGAAATTCGTCTTTGCGATTCATTTAATATTCCATCCTCTAAACAAGAATGTATTCTACACGATCTTTTGCCAAATATGACTTATTATTTTGAAGTCCAAGCTTACACAGAAGTTGGAGCAGGACCTTATACAGACACAATCAGTATTTCGACTCAAGATGAAAATCCACTGCCTCAATTATTGATTACGACTATGGATATGGTGCGAATTTCTGATTTGGATAAACAGATTAATTACACAATCAATCGCCATTCAGTCCGTGAGTTGGCTTACTTGGCATCAGACATGAAAATATTTTGGATAAACGATATGCAAGAGCTGGTAACATCTTTAATGAATGGAGAAAATGCGACAAAGATTCTCTCTTTGAATAATCCAGCTTATAGCATTTGTGTCGACTGGGTTTCGAGAAGTTTGTTTTGGACTGAATCTTCTTATAAAGAATCTGGTGGTAGCTACATCATGAAGCTTGACTTAACAGCTTGGGATGCTGGGATTCTTAAATATAAGAATATTGTAACTAGAAATAACCGAATTATCAATTTGGATATTTCACCTTTAAGGGGGTAAATATCTTAGTGTCTTCATTAATTATTTTAGTTAAAATCAGTGCTAACCAATTCATATTTCAGAACCTTGTACTGGATCGAGCTACACAGCAAACATGATCAAGGAGTCATCATACACTCAGATTTATTCGGAGGGAATGTGAAGCCTTTCTTCAATCACATGGAAGATTGTTCTTGCCCATATCGACCACAAATTAAGCCTGTTCTGACAATTGACAACACAGATTCTCAAAGTCCTGGAATTTTCTGGGTATCATTAGAAGGACATCTAAACTATGCAGATATTGATGGTTGTGCTTGTAATCTGATCGTAAGTTCTGACTCCAGCTACCATAAAGGTTTGCCACCAACCTCCCTAACTGCCGATAAAATGAACGTCTATTGGTCAAATACAGATAACGACAAAATATACTTCGTGAATAAAATATATCTAAATGAAAACGAGGTAAAGGAATATCATCTCGTGAATGCAAGAAGCATAAAAGCTGTCGGAAAATCCTTACAGCCATATCCTGACACTGATTGTTTAACACCTTACCAAACAGTTTACAACGTTCGGGAAGTTTCGAAAACGACGAATAGTATCACAATCAAAATGCCTCTACCGATTCCCCATGAAGGTTGTGAAAGCTACAATTTACCCTCGACTCTATACACAGTTTACGTCTCTCAGTGTTTAGAAGATGATCCGAACAAATGCGAAAGTGACGACCGGATAAAGTTACAAACCTACCAATCAGAACTTGAAGTACCAGATCTTAAACCTTTCACAGAATATAAATTTAAATTAGCTCTGAGCAATTATTATAGTGATGCAGAATCTTTGAGCCTAGAGTTTAGTTCCGGTGTCATTTTAAGAACAGGAACCGGTACTCCAACCGAGCCACGAGACGTGACTGTTAAACCATTGACACCAACCACAGCTGGTGTCTTTTGGATGCCTCCAAAAAAACTGAATGCTGCAGAAGTTCAGTACGAAATCCATTGGACAGCTGTTACACTCATGAATGGTGTGAGACCAAAGGCTGAGAAGGTTATTCAGCATTCAGAAAAATTAAGAGGAGGAAAATATTCTGCAATATTACATCCTTTGTTGCCTGGTCAGGAATACAGAGTTCATGTTCGAGCCTATCCTCCCCATTTTAATGAGAGCTATAGTCAAAGTTCTGATCAAGTTCTCACGATGTATCCTGAACCGAACAACCTAACTTGCGTCCATTTCGTGAACGCTTTGACTGTATCTTGGACTCCAACTATAAATTTGACCATCAACCATTCTTTGGAATTTACAACCGTCGGTTTGGAAAAATGGCAGATTGTTGATAATCCCAAGTTTATAGAAAATAAGGTGGAGTATCATGTCAAAGGCTTGCAACCCAAAACTTTGTACAAATTTCGATTAAGGATTAGGTATCCTGATTACGATGACGATTTCCTTTGGCCTAGTGACGCTCGATTTACTTTTCAAACACTTGGTGATGTTCCAAGTGCACCAGGAGTGCCGAGTGTAACAAGACTCAGAAAATCGGTTTACCAAATAAATTGGGAACCGGCTAAAGCTCATGGATCTCCAATCACATTGTACAGACTCGAAGGAAAAGTAGTGGAAGACCCAAAGGATCTAGAAAAAAATCAGAATAAGACTAACGAATGGAAGGTGTATTATAATGGAACTGATAATTACTGGATAATTACAGGAGAGATGGACGAGAAATATCATTTTCGAGTAAAGGCTAGAAATGCTTATGGATTTGGTGCCTGGAGCAAATCAAGTGCGATAATTGATTTAACGGATACAATTGGAGGGATGTTGGCGACGCAACCACCGATTGGATTAGTTTTGGTCTTGAGTGTTGCTCTAATTGTAAGCATCATGATATTCTGCTTTTGCTACATGCTTTGCAGTAAGTTTTCATTTTATTTTTGTATCTTCTGTAATTTTCTAACAAATATTCCATAATTCTTAAAAATATCTCACCTTTTCAGGAAGCTACAGACAGCGTAAGGACGATAAGAAGGCTGTTTTGTCTCCAGTTGTATCCGATATGGAATTAGCTACCCTGAGAGAAATTCCTCGAGGAAATTTTGTACAGGCGAATGCATTGTACGCTCCTGCTGTTCAAAGCGATCCTGATGATGCGATGCTGCCTAAAATAAGAAGAGACCAAATTACTTTAGCCAAATTTTTGGGAAGTGGAGCTTTTGGAGAGGTTCGTTATTTCTCTCTATATTATAAAAAGATCTTGCTGCCACCGCTTCCGCTGTTTTAGGAATCGAGGTCCTCTGTAAATGCCTACTACCTCCGAAACTGCCTGACCGACCTCCCTAACCGCCCGCCAAACCTCCCTAAATGCACGCTATTTTCCTAACTACATAAACAGCCTTCCCAAGTAACCGCTACCTTTATAACCGCTCGAGCAACCTCCCTAAATGCCCGCTACCCTCCTAACTACCTAACCAACTTCCCCACATGCCCGCCACCTTTCTAACTGTCCATCCAACCTCCATAAATGCCCATTCAAACACAAGGTGTCTTTAAAAAATCCAATGTTTTCTTTTTTAACCTCGCACCCCCTAAACTTCTTCCATTTGGTGAAAAAATGCGGATTTTTATTTTATTTAAAAAGAAAACTTTAAACCGATGTCTTAGGACCTTAAATAGTCCCAAAATGATAAAAACGATTAATTAAAGTTAATTTCCGTAAAAAATAATGTGTTTTGCAGGGAACCCTAAACCGCGTTTTAAACTTTTTTTTAAATAAAAGAAAAATGTGCATTTCTTTTTTCAAGAAATGGAATAAGTTTAGGGGGTACGTGATAAGAAAGCATCGGGTTTTTGTAGGACACTCTGCTGCCCAACCACTAGCCATGCCCAATTTTCCTTTTACCACATCCTTTCTTTTCCAAAGTATCCATTTTCCCAATACCCATATCCAATTTTCACTGGTGCATTTAAACTTTCTTAGAAATTTTTATTATTTAAAGATTTTTTATTTTTATTATTTATCATTCATAATTTCTGAAATTTTAGGTAAGATTAAATAAGAAAGCTTTTTGCAAATCAGTCGAGCACCTTACCTCTATCTAAATAAAAATATTAATAAAGTTTAACAATATAATTCAATTGTACGAAATGTGTATTCATTCAGCTTTCTGTTCTTCATTGAATAGATAAATTGGTTGAACAATCGATATATTCCGCAACTTTGATACTGTGTCTCAAATTTAAAACGTTATTTCAGTTTTGCATATTTGAAATTGATGTTTTCAATTTTGAAATAAATAGATTTTGCGTGTACAATTTTTAAAGTTTCATATTGAATCTGACAAATTTTCATTGTCCTAAACATAAAACTCTTAATTTTGAAAAAAGAAATAAAATTTTTTAATTTCTATGTTTTGGAAACTGTGAATCTTAAGTTTTAAAGGAAAAAATTTGATATTTTATCATTTTTCAGCACTTTAAATTCAAAAATTTTCAATTTTAAACGCTCTAAACTTTAAAAATGGTCCACTTTTAAGTTGTAAAATTGATTAAATTTTAGTTTTGAATGCTTAGTATTGAAATTATTTAAACTGGTAAGGCTAAGAATGAAAAATTCCCATTTTTATAGCTTGCAAGTCTTTGAAATTGTACAATTTTAAGTATTTCTTATTTAAAGGTTGCTCAATATCGGAGGCTTTGAATTGGGATTTATTCAATCATTTAAAGATCTTAATTTAAAATTGTTTAATTGCAAATTTTAATTTGTACCCTCCTAAGCCCTTTTATTAACCCTATATAAGCCCCTAATCAATGTGCCATATATTTTTATTAACTTTTAAAATAGTTTTGTACTGCCCTTATGAAAAAAATTATGGGAAATTCAGTTTAAGCCTATGATGATTTTCCTGTCATAGATTTCCTATAATTTGTTTACGATTATAGGAAAATATTATAGGATTTATTACAGGAAAATAATAACAGAAAAATCAGTATACAAATAATAAATATCAAAATATTAAATGACTTATTGGAGAAAGTAGAGAAACTGTAAATAAATGATTTATTGTAGACCACTCATTTGAAAGTACATAAAAATTGTGATATTTATGAGAATCAATCTCATTTTAAAGAGCTTTCTTTACAAAAAGCTATAATGAAAGTTAAACACTATCAGTATTTTTGGTATACATTATATTATTTTAAAAGATAATGAAAATATATGACACTTTGATTAGTGATGATCTGGGAAAAAATGGTCAAAAAAAGTTCATGAACTTTAATATGTTTCAAAAATTTCTTAGGGAGTCGTTTTTGAGGGTGACTGAATATTAGTTTTAGAAGGGTAGAAATGATAAAGTTCGTGAATGTAAATTTGAAACTCTACAATTTTGGACGCTTTTCAATCGGCTTTTAGTTCGAAATATTGAAAGCCTACAATATTGTACTATTGTAAATTTTAAACTATCAAGTTTTGGACATTTCAGGTTAAAATTAATCATTTAACTAAGCATTGGCTTTGATTATTTTTTAACTATAAAATATAATTATTTTCAAAGGATATATTATTTTGAAAGATTTAAAAGTGAATCCAAACCATTTTCAATGTTGGAATACATGCCTTCAGTTCAAAGTTGTTTAATATTAAACGATTCCTGTTTGAAATCATTTAATGTTGAAAGTTTCAAGCTGAAAGCTGATCAAGAAGTAAGATTTGAAGTTGTTTCATTTACAGTTTTGAAAGATTTAAAAAGGGGAAAGTCACAACTTTTATGATATAAATTTTGTATAGTAAAACGAACAAACTTAAAAAACATAAATAAAAAATCAAAATCATCTCTGCGAACCAACGTAATGCTGCGAACACGTACGCTTGTAGATTATTATTAGTAATTCAAGATTATTAATAAATTATAAAAGAATTATTCATTGAAACTTCGATAAATTAACTCACCTCCTAATAAAACTCTACCTAACGTCATCAACGGTTCATCGATAAGACTTATGTGTTCTACATTTTCTACATGAATGGAAATACTTGAATCATCTGTAATATTTAAAATAATTTATTAAATAATATTTTTAAAAAATGTCTTTTACGTTAATAGATTAAATTTGTTCACCATTTTCGTAAATGTAACCAATAATTTTGATTTTTGGTCCCTGTTCGAATTCAATTTTTGCTCATCCACTAATTATAATCAATATTAATTTAAATTCTCCGTTGGTTATACTTTCAAAAAATTCATTATTTATTTTCTTCATTCGGTATTATAAATTCATCACGTAAGTAGCCTTCAATACCTATAATGAAATTGTAAAAAGGCCAGTTTCATACCAATAGCCTATCTTAAAAATTTGTTACACCTTGGAAAGAAATTTATTGAATAAACATTTTTAAACTGAAAAAAAAATTAGTGAAATCATCATAAAACTACATATGTGTATATATGATTTAAATATATGTATTTTTTAAATCAAATTTGTATTATTAGATGTACACTACCGGCGGAAATAATATACACGCCTACTTTTTGAACTGTTGCTAAAGTGCTCTAATTTTTATAATATTAACATAAAATTGTCTTCCCCATAATAATACGAGAGGTAACAAAATTCTACGTTTAATAACCTCGAGTAGAAGGCAGAATCTCAATTTTTAATAAAAAGATATTGCAAAAAGACGTCAAATTTCGATGTTTTCGAAAAATTGGAATAACTCTGGAAATTATTAACATTTTTCGAAGTTCATGAGCTCATTTTAAAGGTAAGTCTCTATAGTATTTTGCTAAATTATCAATATATTTTTACCATTTTTTTTTTCTAGATTCTACCCTAGGGTGAAACTTGGTGCAAAAAAGTAAAATATTTCAAATATGTAATTATTGTGCTTTCCACATGATTAAAAAATATTTAAAACAATAATATGTTTATGAAATGGACATTTTGCCTTCAGCTTGGGCTTATTAGACGCAGATTTGTATTACCTTTCGCGGTATAATGAGGAAAAAAATTGCTTGTCAATATTATAAAAATTAAGGCATTTTAGCAACAGCTCCAAAAGCAGGCATGTAGATAATTTCCGTCGGTAGTGTAATATTTAAGAAAAAAGGGAATGAAAAAATCTTAAAGAATATGACGTATAAAAAGATATTTAAAAAATAGATCTCTTCTCCAAATGCCCGTTCAGCCTCTCTAATTGCCCGCCCAACATCCCCAACTGCCCAACATAAATAACCATAAATAATACAAAAAAAGTTAAACCTGAAATGGGAGTTGGCGCGCGGAAAGCGCGCGCAGGGGGTATAGTCCCCTAGTAATATTATAAAAATGATCCTTTGAAGAAAAGGATTCTTTAACATCTTTTGTACCTCTAGGTATTCCAAGGAAATGCGAAAGACCTTAGTGGACCAGGAATCACACCAGTAGCAATCAAGACACTCCGAAAGGGAGCCTCAGCTCAAGAAAAGACTGAATTTATTCAAGAAGCGAGATTGATGAGTCACTTCCGACATAAGCATGTCCTTCGACTTTTAGGTGTTTGTCTAGATACAGACCCACCTTTGTTAGTTCTGGAATTAATGGAAGCTGGAGACTTGCTAAGTTATTTAAGAGCAAGTCGAGCTTTCCAACCCTCAGATCCTAACGCCCTTCATCTTCAGGATTTACTATCAATGTGTGAAGATGTAGCAAGAGGATGTCGTTACCTTGAAGAACTCCACTTTGTCCATCGCGATTTGGCTTGCAGGAATTGTTTGGTCTCTGCCAAAGATCGTGAAAACCGAGTCGTGAAGATTGGGGACTTTGGTCTTGCTCGAGATATTTATAAAAACGACTACTATCGCAAAGTAGGTTTTATTCCAGATGAAGAATACTTGCTATTAAATATTAACAGTATTAAATCTTGATTGTATTCTTTGATTTAATGTAGGAAGGCGAAGGATTATTGCCAGTTCGTTGGATGGCCCCAGAATCATTGGTAGATGGAGTTTTTACATCTCAGAGTGATGTCTGGGCATTTGGAGTCCTGATGTGGGAAATAACATCATTAGGACAACAGCCCTATCCAGCTAGGACAAATCTTGAAGTTTTACATCATGTGAGAGCTGGTGGGAGATTGCCAAAACCACTTAATTGTCCACATAATCTGCATCAATTAATGTTAAGATGTTGGAGTTCAGCAGATAACAGACCAAGTTTTAAGGCTTGTCTTGAGCAGATTATCGTTTTGAGAAATACGACTGAAGATACGATATTGAATCAAGTCCATCCTGGTCATTACTTAGCGAGGCGAGGTCGGTATCACTAATCATTCTTCCAAATAAATAAAAAAGCTTGCTCGTTATTAAGAAACTCTGGATTGAAAAACAGGATAGAGGAAATTGCAAAATGTAAATGCTCGGTTCACTTTATAATAAGAATGATATTCTGAAATTGTTTTAATAGAAGCATGTCCTGCAAAAGCATCAAACTAACTTTCAAATTCATTATTCATAGTGCATCAAGATATCATAAACTTAACAATAATGAATCAATCAGATTCAATTTTTTCAAGAATGGTCGATGACTAAATAACTCACTAATTCATTAAATTAATTATCATTGCATGGCTCGTGCTTGCAGGCGTCTTTAACATGGCTTACTTTGCTGACGAAAATCGATATTATAATACAGGTAGGAACTACTCAAATATAATATAAAAATCACCAAATAATTACATTTAAACATTGGACGTTAAAAAGGAATTTAAATTTTGATTTATTCTCAATTTAATTTCTTCAAAAATATATTTAATGTTATAAATCATACTAATATCTCTCTCGTATACAGGCAATTCTTGGAAGTCGAGTAGCTCGGAAGGAAGTCGAGGCTTGCAACCCTTCATTCAAGAAGCCACAACCACAACACCAGTGCAAAATTGCGATATGCCGAAGTATTTGGAACTATTATCAGACGGCGAAGAATCATCAATCGCTCCCGAAAGTCTCACAAGTGGCTACGAAGTTCCAAAATCTGCGCCTACAACCGAGAAAAAAGACTCAAGCCAAACTGAAATTTCCGACCTAGAGGAAAATGAAACACCCATCCCTAAAAATAAAATTTTGGAAAATAAAGTTCCAAATCAAGATTTCGAAACAAAACCACGCCAAAAAAGACTCTCAGTAACTAGTTTAAATCTTCCAGAATGCAGGAGGGCATCCATTACAAGTGTAGAAGAAAAGTCCAGGTCTTTGGACAATCAAAAATTAAGAAATCCTCCTGTAAAAGTTTCGGTGAATGGCAAAGGATCCTTAACTTTTTTCAGTGACTTTCGTAAACAAAGAAAAAGAACCGAAAGAGTATCAGTGAAGGGTTCAGAAACAAGTTTAGAGATAAAAAGCAGCAGTTCATTAAGTTCCAATATGAGCCTGGCACCTCCTACTAGGCCGAGTTCTTCTTTAATTAGTTCACAAAGTTCCCTTCCTGTGAAAACTCCCAGTCAAGACAATGTGACGAGTGAAACAAACTTGGGAACTCCAGTTTTAGCAAAAGTTCAAAAAACTCCGTCTAGTTTACAAAAGGCGAAAATCCCTTTAGTAATAAACAATGCGTTGCTAAATTTACTTCAGCAAACACCTGGAGAAGAAATACGAATATAAATACGGATGCTGTTAGAGTAAATAGATCCTAGAACTCTACAATCAAAGACTCTATGACAATAATTATCATTAGGGGGCGTTGATATATTACGTACCATTGTAATAATTCACAATAATTAAAACCATTTGATACTGAATAACTTCAAATTGAACGCTCCCTAATGACTAGATATAAATACGACTGAGCTTAGCTTTTCATTTCTATAAGTATATTTTCATTCAAGTAGTTTATTTGGTGAAATTATATTAAAATAATAATTCGATCCTTCCTTTTTGTCCAATCCATGACAAATGTACCACTTTGACTGCCATCGTTAGTTCATGTACAAAATTTTTATACTCATTAACATTATTCATTGCTTCACTGAACATTTTATGCAATATATTTATTAAATTAGACAATAAGGGAAAGAGTTTCCATAAACGAATTGTACAAACGTCGCAGAAGGAATGTTGCTTACGTCAATATTTTACGACCTTAATATGTTTAGCGATCTGTTAAGTTTTTTTATTCGATAAATATTGTACCATGTTGTATATTTTTTTAAGATTGACTGAAAAGAACGCCTCATGCCTTTTTGTAGATGTTATTGTAATGATTGAATCTCATCTGATTGAAAATCGTAAATATTATTATAGATTTTAATGCCTTCTACAAAATCGTAATTCTTCCGATAGTTAAAAAAAATCGTTTTCTAACTTGTATGGCCTTTTTTGAATGTTATTACTGTTAGTTATTAAGAAATCAATATTAAAATTTTTTTTATAATATGAAAATTTCGGATTGGTCTTCCGCCGTTAGTAATGTTGTTCCTTGAATTTTAATATAAAAGAAAAAAAAAACAAATGAACTTTATTATAAATTTTTATTTGATAAAATGCATTCATTATTCAGAAAAGAATCGCCAATCGCAGTTCAGTCAAATATAACGCAGAATATTCTTGAAAGCTCGATCTAGATTCTATTCTATATTAGTTAACAAAGTACTTTACGTGAGAAATGGATTGTAAACGTTTAGCGATTTAAGTTTTGTATATAAATAAGCATATATTTTAGGGCTACGATCCACAATCGTGGATATAAAATTATGCTCTTGTAAATATGGTTTACACGCTACATTTCTTTGAAACAGTGTAATTTTCTAAATGTAAGATACCGAAAATCAAAAAATTTAATTTTACGTCAGGTCAGGTTAAGGACGTATATCATGACGATTGTAAATAAATATATCAATAGACGAGGATATTCTATCTTATATACATTAGATTTATTATTTACATGTACTTCTTAATAAGAGTTTGCGATACAAGTTTTTATGAACTTAAACAGTTTTATTTGTTAAAATTATATACGAACTGTCTACCGTTACGGAATTTTCCGTAACTCTAGCCTTAGCGCTACACTTGACCGGGTTAGTTTTACGGAAAATTCCGTAACGCTAGTCAGTGCCAATTATTTATTGAATGCGCAGAAACTATGATACTACATAATTGACATCGGCCAGAATAATAATTTAATTGTAGTTCTCATAAATATGATTGAAAGCATTGCTAATTACTCTAAAAGTTGCATCATACCTCGAGAATTTGCTTTAAAACTATCAATTAAATATAAAGGATTTAAAATCGTTTACGTCTTCGCTCCTGGGACTTCCATCTGATCATAGTTGATCATCATAGATTTTGTTTCGTGGTTGTCCGAGGGTTTGCAATATAATTTTTGAAAGAATGCGTACCTAGAAAAGAGAAAAAAGCTTCTTAATATTATTTATTTAGAGTTCTTAGAAAATAAAGTACAATTTTGTATCACTTAATTTCTTTCAATTTAAAATTTAGACTTGACCGAACTCATTTCAAATCTGGCAGACAGTCCATGCTGAATACATAGCATCATTTTCACCTTAAATATGTTGTTTTTCAAAGGGAAATAAGACGACACAAATCTTACTGAATTAACGAAAAAACTTTTTTGGCAAAGTTATGAAAATTTGAAGCTTAAAAGTTGAAAACGCGGATTATCAAAAAATGGTCAAACTTCTTTAAAGTGTCTCGTCCTCTTCTGATATTCGTTGGAAAATTTTAAAAAAAAGTTCCAAATTGACAAAGTGGCAGTGGTTCTTCTGAAAATATTTAAAGTCAATTTACTCAAAAACACTACTGAAAAAAACTACTGTTTTTTTCTCTTAATTTTTTTTTCTAGATTCTTTCTACTATAAAAAGTATATTCCATGAAAATCTGCCCTGTGCCCGTGCCTTGCAGAGAAAAACGAAAATTCAAATCGCCAAAACGATGCACGCCTGCTCTGAACCAAGTTTCACTTAATCGATCAGGCTAAATTTTGTACCCTAGAAATTATGTTTTGGGGTTGGCCCCTGCGTATATTTACCGGATATGAAAAAAATCGTTAGGCCCCATTTTAAAAGAACTCGACATTTATTACATTCTCATCAGAGAATGTATTAGATTTGTGTAACATTTGACCCCTCTCCCGTTTTTGTCAAATGTCCACGTTTGAAACCCCCTGAGTGCAAAAAACATGTTTTTACGAATGTGTCTGTCTGCCTGTGTGTGTGTGTGGGGGTCTGTAGATTTTTAGTTTGTGAGCACGATAACTTTCGAAAGAATTGATCGATTGGATTGGCCTTTGGTATAC
>JAUMHM010000031.1:62695996-62710952 GCA_032362435.1 Melikaiella ostensackeni
CATATTCCTCTACCTTTTTCATCCAAACGGTGTGACCCCTGAATCTGACTTTCCCTCCTCGAAAAAGAAGGAAATGAGCAGCTGCTAAGTCCGCACCGAGAATGTCATGTCTTTCTTTAATGAATTTCTGGTTATCTTTCTTGAAATCCACTTTCGCCTCGGCAAAAAATCTTTTGATGGCGGCAATACTATATTCGACTTCTTCTCCATGCTCAGGTGTTCCGAAACTAGTGTCCCTTTTTGCCTTTGGAGCCATAGCAGATTTATCCCACAGACCCAGAAAACTTTTAGGACCCCGGTCTGGCATTCTTCGCCACTCTCGCAACTTTCTTTCTTGTCGTTTTACTGGACTATTATCAATTCTGTAGCAGAAATATCTTACCAGGATGGGAGTGAGAGATGTCAATTTTGTATCGATTTGTTCAGCGAGACGAGCAGCTTGACGAATTAACATTTTTAGGAGTTAGATAAATTAGACTTGTGTCTGTTTAGTGATTACTGTAGAAACAAGAGGTACAATCACTGACTTTAAGTATTGTTACTTTTTACAGCACCATGATGTTGTAGTTGTTTATATTTAGTTTATAACAATTTTGAGGTTAGGCTTTTAGAGTTACAGCTCTGCCGCAAGAGGCAGTAGTTTTTCTAATAAATTCAGCGGGATTTTTTAAAGAAGAGATTGTTTTTAAAATTCAAGTAAAATAAGAAAGGTGTATTTTAAATTTAATCTACAATAATAAATTTTAGAAATGATCAAAAGATCAATAATAAAAGTCGATTTTGAGCATGGAAAATGCCAAGATATTAAATTAAGTATATCAAGCTGTGTGGAGAAAATCCAAGATGGATAAACGCCGAGGGCTAGACAATAATACCAATTGCATGGAAGGAAACATTATTTTCTCAACAACTTTGAAAAAAATGATTTTTGGCCATTAGTCCTATCGTGTGTTTGGATAATATTTCTTTATTTTTCAAAAGCTATTCAATTAAATAATGAAATCGATAATTTCTTTTCGTAATGATTTTATAATCGAATGGAATAGTTTTCAGAAAATGAAAAATAATATTCGAATACACTAATGGTTAAATATAATCTCTTTTCAAATTATTAAAAAAATTAAGTTTGGTCCCATGCAATTAGTATTATTCGTTAACCCTCAGCGTGCGACCATCTTGATAGCTGACGTCACTACTTGAAATACCTAATATTGCAACTTGAGGGGCTTACGACCCTTTTACTCGTTTCAATTCGGAACATATAGTAGGCAAAGCACTTACAAGATTTCATCGCCTCCAAAATTGTGTAATTCAAGGTCAACCCAAAACTCACTTGTGTTAAATGTCAAAAAGACATCAACACACACGAAATGTTAATTTATTAATTGTTGGTACATTCAATATTTACAAAAGAATATAACCTCCGACGTCTGTGATCTTATATTCTTATTTGGAAAAGAAACGCTGCAAAAGTGCAGATTTTCAGTCTAAAAGTTGAAAAATAATTTGTTTTCTTGAGGTGCAGGTTAAGGTCGAAGTTTCCAAAAAACGAGAGTGTATTCTCTAAAAAGGAATTTTTTGTTTGAATATAAATCGACGAACTTTAAAAAAGGTTCCTGTAATTCAAATTGATTGTAGAATAAAATATTTACACCATGGAGGACATGAATGAAGAGGTTAGTTGGTTTCGTATTTATTACTTTTTGGGTTTTTTTGGATTTGATTTCTTTCTAGCTTATATACATTTTCAGAAATTTATTTTTTTTGTAAAATTGCATGAATAATTAATTATAGTTCTTAAAGTGTACTTATTGAATATAACTTTAACAGTTGTTCAATTTCTCAATCTGAAACACAAAACCGGTTTTCAGATTCTGTTGCGAAATTTGTTTCCAGAATAATTTACGAGTACATATACGGTTTTAAATAATATCAGTACATACAGAAATGCAAGGATTGTTTTGAATGAAAGATACTTCTTACAGACTCAATTTGTCGTCGACGACGTCAGCAAGATAATCAAGGAAGCAATCGAGGTTTCGATTGGTGGAAATGCTTACATGCATAATAAAGTAAATCAATGGACTTCCAACGTTGTTGAAGCTTGTTTGGGGAACCTTACTAAATTACAAAAACCGTACAAGTATATAGGTGAGTTTTATGCATTTTTTATTTTCCTGATTTTCTTGTGTAGTCTTTTTACAGGGTGTCTACTCACCTGGAAAACCTGGAAATGTCAGAGAATTTTTTTGGTCAGGAAAAAGTCAGGGAATTTCTTCAATCGTGCTTAAATTTATTTTTAAAATTGTTAAACCGGGATGTCTAGTTGACCAGGAAATTGTGAAAACCGGGAAATGACCTGGCATTTGATTCAGTGACCGGGGTTTTTCTCTCGAATGTTCTAATATGCAAATTAAAAGTAGTTTCATATATTTTATTACTCTAACTCTGAGTTGAAACAGTGAATTTTCTAAAAGAATTATAACTCTGAGTAGCGACACGGGATTTCAGTAAAGAATTATCATTTTGACAATAAAGCAGGGAATTTTCTAAAAGATTTATAATTCTGATTTGAGACAGGGAATAAATAAAAGAAATGTAAAAAAATCACCTAAAGAATTACAATTATCCTGACTTGTAATAGGAAATTTTCGAAAATAATTAAAATTGTATGTTGCGACATGGAATTTTAGTAAAGAAATATAATTTGACTTGGAACGGAAAATTTTTGAAAAAGATTTGAATTCTGATTCAGAAGAAAATTTTTAAAAAGTACTAAATTAAATAAGGATATTTTTAAATTTGTAAACATAAATTTATAGTTACTATATTTATACTTATTTAAATCAAACCTCTTTTATCATTGTCACTAATCTTGGAAAATATATTTTATTAAAAATATTAATATATTAAATATGCACTGATTTTAAGGTACCTATGAAAATAATTAAAAAATTGTTTCATTTATCCATGAAATTTACGGACTTTATCAACAAATTAAAATATTTATGAATTATGTTTTTAGTATTATTCATTTCCTTAATTACTCGATAGTGATATTACTAGTATATTTGAGAATATCCTGTAATGATAAAATTCCTAAAAGCTTATACCATGAACAAATTACTTAACCTTTTAGGGTCCGTTCAAAAACTACGTCACACTGCCAGGGGGGAGGGGGCAATAGGTTTTTGGGACGATTTTTGACAGGGGTGGGGGTGTTCTCGCAGAATGTCACATCACTCATGGAAAATATAAATGTGCACAACAATTTTTTGAAATACTTGAAAAAATGAAAATTAGTGACTTTATTTTACATGTAAAGCATCCAAATACAGACTTCATACTCTTTCCCCTATTACCCTCTTTACCACTTTTTAAAAGAAACTTCCACTTTTTCTCATTTATTAGCTTAAATGTGAACTGAATTAATAGAACCTAATCAGAAAATCCAACTATTTTATTAAAAATTCGTTTTTTTTTTTGTTGAAAATTATTTTTTTTAACTGAAAATTTAACTATTCTATTTTTTGGTTAAAAATTGATCATTTTCACTTGAAATTTGGAATCTGGAAAAATCTAGAGATATCTGGAAAATCTCTGGAATTGTCAGGGATTTTTCTCAGAATTTGAGTAGGCGCCCTATTTTTGGTTCAAGAAATGAACTTAGCAAATATTTGTGAATATACCTGGGTCAATCCATTTCTAGAATATCAGAGTTGTAGAGGAGTTCACTCTCGTGAGATTCTCCAAATTCAGCAAGCCCTCGTAGTATAATTCCATACCGGTACAGTCAATCGCATCAAGAATATATCTTGCATCAAAAGTAGTAGGCAAATTAGCATATTCCTCTACCTTTTTCATCCAAACGGTGTGACCCCTGAATCTGACTTTCCCTCCTCGAAAAAGAAGGAAATGAAATATTTTTCAAAATTCAGGGATTTACAGGATTTTGAATTTTGCGACCCGACTTTTTTTAATTTTGAGACCCGACTTTTTGAAAACCCCAAATCTCCCAAACCGTATGGGAGATATGAGGTTTTCAAAAATGTCAGGTCTCAAAATTCAAAATCCAGTTACTCCCTGAATTTTTAGAATTTTGGAAAACCATTTTAACCAGAAACTTGGATCACCCAACACTAAAGTTTCACCAAGATTCATCAAAATCGCTAGACCCCCTACAACTCTGATATTGTGGAAGTAGATTGATCCACCTAAGAATCTTTTTCGTTTTTTTTTTTTTTTAAATATCATTTATTGTATTTTCAGTCACATGTACGATAATGCAGAAAAACGGAGCGGGCCTGCACACAGCAAGTTCGTGTTATTGGGACAACGCGACCGATGGCAGTTGTACAGTTCGCTGGGAAAATAAGACGATGTACTGTATCGTTTCTGTGTTCGGTCTCGCAATTTAGATACTTTACAATTTTACAGATCTAGTCCACGCGAGATCAAAATGATCAAATAGTTCGAGCTTATTAACGGACATTCGATTTTTAAACTTCGGTAACTGAAAGTAAGCCTAGGAATTTTGCAGAATTTTACTATATGACGATTTGTTTCTGAAAACATTCTCTATTTTATAATAAACTTGTTAAATCTTCTAGGTATAGAATTGCATATACCGACATAGCTAATTTTGCCTCATAATCGTTTTTATCCCTTAGAGCACCAAAAAAAAAACATGAAAAATGTAAAAATTCTTTTCTGTAAGTTCACCAACTTTTTTGTGCGAAGTGAAAGACTAAAATTAACAATTATGTCGAGTGCTTAGCATAATGTGTGTTTTATTAACTACAAGTGTATTATACTATATTTTTACCATCAATTAATTTGAAGACTGGGTGCGTTTATTATTAAGGGAACGTTACTTTTGTTTGGTTTTCGCAAATAAATAAAGTGCAAATAAATCTTTGTAAACAGAAAACAGTCTCATTTGTTTGCGGAAAGTAGTTTTTATTATTGTTGCACGATTAAAGACATTGCCTCGCTCCTCTGCTGTATTTCCTTCTATCGTAACTTAAATTTCTGTGAATTTACAGCTAATCTTCCTTAATCTCTAATTGATCTCAACAGCGGATTGCATTGTGATAATACTTTAAATAATATCGAGATACACTAAAAAAGAAACTTAAATCTGAACGAGAGAAAAATGTGTCACTTTTAACAGTCTCTTCGAAATTATATTAATATAAATCCCTCTTTCGAAATATAATAATATAAATAAATACTATCGCAGATCGTTAATTTTTTTCTATAATACTTTACGAACGGAATCTCGATTATTCATTAAAAGCTGCCACATGAATCTTTATCTCCAAGCCATACTTTTGAGTCAGTTAAAATATACTGATTATAATCATCGAAATTAATATTTAGACTTTAAACTGAAAATATGCGTCCCTCAAGTCAAAAGCAAATAAAAATCGTCAATAATTACACCTTCAGTCAGTTCAGTGTAAGACTTGGAACGTTCTTAAATTAAAAAGCTTTTCTTAAGAATCTACGTCATATGAATGGTATAAAATTAAAAAAATAACAATATTAACTGACTCTATCTCCCTAAAATAATAAGAATTTCTTGACATACCATTCTTCACAATGAAATTTGTTTCCAAGTATTCTGGAAACAAATAGACGTAATCAATTTGTCGATTCACATTTTTTTTTACCAAAAAAAGTAATAAATATTTCAATCACGCTCCTGGAAAATTTTCACATATTGCACGGGGAATGGTGTGACAATTCTAACAAATCTGGTAGCATATCTTCGTCAAGGGCAATATCGTCATCTTCTAAAAGTACCATGTTTACGTTTAGACTGTCACCGAATTCGTCGTCGATATACAAATCTTCAACTGTGCTATCCGGATGATCCTGAAATCAGATGAGAACATTTATTAAAACATTTAAAAGTTTTTAGCATTTTTTTGGCCATCTTTGAAAAATCGTATACTTCAGCATTTTCTACTGATAAAAATACATCAGAAAAAAATTCGAAAAGATCAAAGATTGAAAAACGGATAAACGACAGAATCGAAAAATGCTCATCTTTGAATATGTTTAGATGTACTTGTCTAAGTATGTAAGCTAGGAAGAAATAATTTGAAAAACCTACTTTTTCTGTTTTTGTTTCCTTGGACTTGAAAATCTTTTTTAAATATATTTTTATCAGTTAAAAGCTTTCAGATCTTTAAAACATTTTTAAATCTTAGCTAAAAAAAGTTTACAGTATGAAAAAAATTAATTATTATTCACGAAAGTAACAACATTATAAAGATAAATTTTTTTTCAAATTCGCAGTTCGCTAACATGTATGTATTAATCAATTCCAAATTAGTTATACTTTATTAGAGGGTCCTAATTCGCTACTTTTTTGCATATTATTTTCAACTTTCCTATTTTTCTCTTTTTCTCGTGTGTCCACTTTCTTATAAGAAAATCCAACTATGTTTGGTTGAAAAGTCTACTATTATAATTTTGGTTGAAAGTTCATTTTTTTATTGAAAATTTTATTATTTAGTTGAAAGTGAACTTTTTTGTTAAAAATTCATATTTTCAGGTTGAAAGTTCAACTGTTTGAAAACTGTTGAAAATTCAACTATTTTGGTAGAAAATTCTACTAGTTGGTTAAAAATGATCTTTTCTGTTGAAAGTTCATATTTTCGTGTTAAAAATTTAATTGTTTTGTAGAAAATTCGTCTTTTTAGCTTGAAAATACAACTGTTTGGTTGAAACTTCATCCGTTTTGGTTGAATATTCCACTATTTTGTTGAAAATTCAAATAACTGGCTGAAAGTTGAACTACTTTGTTAAAAATCTCTTTGGTTGAAAATTTACTTTTTTGTGGGAAAATTTGTTTTTTTTGTGGAGTGCAACTATTCTTTACATAAAATTAAAATAATTTTTTGTTGAAATATCAACTATTACATTTTTAATTGATAATTCGTCTTTTTTTATTGAAAATTCAACTATTTGGTTTAAAATTCCACTGTTCTGTGGAAAATTAAAACCTCTTACTGGTTGAAGTATCAACTATAACATTTTAAATTCAGAATTCGTCTTTTTTTGGTTACCACTTGATTGAAAATTCAAAAATGTGCTTGAATTTTTTTCTTTCTTGCCCAAAAAATCTGTCTTGGTTGAAACTTCAACGCTTTTGATTGAAATTCGTCTTTTCGATTTAAAAATTCATCTTTATTGGTTAAAAGTGCAACTGTTTGGTTAAGAATTCATCGTTTTTGGCTGCAAATTTAATTATTTGGTTGAAAATTTAATTACTTTGTTGAAAATTCAACAATTTTGTTAAAAAGGCACCCTTTTTTGTTGAAAATTTGTCTTTTTGGGTTGTAAATTCAAATATTTAGTTAAAAATTAACTTTTTTGTTGAAAATTCATATTTTTGTTTCAAAATTCAACTATTTTGTAGACAAATTTTTCTTCGTGGCTTGAAAATGCAACTGCTTGGTTGCAAATTCATCTGTTTTGGTTAAGGATTTAAATATTTTAGTGAAAATTCCACTTCTTGGTTGAAAGTTAAAATGCTTTGTTAAAAATCCATTTTTGTAGTTGAAGATTTATCTCTTTGGTTGAAAACTTGACTTTTTTGTTGAAAACTCCGTTTTTTTTTTAAATTAATTTTTTCTACTAAAAATGTTGACTGTTCCATTGTTTGTTGAAAACTGATCGTTTTTAGTTGAAAATTCAACTATTTGGTTGAAAATTCGTGTATTTTGTTGGAAGTTTTTTTTCGGTAGAAGTATCTCCTAATTTCCAATATTTTTAAAACATTTTGGTATGTGAAGCCTGTTAGTGATACAGTTGAAAAATGATTTTTTTTTTGGCTTCTTTTAAGTGCTGGGGGGGGGGATTAACATACAAAAGGTACGTAGTCCGAAATTTGACATTTTTTAGGCCCTGTTTTAAACTAAATTAGCAAATAAATCGTTTAGAAAATATTTGAACTTGGAATCATCAAAAAGAATCTCTTTTAAAGCCTCTTGTTGTCTGATGTCTTGAATTTCTGTTTATGATTCTTGAAAAATGAATCGAAATTTTGCAAAAAAAAAAAAAAGGAAAATTGGGATTTTTCAAATTTAAGGGCGCAAAAGGGGGAAAGGGGACGGACTGTGTTCCCTGAAAATCTAAAAGAAAGTAACAACTTACGCTTCTAAGAATAGGTAACTTTCCAATGGACAATCTGCTGTAAGCTTTCAATTGTCCCAAAGCAGCAGGTAAAGATCTTCTCCTCGCAAGAGCGGTCAAGTTCTGGCACGAGTTGCAACCCTTATCGTGATTTTTGTCGCTAAAGAGCATCAAAGTCATATTATTATTATCGTTGTCTTTATCCTCTGGATCATTTACCGGACTTTCTCCAAGACACTGATTCCTCGATTCACCCAAATTGAAACAATTTGCGGCTCCTTTTTTTATTTTGTACGTATTCTGGGAGAGCTGATCCACACCTTTTTCATTTGGAATCCTCTCGATGCTTTTGATCTCAGCATCAGGATTGACGATGCCAATTTTTGAACCGAAGACGTTTTCGAACAAAGCCTCTCGGTTTTCCATGCCTTCGGGTGTAACTTCAAGATTGTCATCGAGCGTCCTCATGGGCGAAGAATGTCTCGATTGGTCAGAAACTGGTGACAGTGGACGAATAATATCAGTTGCTCTGTCCAAAGCTTCTTTCAAAGCCACCAAGGATTTGTTCTCGGACTCTTCATTGCTTTGAGAGCAAGTTTCGCTGCGCAAGGTGCTGTTTCCGTCCTGTTCCTGATCATCTAGTTCTATAAACAAAATATTCGAATGAGCTGATATAAACAGTTTTTTATTTTTTGGGAGTGATTTTATGTTTTTATATTGTTTATACGAACCTTTGATAATGAAGGTCTCGTTTTTCTCAACTGGTTTCAAAATCTCTGGATGAGGAAGCGAGTTTTGAGGAACGATGACATTTTGAGGATCGCTTTTCCTCATTTTAGAAATGCAAATCATCTTTTCTCTTCTCCAGAGCGACGATTCAAAGAAGTCTTGGCAGTTGGCATTGAATAATTGAGGATTGAGGACGGCTTCTTTGATTTCTGATGGGAAGCACGAGTTGGAAGTCTGCAATAAAAATTATTAATGAAATTTTAATTTTGAAGGGCATTTAAATAGATTTTGAATAAATCTAGTTTTACTCACTTTTTGTTCTTGGTGACTTGCTGGTTTAATCAACATCGTCTCGCATTGAAGACTCTTGTTCATCTTCGGTTCCAAACATGTTTTGTGGCTAGCAGGCTTGTGTGGCTCGTAATCTTTACTCCTGACACGATCCAGAATCTCGCTCTTCTCTTTTATATCTCCATCTAAAATTCAAATTTGTTGAAATCAAAAAATTAAAAATCTAGTTACAGACATTTCCTGTTTAAAATATTTCACTCACTTGTATCAGCATTAGGAACCTGGCACAAGTCATTCCCGTAAAAGAAGCGTTCTCTTTTATCTGCCAAGGATTCTCTCAATTTTTTTATTTCGTTCCGAGTCTCATTAAAATCATCATCAGAAGAAGACTCTAGCGTTCGCGTAGATTCGGAACCATAATTGCTAGAGACACGCTCTTCTGTCGTAGAATGACACTCGTCTGGTGTAGAATGAATAATACCGTCAGCTTTATTTTCAACAGACATTTGCACTTGCGCTTCTTCCTTACGCGGCTCAGGACTGCTGAAGGTCGTCCAAAGAAGTTCTTCACGTCGTTCGTTGAAGGAATCGTGGACTTCATTATGTACTCGTCCCTCCAGAAACAAATTTGCGTTTTTCTTTTCTGGGAGATTTGTATCCTTTTTATCGGCAGGCTTCAGTTGCGGAGATTCTTTGTGAACCAGTTCTTTTTTTGAAGACGATCTCATTACTCGGTTGCAGACCTTTTTCTGTGAGTTGAAAAGAGTTTTTGGGGCCGGTTTACAATTTTCGGAAGACACAGGAGTCGTGGGATATTTTGATGTTGGTGAAGTGCAAACTGGGACGTTAACAACTTTTGAGTTCTGATTGATATTGTTGTTGTTTGAGTATTGATTTGCGTAGATGGGTGCTTCAGTCTCGTATTGCAACTGTGAATTTGAAAAAAAAGCAAATTAAGTATATTAATCAATGATTCAAATGTGTTTTTTTAGTTCTTGTACCAACCTCGAGTCTTTGTAGGAATCTGCGCATACGGTTCATGCTCATTGTCCTTTTTGTGACGTCGATTAGAAGTCCAGCCTCCAATAATTTGCTGAGAAGTTGTGGAAAATTGTAGAGGTCCATCATAACTCCTCGTTCCAAGTGGACGTATTGCCTCTCCACTTCTGGTTTTGATAGTCCACTCCACGGCAAATGCACTAATAATCAAAAAGATTGTTTATCAAAAAATATCCAGTCTAAAAGAAATCTCTCGAATCTAACATAAAATTTTGAACTCACTTGTTGTCATTTCCCAAATCAGCAACGAAAGTCCATAAACATCGGTGGCTTCAGTTGGAGGGCGACCATAAAAAATTTCGGGAGCTTGCCATCTGAATATTTCCGCTCTGAGACGAGCCTCGAAATTTCGTTTAGATTTGGGCTGTAATACAGAAAATTAAAATCATTATGCAAATACTTCAATTAAGAACTTGAAAAATTTTAAATACAAAGAAATTATAACTTCAGATGAAATTTATTTAAAACCCACGAAAAAAAAGATGTTACGTGATTACGGAAAATGTGAATGTATTTTACCCAGCATGAATGAATTTGTGAACGGTATCGCTAATGAAACGTCAACTTGGACATGCTTCACGAGATCCGCACCCATAAAAAAAAGAGTACATATTGTTGACTTTGTTAACGCGACTCCATTATTCTGAATTGAATACTTTACCGACAATGTGACACAAAGCCCTTTGATTGTAATTTCCTCTGCTCTAGAATTTTATTCCAGAGGAGTGTATTACTCGTAAAGTCATAAATAAATCACTGTTTAGCAAATTATCGCAATTTTCCAAATCATAGGATTCAGTCTATGATATTTAAATTATCCTGTGCAACTAAGCGGCACTAACAGTTTAAAAGTAATCAAGATAATTGTCTTATGATTTTTTCAATGAATGATTTTAAGTTTAAAGAAGAAAAAATCAGTTTTCGGTAGTTTTTAAATTTAAAATCGTGGGTAAAGATTGAATTTCCCTAATGGAAAATCATTTCGATCGCAACCTCTGGCACTAATCAGCTTTCTCTCTGAATCAGTAGTCACGGCAGGTCATTTGCGGTCAAGAACAAAAAACCGCAAGAGCGAATTCCATTTCTTTTCCAAATTAGTCCTGGTGATTGAGATTTGGACCACAGTTGTCTAGATTTTACATTCCCGAGGTGAAACTTTCTTTCAGTTTTTCTAGAAACTCCTGAAATGTTTGCAGAACTTAGGTTTCTGACCTCACCTGATCTTTTTTGATAGCTAGTTCCCATCCTCCCAACTTGATAACTCCTGATGCTAGAAAAACGCAATGAGAACTAATTGCTCCGTGGATAAAACCTCGCATGTGAGCGAATCCTATGGCCTCTGCAAGTTTTCTAGCACATCTCGAGACCTCCTGGACGGAAATACGTTCGCCCTTTTCGTGGATGTAATTGTAGAGAGTGCAATTCAGAAACTCGAAAATTGATATGACACCATGGTCTTTTATCTGGGAAGTTGCTATCAGGAGAACGATGTTTGGATGACGAATTTCCCTGAAAAATAATAAATAAATATTTTTCGAAAAATATGGAACAGAAGTGGACTGAGATTTACCAAGCGACCCGTCTTGCCGACCGGTTCTTGAAGCGGTTCTGGGCAATTTTTTGAAAGAGTTCAAAAAATATCGAAAAATTAAAAAAAATTCCAGAGACTTGAAAGGATTTCAATACACTTCAAGGGATTTTAAGAGATTAAAAAAATTGTAATGGGATTGCAAAGAAGGTCAACGATTTCAAAGCATTTTTATGTGATTTCAATAGATATCATAAATTCCTTAAAATTTTATAATTTTTTTGTAAATTTCAAAGAATTTCACAAGAATTAAAGAATTTCGTAGGATTTTAAAGACTCGAAGAGATTTTCAAATACTTCAGTGATTTCATAGGATTTCAAAAATTCCATGCGGTTTTGAAGAATTACATTGAATTATGAAAGATTTAGAAGGATTTCATAGGATTTATAAGATTTTAGGATATTTTAAAAGATTCCACGGGATTTCCAAATATTTCAAAGGATTTTTAAGTAAAGATTTCCGAGGATTTCAATCATTTTAAAGGATTTATCCACAAGAATTGAGAGATTTCAAAGGATTTCAAACATTTGAAGAGATTTTCAACTATTTCAAGATATTTCTAAATTGTTTAAAGAATTTTAAAGATTTTAGAATATTCTAAAAGATTCGAAGGAATTTTGAATAGATTTAAGGGATTTCAAAAGATTATAGAGGATTTGAAATATTTTAGAGTATTTTAACATATTCCGAAAAATTTTCAAGACATTTAACAAATTTCAAGGGATTTCAAAGGATTTTAAGGGATTTGAAAAATTTTCTTACGATTTTAAAGAATTTCTCAAAATTCCGGATGGTTTGGAAGGACTTGATAGGACCTAAGAGGTTTTAGGATATTTTTGAAGATTTTAAGGGGTTTTAATGGATTTTAAAAGATCCTAAAGTATTTTAATCAATTTTTCAGAATTTTAGAAACAGGGTGGCCGTTTTTATCCAGGAAAAAAATTGCCGATCATTAAAGATTTTTCCCGGTCATTCAAAAAATAGTTTATGATGAACAGCAGTTATAATACCATAGATTTTCTTATTCTCTTAATCATTTTACCAACAGTTTTTTTTAACTAAAATAATTGTTATCGCATTTTTCAAACTAAAATAAATGCTATCGCATTTTTTTGTTACTATTGAACAGGAACAACTTTAAGTCCCAGAATTTCTCGGCGAAAAAACATATTGTTTTTAGACAAAAGTGGACAAAACGTATTTTTTCCATTTGAGAAAAAGTAATTTATTTAGAGATACTTAGATTATTTAAATTTTGAAGCTTCTTTAACAAAAATACAAAAATTGTCTTCAAAAGTCCGTGGCCAATTTTTCATTTTCTATAACAATTCATATTTGACGACCAGAATTCTAATCTTGTGACATTTTTAATATATAGAATCTTGTATAAATGGAATAAAACAATTTCAAATTATAATTTTTTAATTTATTATTCTTGACAGTTATTTAAAGTGTCTCTTATAGAAATTCTCTGCATTTTGCGAGTTTTTTTCTAATCCCTGACTTTTCCCAGACTTACAAGTTTTGCATAACCTGCGGTCCCTATTTTTTGAAATCTGCCGAAAAATTTCAAAACACTTCAAAATTAACCTGTCCCCGAAATGGTTTATCCGGCATAAAATCACAGGATGTGTTCCTGATAACAAGACAAATTCTACCAAAAATTGGGAACCAATGTAATTGTTCGTTTTTTGTAAAAATATACTTTCTATATTTTCAAACAAATCACCTTCATTTTGTTATTTTTGAATTTTTCATAGATTTTCCAGCGCAAAGGACAGAATCTGACAGAATCTGGAAAGAAAATTTGAATATCTGAATTAGGTCAAAAATCAGGGCCCCCACAGACTAATGTAAGTACAGAAAATTGGCAAGAATGACTAATTTAAGGTAACAAGTAAATGAAAGTGACTAGTTTTGAACACAAAAAGTGGCTTAAAGTGACTACTGTTCACACAAAAAGAGACCTGTGGTGTGAATAGAAACACTTGTCTACACAACAATTTCGATTCAATTACACATTTGTTTTATCGGCTTGCATTTACAAGATTAGATGAAATTCTATTGCTGAATTCGGGGATGAATATCAATTTCACAACTGCTATGATTAATTTTGCAAGTAATGTTCAGACAAATTGTATAATTAATTTTATTACAAGCTAAATAAGGGTCATTCCACTTTATTTCGCCGAAATCGCTTGCGGCATAATTTTCAGAAATGTTGATACTTTTACTATAATAATACTCAATGTTTTCTGAACTTATTTATCACAAAAATTTATGAAATTACTTTATTTTTGTCTAGAAATTTTATTTACAAAATGCAAAGGTGCAGAAAAATGCAAAAGTAACTTTAATGGGAAATAATGAAAGAAAATTGTGTTTCAACAACTAAAACATAACCATTTTCATCCCTTCCATAGCCTTATTAAAAACGTTGTGTTTAGCCTTTTAAAATTGAAACTTACCTCGTAAAGTTTCATTTTTGGTCAGATTTTTCATAGTTGTTTTGAAATTCGACACTGGAGGGTTTGTTCATTTTCGCGGATGAATAACTCGTACGGAGAAGAATGAAAAAGTTCCGGATTTACAGTATATGTAAATCAGGTCCTTATTTTATTCCCCTGAAAATTGAATTTTTAAATATGTAATCCACAATTTTCTCCCTACGAGTTATTTATCCACGCAGATGAACAAAACCTCCAAAGTGTCGAATTTCGAAACGAAAATTTTCATATTTTAGCATCAAAAGTTAAAAAAAAGGGACTAAAACTATGAAAAGTCTGACAAAAAATGAACCTTGCGGGGTAACATTTAATTCAAAAAACTAAACACAACGATTTTGATTCACGTCTGACTCGAAAACAAGTAGATCTAGGATCGTGTAAATAAAGTTATTTATTAGGTACATGTTTGTGATAAGTGAATTAAAAAACAATGAGTATTATTATAGTTAAGTACCAAAATTTTAATAAATTGTGCCGCAACCGAACTAAATTTGAAGGTATCGTTTTTGCTGCAACAGTACACTTAGAGAAATTTCCTCTTAACGATGAAGTCGGTCCTCTTATCGTTAAAGTAGGATACTTTAAAAGCAGAATCGTTTCAATTCATCTTTAGAAGACCGTCAATTATTTTAC
>JAUMHM010000031.1:62713753-62724355 GCA_032362435.1 Melikaiella ostensackeni
AGAGGGGGGGGGGGGGCAAACTCACAAGAAATGTTGTTACGTAATACTCCAACGGCCCCCTTTCGATTTGAATTCTTATAATGGCGAAGGATTACTAATTCATTTTATCAATAAAAATACTAGAAAATAGAAATTAATACTATTGCCGATTTTTGATTTTGTTTAGTCAAAAAATATTCACAAGAAATTATTTTGTTCGCACAAGACTGTACATTATGTATGTTATATTATTATTGGTCGTAAAGTTTTTGCGGGCAGAAACGATGATTTTGAGGTTTGCTTACGAAATTGGTTTCTAAAAATTATAAACATTAATTTTTTACAAAGATTTAGGATTAAATATCATGAAGCTTTAAGCCTTGTTTAATTTTTATCTTATAAAAAATTGACTAAAAAATAATTAAATCTGGGCATTTCTTTATGAATATTTTTTTAAATAATCATTTTATTTATTAAACAACATATTTAAATTTGTTAAGTATTTCTGAATGAATTGTGAACAATTCTATGCTCATTTGCAGTGTTTTCAATCCATTGAAACTATTAATACTTTGATTTATCCCTTTTTAAAATATATTTATTAATATAATATTTTGTAAATAAAAAAAAATTCGGCAACCTTATGTTTGTTAGGAACTTTATACTGAGTAATTAAAAAAAAGACAAAGTGAATTGGTTGAAAATTACGACTTGCAGCTTAATTTGGCCGCGAAATTCCATTTCTGAACCACCGTGCGAGAGGAGGTCTTTCGTCAAACGTGAAACGGAGAGGAGAGGGGTTTAATACTCCATGACGTCAGGATTGAAATTATAATATTTTCAAGAAAAATATTTACTCTCAATTTAGATGCTTAAAATTATCCGCACGAAATTTTACTATCCAACGTCAGGAATCACAGTGATTCAGCAGTTCAATTTTCCGAGAAAAGGGGATTAAAAGGGGATTTCATTTATTATTTAAAACTTTTTATATCATATGGATATCGTGTAAATTTCACGAAAGTGCTCTCTAGCTAACAGTAGCTGTGTTACTAATGGTCTGTGCAGTTAGAAAGAGGTTAACTATTCCGAAGTTATGTACCTGAAGTTTCCAACGTTCAAGTGAACGAAATATTTTTCTCCCAATTTTATTTTCTCCATAAATATTGTACCAACTATAATTTAAAATAAAGCATTATAAGTTTCTTTCGATGATTTAATATTCCCTATATAAATGAAGAAACATTTTAGCACTGTTTCTAGTTTACGAAGCCATCGGTAAAAATGTCGTTCATTTGAACGTTCAGAACTTCAAGCACATTCCGAAGTTGAGGAAATTAAAATTAGCACCTTATACACGTAAGCCCTATCTCATGGTATCGAAAATGCCACATAGTTTACCTTAGCGGCTAAACTTTTCTTACGATTTTTTTTTAAAACTAAGAAACCATAGAAGGAAACAAGACAGAGATTCTGTACAAATTTCATAATTTTTTGCCATTTAGTTTTTAAAGGAGAGCCCTGAAAGTATGAAAGGACAGAGAGGTGTGATAGGTCAGACTTTCACACGCTTTCAGTTGATCGACGTGAAGTTGGAGCATCTTCAATTAATTGTGTTGTGTGTTCTTCGTAAGTATCGATAGCTCTTTGTATGGATTCATCCTGATAATACCTTAATGGAGCCACCTATAAATCACGTAACACCCTTCTTGACAATTTTTTACCCATCCCCTACCCCATGTAACAAGTCGTAACAAAACCGTTTGGACCCCCCACTCCCCCGCCAATGTTACGTAATTTTTAAAAATATAAAAATATTTTCAGCCATGTCTTATTAAATGAAATCTACCCGATACACATGAATTACTAAATAATTAGAAGTTATAAAAACAAAAAGAAAGAAAATTAAAACAACATGGAGCATGCAAAACAAGAACTATACCCTCCTCGAAAATTGAAAAGTAAAAATAGCTGTGTCATCTAGTAGGAAAATATCCATGGAAACTTCATTTTTTACCATTTTTATTAATTACTCGTACATATCTTCAATAGGGTCATTAGGGTAGTCCAAAAATGGTCAAGTTTCGAAATTTCGAAATGTTTATGCACCACTGAATTCCTATCGCGAAAATAATATAGCATAGTTTTTTATAGGATTTTTAATTAATATTTAGAGATTGCGCAGAGCGTTTCTAGTTCTTATGGGATTATCACAAATTTAATATGGGAAAAATACACTTTTTGTCATTTCTGTTTTTGACCCCCTCAATAATAACCGACATTGATGCCCATTTGCAAGGTAATTCATGACACGTTGAAAATAATTTTCCGGAAAAGTACGCCTAAAAAACTTTATATATTTGAAGCTGTAATTTAATGTTGAATATTGCCATTTTGACAATTTTCAGAGACTTATAGTATATTATTTTTGTATTTGAAATTTACACTAAACGAAAGTTTATTTTATCACGAACAGATGCTGAAAAAATAGAAGAGATAGATTGATAATAAGAGCAAAAGAAATCATAATAAAAGTCAAGCTGCTTGAGTTTTTTTCTTTCAGGTGCTTTTCTCGTAGAAAACTTCAAAGAATTACAACCATCATAGAAAGGAAAGCGATACCTATACCTACCATCGCGAGGAAAAGGTAAGCTTGCTCTTACTTGCTTGGTGTCATGCCGATCCCAGGTAGAAGGCTTAGTATAGCCATAAATATTTTAAAGGCTTGAGACCACAAGGCTATTGAAGGATGGCATTAAAATTAGTGTCCAGAAGAAAAACTTGGAAAAATGTGCTTGGCTTTAGATTTAAAAATACTAAGCTCGCAGCTCTGCGCAACCTCTAAATATCAATTAAAAATTCTAAAAAAAAACTATGCTACATTATTTTTGCGAAAGGAATGCAATGGTGCATTAACATTTCGAAAATTCGAAACTTGACATTTTTTGGACTACCCTAAAGGTAATCCACAAAATTTCTTTTTCGCTTAAAGTTCAGTTTTTTTTCGTAGTGGCTAGCCTGGCGACGCCGGCAACATTGTTCGTTGCCAGCTGTTTTTTCCTCCCGGGTGTGAAAATTCGAAAAGCGTGTAGCGATTTATTTTTATGCACTGATCACGAATACCTATGGCCATGAAAATTGCAAAAAATAAACAATTTTAAATGTCAAAACTTAAAAAAAACCTCGTTTTTAAAAAGAAAAATCTTATATTTACAACATTTTTTTTTCAAATCGTATACGGGCGGAGAGGCACTCCTGTGATTTGTCACAGAAATAAATTCAGTCAAACCCCTAACCCTTTCCAACATCTCGTGGGGGCGGGAAGGCACCCCTGTAACTGGTCACAGAAATAATTTTAGTCAAACCTCTAACCCTCTCAAACATCTCGTGGGAGCGGGAAGTCACCCCTGTGACTGACCACAGAAATAATGTTGGTTGAACCCCTAACCTTTTCCAGCGGCTCGCGGGGGCGGGAAGGCACTCCTGTAACTGGTCACAGAAATAATTGTAGTCAAAACCCTAACCCTTTTCAACATCTCGTGGCTTGGCGACGAGGCACCCCTGTGACTGGTCACAGAAATAATGTTGGTCAAACCTCTACCCTTTCCCAACATCTCGTGTGGGCGGGAAGACACCCGTGTGACTTGTCACAGAAATAATATTGGTCAAACTCCTAACCCTTTCCAACGTCTCGTGGGAGGTGAGAAGGCACCCCCTGTGACTGGTCCTAGAAATAATGTTGGTCAAACCCCTGCCCTCTTCCAACATCTCCTGGGGGCGGGGAGGCACCCCTGTGACTGGTCACAGAAATAATCTTGGTCAAATCCCTACTCATTTCCAACGTCTCGTGAGGGTGGGAAGGCACCCGTGTGACTAGTTACAGAGATAATATTGGTTAAACCCCTTTCAAACGTCTCGTAGCGGGGCGTGAAGGCACCCCTGTGACTTGTCACAGAAATAATGTTGGTCAAACCCCTACTCTTTTCTAACATATCATAGCGGAGGAAGGGCACCCGTGTGGTAACAGAAATAATTAAGGTCACACCCCTACCCCTTTCCAACATCTCATGGCGGTGGAAAGGCACCCGTGTGACTGGTTACAGAAATAATATTGGTCAAACCCCTAGCCCTTTCAAGCGTCTCGTGGGAGGCGAGAAGGCACCCCTGTGACTGGTCCTAGAAATAATGTTGGTCAAACCCCTGCCCTCTTCCAACATCTCCTGGGGGCGGGAGGGCACCCGTGTGACTGGTTACAGAAATAACATCGATCAAACCCCTGTCCCTTTCCAGCGCCTCATGGAGGGAGCGGGAAAGCACCCTTGTGACTGGTCACAGAAATAATTTTGGTCAAACTCCTACCCCTTTCCAACGTCTCGTGGGGGTGGGAATGGACCCCAGTCACTGGTCACAGAAATAATGTTGGTCAAACCTGCACCCTTTTCCAACGTCTCGTAGGGGCGGGAAGGGGCCTCCGTGACTTGTCACAGAAATCAAGTTGATCAAACTCCTACCCCTTTCCAACGTCTACGCTCACCGTATTTTCATGAAAAAAAAATGCGAACTGATTTTTTTTCTTTTTTCAAACATGATCTTTATCAGTTTTGACCCTGAAAATTATATTTTTAGGTATTGGCATGACTGTAAACGTAATTTTTTTTTATTTCGTATTTCGCTTTCCGTGAAAAATAGCCGGCAACATCGTTCGTTGCCGGCGCCAGCTGTGTAGACTCCACCATTCATCTATCGCAGGCTTCACAGTCTTTCCCCTATTCTTCTCTTTTCCACTTTTTCCCGTTTTTCCACTCAAATGAGAACTGAATTAATAGAAACCAATAACAAAATCCAACTATTTTTCGTTGAAAGTTCATCTTTTTAGTTAAAAATCTATTAATATAATTTTGGTTACAAATTTTAATATTTGGTTGGAAATTCAATTTATTTGTTCACAATTCAACAATTTTCTCTGAAACTCAACTCCTTCGTTGAAAATTCGTTTTTTTTTTTGTTTGAAAATTCATTTCATTTGATAGAAATTTAATGTTTTTTGGTGAAAAATGCAACTGACTGGTCAATAATTAATCCGCTTTTGGTTGAGGATTCAACTATTTTGTTGAGAATTCGTCCCTTTTGGTTGAATGCAATTATTTCTCTGGTTGAAAATTCACCTATTTTGTTGAAAATTCGCTTTTTTTTGGTTGAAAATTATTTTTGTTGACTGAAAATTTAATTTCTCGATTTTTGATTGAAATTGATCTTTTTTAGTTAAAAATTGAACTATCTGGTTGGAAATTAATGTATTTTGTTAAAAATTCTCATTTTTTTGGTTTAAGATTCATCTCTTTGGTTAAAAATTTTAATATTTGGTGGGAAATTCGTATTTTTGTCTTGAAAATTCGACAATTTGGTCAACATGTTTTTTCTCTCTTGACTGAGAAATCTTTTTTGCTTGAAAATTCAACCAATAAATTTTTTGTTGAGAATTCATCTTGTTTAGTTGAAAATTCAACTACATAGTTGAAAGTTGAACTACGCTATCAAAAATTCATCTATTTGGTCAATGACTCATCATTTTAGTTGAAGATTCATTTTTTTTTTGTTGAACATTAATTTTGTTAACAGAAATATTAACCATTTCATTTTTGGTTGAAAATTGATCTTTTTTAGTTGACGATTCAACTATTTGGTTAAAAATTCGTCTTTTATGGTAGAAAATTCAACAGTTTGGTTAAAAAGTCACCCATTTTGTTAAAAATACAAAATTTTAAATTGAACGTTTAGGAATTTAAAGTGTTTTAAATTAAATTTCATATAACTATATCATATGAATATATAAAATTTTATTTAAAAGAATTTATTCATCTTCTTATTTCCCCTTTTTTTAAACTGAAAGAATGTTTTTTTGGATTCTTCTTGCTTCAGGCTATCGAAATAAATCAGTTCAATTTTTGACCTTAAAAATCTGTAAACTGTTAAATTTCCAACAATTTTTATTGCTCTGATTATAAAACTCTTCATTTTGAAAAAAAGAAATGAAAACTTTTAATTTTGATGTTTTGAAAACTATGAATTTTAAACTAAAGTTATAAAATTGAATAAGTTTTAGCCTTTAATGCTTAATAATGAAATTTTTTTCAGGGTAACATTTTTGCGGGTCCATTACAATTTTTAGGGGCAGAGTGACAAAGTCTATCAATAGTGTACTAATGTGAATTAAAAACTAAAATTTTTGACATTTCAGGTTAAATTCAATGATTTAACTAGGCGTTGGTTTTAAATATTTTTTAAACTATAAAATATAATAATTTTCTAACAATACAATTTTGAAAGATTTAAAAATGGAGCCAAACTATTTTCAATGTTTCGATATAAAATTACTCTACTTGAAATGCTTGCAATTAAAAATTATTCAATTTTAAACGATTTCATTTTGAAATAATTTATTTTGAAAGTTTCAAGCTGAAATCTGTTCAGCAAGTAGGCCTTTAAATTTACAATTTTGAAAAATTAAAAAAGGAGAAAGTTATACAACTTTTATTTTATCTGAAATTTTTCTGACTTTTTTATACAATAAACTAAGAAGGTTAAAGACTCCACTCCTGCTTCAAATTAAAAAATTGTAATTGTAATAGATTTTAGCATTTTTATTATTTTTACTGAAACTAAGATCAAAAATTAAAAAAGTTAAAGGCTTCTTCTTTATCCAAGTATTTTAAGTCATAAAAAAACTTATAAACTGAAAAAGAAAATTAATGAACCTAAGTTAAACGTCAAATATATTTATTTCCAAAGTATTAGTTCCCAATTATTGATTAATTAATTGCATTAAAAATTTAAATTTATTAATATGGAAATTTTAACAAGACATTTATTATGGAAACGTTAACCTGGCATAAACTGTCATTTTGTGTCTTATGACAGAAATAAATAAATTTGCTTCTTGTAGATTATTATTATTATTATTATTAATTATTTTTCTTTGATGTGATACATAGCTTTAAATATTTTATCTACAACCTTTCAATAACCACGAAATAAAAATGCCAATTATAAATCAATATTTAAAAATAAATTTTTGCCATTAGATTTAGTTATAATTACTTAATTATAATAATTATTTAACATCTAATTATATTTTGTATGAAAACAAGTTTTTATCACAAATTAAAAAATCAACCCAACCTTTCACCCCCAACGATTATTCCAAACCGACGCCATTTTTAATTTTGCTACGAGTGTTTATACAAGTTTCGGGACGTGAATAAAAAAGACACACGGTGTGTCAGCGATTAAACAAATCGGTCGAAAATACATAAAACGGTCACTCGGAATTATAAAAACCTTCTCAAAAAGACTACCGGTATCGTTTTCGGTATTTAGAATATTAATTTCAATTTTTAACTCGACCAAAATGTGAATTTTCCACAAATTGGAATATCGGGTTTTGATGGTTATATATCGTAAGTGCGGTCTATATAATTAAAATTGAATGCAAATCGAGACTATAATTGATGTTAAACAGATTTATTTTCGAAAATTGTCATATTTATAGACATTTTTTTCGAAAAGGTTATATAATTTCAAATTATACCTTTCATCCTCCCGCCAAGGACTTGTCGCCATTTTTTATCTTGTTTGCAAAAAGTTCAAAAGGTTCAACGGCCGGCGTGTTGATCGAAATTCGAAACGGAAACAAATGTAAATAATCGGAGAGAAAAAAGGGAACGAATGTCGAAAATAGTGTCTGTTATTGATGAAATGATTAAGCGATTTTTTTCGCGAATGTTTTCTGTTTGCGTCATGAGTGCCGACCACTTGATCATCATCAAACATTGTTTTCATAAAAAAATTGAGGTTATGCAGTGTCCAGTTGCAAAATTGACACTGACAAACAAAGTAAGTTTTGAGAGAATAAGTTTATATACCTTTCATAGTCGTAGATGCGACACAATTGACACGGGATGTTTGGCATTTTCGTTTTAAATGTAATTTATTTCAGTTTTTTGTACGTTTTAATTTTCACACATCATGTTCGTCACGTGGCACATCGATCAAAACTGAATAAGCAATATATTATCTGCATCTAATGACGTCTGACGAAAGTGCAAACTGATCGCAGTTCATGCCGGTATGAGTAGGCGCGCACATGTTGAAAAAATGTAAATTCTCCTCTTTCACTTTTTTTAGTCAATTTTTACATCCATATTAAATTTCAGGGCGTATGTAATAGGGCGGAGTAAAAATGCTCAAATTAATCGAATCGTTTGAGCTGAGGGGAAAAAATTGTGGTTTAGCATCTGAAAAAGGTGAAAAAAAAATGGTTGAAATCGGTTAATATCTTCTGTTCTCCTTTTTGATTAGAAAATTAAAAAAAAATTGTTTGCGTAAATTAGTCATATGCACACATTTTGGAAAAAGTTGAATATGTCGAACCTGAAATTTCTTCAGCTTGAACGAAAAAAACATGTTATTATTTTGCAAAATAATAAACTGTTTCTATGGATCAAGCTGAAGGAATTTAAGGTTCGACAATTAGGGTGATCCAGATTTATACCTGCAGACATTTTATTTTTATCTTTGGTAATCGAATCCCCCTAGGTTGTTCGTTTTCCGAAAAAAGAAAATCCCTATTTTTTGAAATTGGTCAGCATTAACCCGTGCCCCGGGCTTTTGAAATTCACATGTGATATTAAATGGAAAAAGCTCATTTTTCGAAAAAATTGACAAAAGTACTCGTTATTGACATTTTGTGAATGAAAGTGTAGTCACTTTCTAACGAATGTTCAAGGAATAATTTCCACTTAATAACATTAAATTCTGACCCTCTCAACCCCCTTGAATTGTGTCCGAAAAATACCCCAAAAAATGAATAGTAGCAGTTTTATGTAAAATTCATGGCAAGAACGGTACTTTTTTCAACATGATTTATTTTTATTCGATAACTGACAAGTTTCCAAGTATTTTTTCACTAATTTTAAAATGTTTAAAGAATTCTCATTTGTTTAAACCATTTTTCCCCTGTAAATCATAAAAATTTATTATTTTTTCGAATTAAGGACACAATTAACGAATGCTGAAAGTAATAACTTTTTGTTTAGGATATTTGGAAATTATTGGCACATTTTTCATTTGTTTAAATAATTTTTCTCTTCTGTTAATTGTGAAGACTTATTATTTATTGAAATTAATGACGCAATCAACGAATGATAAGAGTAATATATTTTTATTTTAGATATTTGGCAAATATTTAAACAAATAAAAATAACTTACTTGCACTTTTTCATAGGAAAGGTGGAGAAAATTCTAGTTTTTTCAAAGCTCCTACACTATGACGCTTATTATTCAGTATTTCCTTATCTCAGAACTTATACCCCAAATTTTCAAACAATAATCATTTAGTTAAAGCAGTTTTTACAGTGCGTTATGGATAGTTATTTTTTCAGATCGATTTCGTTGAACATGAACAATTTTCCAAACGCATTTTGGGAAATAAGCATCAACGTACAATCGGATATATTACTCTGTTTCGTTTCATGTATATAATTTAGGAACGATCTACATACAAATTATTTTCAGCTCACAGATTCCATTAATCTACGGGGGTGATTTTAAGAAAAAATTTCACGATCTACATGGGTAAAAATTTTTTTGAGCAAATGAAAATTGCTTAAATAATTCACAAATATCAACAACAAAATATTTCTCTCAACATTCGTTAATTCTGTCATTAATTCCAGAAAATAATTTAATGTTATTGGGTGAAAATTATTCCTTAAACATTCCTTATAAAGTAATTTACAAATAGTTAATAAGGAGTACTTTCTTTATCCATTTTTTCGAAATATGAGCTTGTTTCATTTAAAACCCCATGTTAATTTCAAAAGCAAAAAATGTACATATAACAAATTCCCCATAATTTTTAAACCAATAGGATTTTTTTTTTGAATTTTCAAATAAAAAAAGAGAACAGTGGATATTAACCGATTTCAAAATATTTTTTTCTACTTCTTCGGACGTCAACCCACAAATTTTTCCCCTTATCCCAAACAATTCGATTAAATTTAGCATTTTCAGTCTGCCCTAGTATGTAATATTCTATGTGATGGGAATTTCGAGTTGAATCATTCTATGGAATAGAATTCGGCAATACGATTTAAATTTGCTTCTTGAAATCGGAGATTTATTACATTTTCCGATTTTATTTAAATATTGAGACATATTAATCATAAAATTTGTTCACTTACTTATTCAGGCGACAGAGATCTGGTGACATGCTCCATCGTTGTCGTTCAACGTTTCCATCTCTGGAAAAAATTGATTGACTCATTATTATAAAGAATTCACAAGCCTTGAATTTCTATATAATTTAGCCTAAAATCAGAGTAAATACATTCTAAATTAGTGTCAATAAATTATGAATATCATTTTATTATTAAATTTATCTATAAACGATTGTGATGTAACTTTTTTATTACGTTACATTACGTTACATACAACAAAAAAATAATCCAGTCATTGTTACCCAGGCACAACAAGTTAAAACCGACATACAACATATACAAACAGACATTCAAACTCCCACCCGAAGCACAGCAGGACAACACAACAGTGACGTCACACAACAAC
>JAUMHM010000031.1:62724455-62738663 GCA_032362435.1 Melikaiella ostensackeni
GAGTTCAGTTATGAAAATTTTCGAACGTCTTTCGAATTTATTATGGTTCGCATTTTTTAATAATAGAATCATTTTGAAAGTTCAGTTTTTTATATCACTTGTAAACGTGCTGCCTCTAGCGGAGTCCGTCGGAGAAATCTTCCAGTCCCACGGTGAGCTTTTCACATAGTCCAGTCAAATAGGCTTTTTCCGATGAAAATGACCCACAAGGGTGAATTTTTGCATGAAAGCCCGTGAGACCCTTGCGATCAACTTCCCCAAATTTGAGATCTCACCGATGCCGGGGTCTTTCGAAAATGACCAAAAAAATCCAAAAATTCGATTTTTCTCGATAACAGCTAAGTATACGCAAAAAAGTTTGGGATAAAAGTTGTAGGGAATAAAATTCTACATACAAAATTTCTCGTGCAAAATTTGATGAAATGCATATTTTAGCTATAAATGAAGCGAAAGTGAGCGAAGTGGAGTGGGGTGGCCGTTTCCTCTCTCCGCTCGGGACCGACTCGACCCCTCTCCCGCGTATCTTTAGTATGCGCGTGTATAAACAATCCGTTCGAAGCGCGGTTCTAATCTTCGCGGGCGGTGTTGCATGCAGCTAGATGAATTTTGGTGCTATAGATATATATTTATATATTCATATATTTTTTTTATATATATTCATATATTTTCTTTTACTTTCGTTTTTTTTTAATTTCGCTCATCTTGCTTCGATTATTTAATTAATTAGGATATTCAATTAATTTTAATTTATTAATATTATATGTTCAAAATTTATTTTTAAAAATATATTTATTTTTTTCAATTCATATTCATATTTTATTTTATTCATTCAAAATTTTTTATATTTTCGTCATCATTTTTACTGTCAAAATCGAAATTAAAAATAAAATTTGAGACGTTAAAATTTTTGTTATTTAAAACTTGAAACAAAGATTTCTTTTACATATGATTTCAATATATTATTATAAATAATTTAATGGTATATTGATTTAAAAATTAATGGTAGTATTAATATAAAAATTCTCTCTTATCTAAGAATTTAGACAATTCTTCAAACATTTAAATATACCTCACGGTTATATTAATTAAAATAATGATATTTAAATAATTTTCAATTGATATAATAATTGTTTGAAATTAAGTTGTAAATAATCAATAAATATTATCTAGTAATATGTAATATATAAATATATAACTTATAAATAATAAATTATTTACAATTTTATAATAATTTATTTATATTTGATTCAAAGATAAATAATTATCATATTAAACTTATATTATCTTATTTATATGAATAATATAATAAATAATTTCATTTTTAAACAATAAAAATTAAACTTATATTATTAATTAATTTATAAATTTAAGATAATATATAAATAATAATTTGAAAATACATTAAATTCATAATATTTGTATTAATAATTAAATATCATTTATATAGTGTTTGATAGATTAATGATGAGATTTGATGAATTTCATAAAAAAATAGGAATAGATACGCTATTGCTAAAAAAATAATATATTAATGTAGTAAATTTCAATAATTAAATAAATGAATTTGACGGTATTTTAATTTGTTCAGGGGAACTTATTATTTAATTCGATAATACACGATGAGATTTACTTTTAGTATAATATTGATATATATTCCTTAAAAAAAAATTTTTTTCTATAATTTTTTTTTCTATAATTCTCAAAAAAGTGGTAGCTTTTCCACCTGTTTTCTGTGTAAAAAGTGACCGATTTGTTGTCGCTCATGTGGCGCATGCGCAGTGTCGACCTTTCCGAGCAACGGTGAAAAAAGTAGACGGACGCAGTGAAAAAAGTGACGCACAGTGAAAAAAATAAATGAAGTGCGAACTACTGAACGAACTCTGTGGCCTGCTTTAGTAAGTAGCGGTGAACTCATAACTTTTGCATTGTATCTAATTCCACCACTCCTAACCTTCCTGGCCAAACATTGCTACCAACTAATTATTAGGGCCATATTATTGCTATGGTTTTGACAATTGCCATTATTATTGTTGCGTCAATCGACAACAAATCGCCTCCTCTTTGAACAAAAACAAGTGAAAAAACTAGCACTTTTTGAACAAATTATTAAAAAAGTATCGTGTCCCACATGTTGAAAAAGCGACGATTTAAAACTCGTGTGATTTTTTCAACTTGTAGCACAATGTACTATAATTTTTAATAAAAAGTAATTCAGATGAATATGTTACTGATCTATAAGAAATTAAATGAGTCATAACAAAATAATCATACTAGAAAGTGTTATTAGAAAGATAAATATGAATAATTGAATTCTGAAAAATTTCAATTTAAAAATTAATAATTAATAAAATAATAATAATTTATAAAAATTTAAGTAATTAATATGAAATAATTATAGAAATTATAATTTCTTGTATTGTAAAATAAATTTTTTATCTATTTATTTATTTATTATTATATTTGATATTTAAGAATTATTAAAAAACGAGTTTTAGAAATTAAATGTTATTCATAATTGATAATATCTAATTTTTCAATAAGCGAATTAAATTCATTAACAAATTTATTCACATTTTAATGTTAATTAAAGTTAAATTAACTTTTTTTAATTTTGAGAGATAAACTTCAAAATTTATATTATATAATATTATAACTCAAAATATAATTTAGAATATAATTTAAAATTTAAAATTTAATAATAATATTAAAATATAAATAGAAATTAAATTGAATTTAAATATTAAATTAATGAATTGAGCAAAAATTGATATTTACCTATTTATTGAAAACATGTCTTCTAAATAAATTAATTGAAAGTCTAATCTAAAATGAATTATTATTTTTTAATTATTTTTAAATAACTTCAGTATTTTAAACCGCACTAAGGTAGCACAATAAATTGTCTTCTAATTTAAAACTAGAGAGTATATATAAGAGCAACATAATCTGAACCTTAAGTTTCAGGTTAGCCCTGAAGAAGTGAACTGCAATGTTCATGAAACGTTGGCAAGATTCGTAGTTTTGCACACGATTGAAACCCGAAACATCTCCTTTTATTATAATGAATCATCGTGAAAGTATTAAATCTATTACTTGATACCTGTTTCCCAAAGCATCATCGCACGACGTAAGAAGTCGATGATTCGTGGGCAGATCTTGTGAACTTTAGAAACTTGAAGCAAATAGTCATGTGGTACCGAAGGGAATGCTTGCTTGTAGTCAATATAAGCCATGTGCAAGTTTCTTTGATTTTTTCTAGCCTGCCTCATCACCACAGTGTCAGTGGTGACAAGATCTCTACTATCCGTTTAACGCAGATGTTCTTGCTAGCCAGATTGTTGATGTGTGAGTTCTGTTTGACCATCACGCAGCCTAAAATCAGCACCGTCCCGCATGCTGTGGACCCTAGTTGTGGCTCCAGGAACGCCCAGTCGTTCCACTGAAAGCGATCATCGTTTCAAAATATTTTTTAAAATCTCCATTTTTTGTATGCGTTTTGGTGTTCCTCTTAGTCACTTTCTTCTGCGTTCTCTGCCTATCTGTCACGGGAAACCTTATCAGTATGAATGTAACCGCCAACATAGCCATCAAAGTGATAAGGAAAAAGCTCAAGCCCTACCCCGACGCCAACGCGAAAACACCAATATCCTACAAGAGCCATGAAACATCACGATTCACACATAAACACGCAAACTAACTGATAAACCCATAGAAAGATCCATACTGTTTACACCAACCACATCCACTAAGCAAACCTCTTCACGAGAGCCCATGAGTATCCAAATGTTTCATTTCAGGCGTTACTCTTATTCTTATAAACAATTGCCCTCCGTACATTCCTATCCTTGCATACATCTTATGCTTCCTTCACATTCGTTGGACCTCTGGGTACGCTACCATCCACTTTACCTGAATGCGCTTGCTTCGTTAAACGTCCTTCATTCATTCTCTCAATAAGACAAAACCATCTCAGCAATTTTCTTTCACTCCTGTCAATCAATGCTTCTTCTATACAATATTCTTTGAGAACCTACTGATTACTGACCTTCTCCATCAGCGTTTCACCGCAGATATTCCGCAGGAATATACAGCACAGTGGGTGCGAGCACAGAATTATATATTGCAATTTTAGCTTTATTCGTTACATTTTTACTTCTAGTAATGGATCGTGCACTGCCGATAATCTTTTTATCCTCGTTTATACCTCTGGATATCTCTGCATCTATCTTTCCGCCAGCACTAAATAAATTTTCAACATACACGAAATCATCAACTTCTTCTATCCTCTCTTCGATCAAGGCAATATTGCATACTGTTTTCTCACCCCTTTTTTCAACCACAATGATTTTTCTATTACTCACGGTAATCATAAAACCCATACTCTTCATTCTGGTATCCAGTCTGTTCATCATTCTCTGCAAATCATCGTCTGATTCTGCCGTAACAATCTAATCATCTGCAAATGCCAGTCCACGCAAGAAAAAAATTCTCGTGGCTCCAATAAGGTAAACTTGACCACTTTTCTTCATGATTTTTCATTATTTTGGAACGCTTTACACACAATAGAAAAATTGCCTCTCATGCAATAAGAATACTACCGTGTTTCTGTGATTCAAGCTGAAGAAATTTCGGGTTCGACATATTTAAGTGTCTCCAAAAATGCATACATTTAACTCAATCTAAAAAACATGTTTTGAAAATTTTCAAACATTATGAATTGTACAAAGAATTTATTTTTTGATTCATAATTTCTTCTTACTGTTCATTAGCGAAAACTGTATATAAAAAAATTTGCCATTATTTTTTAACTAATAGGAATTTTGGTTTGATTTCTCAAAAATTTGATTTTTCAAATTCAAAAAATGAATAAAAGATATTACCCCACTTACTCAGTGCTAGTGCTTCCTTTCCTAAACTTCTCAACCCATTCCCGAATTAATCTCTCATTTGCCTTGAAAATGATTTGGCATTTGTTCAGCTTCTCCTGCTTTGATTTTATAATTGCCTTCTTTGATTAGTATCTTTGCTTTTCTGTTTTTATCCTTATAATCATTTTCTAGTCTAGTCTTCTCCTTATTGCTAAGACCGTTGGTATTTAGCTTTTTCGACTACACTTGCTTTTTCTCGTTAACAGTGACGCAGATTTCATCATTCCACCAAGCATTTTCCGTCATACATCCTACAACCGCAGTACCGCACACTTCAGATTTACTCTTGAAGATGCTATCCCGTAGTATTATCCATACACCCTCTACATTTTTATTGTTCAATTCAGTCTTCCAGTCTTCTTCATGATGTTCTAAATATTTATTCAGCTTTTCACGATATACTAGTTGTACTTCTGGTTTTTGCAAATTGTCTATTCTAACTTGCGCCTGCTTCGACTTATTATTTATTCTTCTTCTCCACCCTTGATCTAGGTTCATTTTTAAAACTAAGAGATAGTGATCTGTTCCGCACTCAGAAACTGTCATAACTCTTGTATCCCTTACAAGCCCTCTCACTCTCTCATCTGCTACAACAAAGTCAATTATACTGTGGCTTTCGCCTCTGCCCTAAATATACATGTGGATCATTTTATGCTTGAACCAAGTATTTGTAGTAAATAAGCCTTTTTCTACGCATAAGCTAATCAATTTATCCCCATTACCGTTCGTTTTTGGGTCTTCGAAGTGACCATGTACCATGTCTGTACCTTCGCGTTGCACACCAACGCAGCCATTCATATCTCCGAGTAAATTGATTCTTTCGCCATCTAAAAAAATGTATTAACTTTAGAAAAAAATTTATCTATTAAATCTGACATCAAATGCAAGTAATTAATCAAATAAAGTCCGACAACCGAGTCACAGTGGGTGGAGACACCGAATACTGGTAAAAATACAAGATTTCGTCGGAATTGTCTGAAACTTGGCATAACAGGGTTTTTAAGGTCACTGATTTTAATTTTGACGTCAAAAGTTACAAATTTAAAATGTCGGCCAAAATTTTAAACTATTTACAGATTTACCTTAAACTTGGTACAAGGGGGTTTTTAAGATCTCGAACTTCGATTTTTACGTCAAAAGGTTACAAATTGAAAATGGCGGATCTAATATGACGGTCAAAATGTTATTTTACATATTTGCCTAAAACTTGAAAAAAGAATGTTTTTGAGGTCGCTAATTTCGACTTTGATGTCAGAAATTACAAATTCAAAATGGCGGCCAAAATGTTTTCGAGATCGCTGATTTAGCATTTAACGTTGAAAGTTATTATTTCAAAAACTGTAGGATGCAGGATCTACTACGTATAAATTGCAGTTCTATGTTAGAGCCCTTATTTTTGGGTATTTGATTAATGTGAGCCCCCAGCGTCTCACAATTCGGGGTGGTTTTTGGAATGTGTCCCCTGGCCTCATATTTATTATTTATTTATTTATTATATTTGCTTATTTACTCATTATTTATTGTATTTATTTATTATATATTCAAAATATGAAATAAAATGAATAGACTTACTATCAATAACTGATTTAACTTTTACACAATGCGTTTTCAGCACTAAATTCTGATACGTATCCAAATACTATAGAAGATGAGTGAGTTCGGCCACGGTTCCGTTTTAATGACTCCAAAGGTGCAAATACCAAGAATATTTTTCTTTATTTTGTATTTGAGATGCTTTACAACTATTTTTTAATAAAAAATAAAATCTTCGCCGGAGCCGTTTTAGAAAAAATCCATTTTTAGTTTCAAAGAAACGAAATTTCCCCTTTTTCTCGAAAACGATGTGAGATATGAAACAAAATTGAGAGAAAAATTCTTCCTTGGAAAAATTGCAACAAAAAATTCGTTTTTACTGTTTTATACCAGATGAAAAATTAGAACAGGTAAATATTATTATTCAAATTGTCTGAAGATATATATTTATTTTAAAAATGTTATCGGCTTTTGATGAGAAGTTTCTAGTTTTATAAAATGTATGGATATGAGTACATTTCTAAGATTTCTGCTCAAAATAATTAGATCGTGAACAAGGAAAAAGGTATGCAGAAAAAGAAAAGAAGAAATTGATAATGAGATCGAAAAATCAAGTTTTTCAAAAAAAAACGAAGTGATATTAGAAATTATTAAGGGCATCCTTTCGTTACAATTTTTCCACGAATCAATTTTGCATTCTTAACTTTTTTCCATATCTTGCTTCGTTTTCAGGAAAAACGGGAAATTTCGTTTTTTTAAAAATTAAACAATGTGTTTTTAAAAACCGGATCCAGCGAAGAATGTTTTTTATCAGAAAACAGTTGTGAGACATCTAAGATACAAAATCAAAGAAAACATTATTGGTGTTCGCACCTTTGGGTTGAAGACATTTCAAGGGAACCGTGCGGTTTATCTAATGCGAGCCACGATCCTTGCACCGTGCAGGTGCGCGCTTAACTTCATTTGCTAATATCTTCGTCAAATGTCAAATGTGTCAAAAGGTGGCAAATAATCTGACGGTTAACATCATAATGAACCTTTTAGAACCATAAAACTTTAGATACTGTGAAGACTTTAGATAGATTAGATTCAAAAAATGTCTATATTGTAAATTTTTAAAATGCATGAGTATGAAGTGGGGGAATTTGAAACCAAGCTAATGTTTGTATTTCTTATTCACATCGTATTAATTTATGACCACTCAAATGAGAAAAAAAGTTGTAACATTTGAATTCATAATCTCATGAACAAGTTTTTTGAACCGATTACTTAAAAAAGTGAAATAAAAAAATACATTTCTTTAATTTATAGCGTTCTGCAATAAAGGAAATTTATTAAAAGATCATGAAATTCCCAAAAAAGTTGCTTCAACTCATTTACATTATAACAAATAAGTCTTTCACCAAAAACTTTGAAATTGGTTTTTGTCTACTTTTCGGTATCTCTCAGCCCACTGTGTGAGGGTTTAAGAGAAAATTAGTTTTTAAAAATTTTATTTTAGCAATTTTTTTAATTTAATAAATTTTCAAAATGTCATCCAGTAAGAATATTGGGATGAATCTTTTTTGCTGTTGTCTTACATTAAACCCAAGTAATTTGTGAAATAAAATCCGAGAGCCGAGCGTTTAGAAGAGAATTAGAATTTTTTAAATTTTAACCAATTTTTTAATGTAATAAATTTCGTCTGTAAAATTTTGCAGACTTTGTGAAAATCTTTTTTTTGAAACAATGGCTCATCAAAATGAATACCATTATACGCTTTCTAAGATTACTTATTCAAATTTACGTTACGAAGCATCAATGAGGAAACTTCCTTCACCTTCTGTTTAAAACTTTTTTTTGTATATAAGTACTAAGTTGTTGCAAAATCACGAAAGTCAGGAAAGTTACTCTTTCTTCTTCTCATTATGGTCTCCAGTGAGAGAAATGAAAAATTTGTATTTTAAATTTAAGTTTCAGTTTCAATCGCATTTATAGTTTTCGTGCTTAAAGCAGAGTACTAAAAAGAAAAAAAGTGTAGGGAACTAGGAGAAAAGATCATTAGTGATTTTTATGCTCAGGTACAACTTTCGAGAAAATTAAATAAATTTTATAGGTTTATCGCAGAGCTCCTGGATCAGTTATTACTAGAGCATAACTGAATAAGCCTATAGGTTAAATCATAAAATGCATTAGGTGAATTGTTTTCCGGATATGAACATAAAATTGAATGAAATGATCAAACGATAAAAAGAAGACAATGGTGCTGCGCACAGCTTTCCGCTTGAAATATTTCACCTGCTGTGATACCCGAATTATTTTGTGACTAACCAACGAAATTCAAGGTTGAAGGGGAACTAAGGGAAATTTTCTGCTAAGATTAGTAATTATAAATACAGCTTTTATTTAAAAAGCAAGTAAAAGAAAATATTATGCACGATGGGGCATTTAATTGCAAGGATATTGCACGCTTGATTTTCCGACTGATTATTATGGTAGTCTGTAATCCCGCAAAAATCTATCGGTCCTATTTTGAAAAGAGCCGATTTTTATGTTTAATACAAAAAAAGTAATTAGAAGAAATCTAATAACATCACAATATTTACTAAAAATTATTTTGAATTATAAGTATAAATTTTAGTTGCGAAAAATTGAATACAAGGCATTAAATTCATTAAATTATTTTCTAGAAAAAATTTATTAATACATATTTGAAACTTCAATTGAAACTGCAATGTTTATTTTTTAACGTCGCTTTTAATATATATTTCCTATTGAAATTTTGAAAAAATGTAGCAAATTACGATTAAAATTGTGCAAATTGTGCTTATTAAGTTTCAAAAAGGCAAGACAAAGTGCAAAGAAGAAATTCAGGATATTTTCAAACCCAAGTATAATTTACCACGACTTTCATTGTAGTTGACTGCACTTTTCGTCATTTTGTTAAACTTTTAATAGAAAAATTATATTAAAAGCGACAATAATAAATAAATATCGCAGCTGACAATAAATATCGTGTACTTTATTAAATATTGCATGAAAAAAAAAATGATTTCTACTGAATTTAAACAGTTTATATATTATTGAATCTGAAAAAATCACCAATAAAACCATAAATTGAAGTTTTAAATATTAATTTTATCTGGAAAATAATTTCATGAATTCAATACCTTAATCAAATTTTTTTAGTTTCAAAATGTATAATTTATAATTTGAAACAATTTTGAGTGAAAATTATTATTATGATTAATATATGATAGTTTTCTTTAAATTAGTTGCCAAATGAAAAATATTTGTATAATTTAATATATTATTGATTATCCTTCTTATTTCTCCAAATCGTATCCTGCATTTTGTGTGAAAGAAGATGGGTAAATTGCACTTTTTTGAAATTTATTATGCAGTTCAGGGATCACAGTCCGACGAATTTTTTTAGCTAATGTCCCTTTTTCCCCTTAAATTTGAAAAATCCCTTGAAACACCTAAAATCGAGAAGTTTGACCCAATTTTCCCCTGTTTCACAAATTTTCGATTCATTTTTCAAGTATCATGAACAGAAATTCAAGACATTTGAATGGCTTTAAATTCCTAATATTTCATGTAAAAATATTGTATTTTCAACAAAATAGATGATTTTTTAACCATTTAGTTGAATTTTCAACAAAAAAGATTAATTTTCTTCCGAAAAAGAAGAACTTTCAACGAAATATATGAATTTTTAACCAAATAGTTAAAGTTTCCACTAAAAACGATCAATTTTCAACCAGGAATGGAATAGTTAAAATCTTCAGTTAAAAATTAATTTTTCACCATAAAAAAAAAACAATTTTATAACAAAAAAAGTTCAATTTTCAACGAAAGAGATAAATCTTCAACCAAAATAATAAAATTTTAACAAAGTAGTTCAACAAGCAACTAAATAGTTGAATTTTTAACCACATAGAATTTTCTACCAAAATAGTTAAAATTCCAACCCACAAAGACGATTTCTCAATCAGTCAGTTGTATTTTTAACCAATAAGGATGAATTTTCAAACTAAAAGGACGAATTTTCAACAAAAGAGTTGAGTTTTGAGCCAAGAAAGATTTTTTAATGAAGAGAGGAAAAAAATTTCAACCAAATTGTTGAATTTTTAACCAAATAGTTGAATATTCAGCCAAAAAGATGAATTTTCAACCAAGTAATTGAATTTTCAGTCAAAAGAGACAATTTCTTATTGAAAAATGTAATAGTTGATATTTCAGCCAAAAAATACCAATTTTCAACAAAACAGTTGACTTCTTAACCAAAAGAGATTAATTTTCAACTAAGTTGAATTTCAGACAAAAAAAAATAATAAATTTCTACCAAAAGAGGTGAGTTTTCAAACCAAGAAAACGAATTTTCAAAGAAGAAAATTTTTTAGTCATAAAGAAAAAAAAAGTTAACCAAATTGTTGAATTTTCAAGACAAAAAGGCGAAATTTTTACAAAATAGTTGAACTTCCAAACTTAAAATATGAATTTTCAATAGAAAAGATCATTTTCAACTAAATAATAAAATTTTTAATTAAAAAAGATAAATTCTCAACTAAAAATAGTTGAAATTTCTTATCGGGATCTATTAACTGTTTTGTTTGCATTTGTTTGCATTTGAGAGGAAAATCGAGGAGAAAAGGGGGAAAAGTGGAGAATAAGGAAATCGAAAAAATTTGCAAATTCTAAATAATTTTTGTGCCATTAACATAAAAATGGACTTCTTTCAAAAAGGGCATGATTAATTTTTTTGTTTTTGGTCTTAAAATGTCCGTGTGATTACAGACTACCATAATCAGCCAGGAAAGCCCATATGCAACATCTTTGCAATTAAAGCAGGTCCAAATTTTTATTTAAAATTGAATTAATTGTAACTTTCAGTTAAACAAAAGTTCATAAAATATTGATAATTTAACCCCTGATTTCTGACTGAATAACAATACAATTAGTCAATTCAGTTTCTGACAAAGATATATGCAGAGATATCCAGACATATAAACGAGGGTAGAAAGGTTATAGGCAGTGTACGAGCAGCTACTAGAAGTAAAAATGTAACGAATAAAGCTAAAATTGCAATATATAATTCTGTGCTTGCATCCACTGTGCTGTATAGCAGCGAGATCTGGACGTATCAAGAAAAGAATAAGAGTAAAGAGAACGCGGTTGGGGTGCAATTCCTGCAGAATATGTGCGGTAAAACGATAATAAACAAAGTCAGTAATAAGTGGATTCTCAAATGACTCTAAAGCGGAGAGATACAACTGTGACACAGAAAAGGATACGCTACACAATCCCGTTGTAGGTGGTGAAATGAGAATCGACATCCGCGAAATTATATCCGCAATTAAAAAACTAAAGAATGGTAAGGCTGCTGATGTGGATGGTATTAGCGCTGAAATGCTTAAGCGCGGTGGCTGATACTTGTTTTTCTGGCTGAACGAACTTATGAATATGTGTACTGAGTACGGTGAAGTTCCGAATGATTATCGAAAGGCGAGTATCATTCAACTCTACAAAGGAAAAGGTGATAAAGGTGACTGTACTAATTATAGAGCGATTAGCCTACTAAGTACCGTGGGCAATATATTTACCATAATACTTATTGGTAAGGTCATGGGAATAACTAAAGAAAGGATCTGGGAAGTCCATTGTGGATTTATGCCAGGGAGGTCATGTGCGGATCAAATATTTAGCTTGAGACAGATTATGGAGAAAACTTTGGAAGTAAAGAAAAAAGTTTTCTGTGCATTTGTTGACCTTGAAGAAGTTTTCGGTAAGGTGCATAGAACTAAACTTTAGAAAGTCCTGAGAGAGTATGGAGTGAATTGTTGGCATCTAAAAGCAATATGTAACGGTATAGTAAAGCGAGCGTAAGAGTAAATGGATAACTTAGCGATTGGTTTGATATTAACTAAGACGTTAGGGAAGGCTGCGTTATGACTTCCTGGATGTTCAATATATACATGGACAAATGTCTAAGAATGGCTTTCTTCGACGAAGGTGTTGATCTCGGGACAGTGAAAGTGCGTGGACTGGCGTTTGTAGATGATAAGATTGTTACGGCAGAATCAGTTGATGATTTGCAGAGAATGATGAGTAGAGTGGCTACCAGCATAAAGAGTATGGGTCTTAAGATTAACGTGAAAAAAAAATTATTATTTTGGAGAGAAGATGTAAGAAAACAGTAGTCAACATAGCCTTAAACAAAGAGAGGATAGAACAAGTTGATGAGTTCGTCTATCTTGAAAAGTTATTTACTGCTGACGGAAAGACAGGTGCAGAGATATTCAGACCTATAAACGAGGGTAGAAAGATTATCAGCAGTGTACGATCTATTACTAAAAGTGAAAATATAACGAATAAAGCAAAAATTGTAATATACGAGTATATAATTCTGTGCTTGCACCCACTGTGCTGTATGGTAACGAGACCTGGACTTATCAAGAAAAGGATAGGAGTAGAGTGAACGTGGTTTGCATACAATTCCTGCAGATTATATGTGGTAAAACGCTAATGAGCAAAGTCAGTAATGAGTGGATTCTCAGGGAATGCGGTGTAGAAAAAACATTGATTGACAAGAGTAAAAAAAATTTGCTTAGATGGTTTGATCATATTGAGAGAATGAATGAAGGACGCTCAAAGAAGCAAGTGTATTTAGGTAAGGTGAGTGGTAGCGTACCCAGAGTTAGACCGAAGAAAGAATGATCGGAATATGTGAATGAGACTCTAAAGCGAAGGGATTTAAAGTCATAGGAACACAAGACTTTGCTTGAAAAGGTGTATGGATATGAAGGAAGCGAAAGATATATGCAAGGATAGGGATGTATGGAGGGTTATTGTTTATAAGAAGAGTGACGCCTGAAACGAAAGATTTTTGATACTAGTGAACCCTCGTGGATAGCTTTGCTTAGTGGATGTGGTTGGGATAAAGAGTATGGATCTTCCTACGGGTTTATCAGTCTGTTTGAGTATTTATATGTGAATCATGACGTATCATGGCTCTGTGAAGCTCTTCATCTGCGATGATTGCTAGAGAGACTGATCAGCGACCCGTGTCGGAGCGCTGTTCTGGAAAGAGTGTGTCATTTGAATGAGCAACATGCGACTTCTAGATTGATCTAAAGCCTCTCCCTTTCCTACACATCCTCTACTTACCCTTGCCGTATAAATTCCTTGATCCCGGGTAGTATAACAAGGCTAGAACTAAACGAGCTACGCTTACACCTGAAGTCATTTGACTTATTGGTATAATAATAATAATAATTTTCCAATATCAATCTTTTTGAGCTATGACCTAATGATTTAGTTCCCACCGTGGAAGACAAATAGGAAAGAGATGTTCCAAGGCACAAACTCAACGGGGAACTAAAGTAAAAGTAATGGCCCCTGATGATCGGTGTATTCGGGTGTATAACCTTTAAAGTTTAAGTAAGCGTCGACCATGACGATGTTCGGAATCGTTCCAACGGGTGGCTGCAATAATTAAAAAAGAGATGTCGAGTCGTTCAAGCGGTTCGAATAAAATCTTGCGTCTTCATTCAACCAGGAAAGTTTTCGGTGCGGTACTGAACTTTATCGATATCATCCGAGAATAACAGACTTGTAACTTTATAACCTATTTCAAATTTCTTCACGTCATTCAAAGAAATTAGCTTGAAAATAAATTCGTGTAAACTATTTTCGAAAGTTCCGGTTTTGAATTTGGATAGGGTTTGTCTACCTGGGTTTAGTACTAAATAAGAAGGGCAATTGG
>JAUMHM010000031.1:62754538-62766426 GCA_032362435.1 Melikaiella ostensackeni
CAGTGATTGACTTGTATTTAGTGAAGTGACTTGTGTTGGTGAATTTATTATAAGAAGGAGCAATTTATTCATAACAAGGGCAAATTGAAAATAGATTCGTCCGTTTGAATATTTCTCGAAAAGGTCATAAATCAACGAGACGGTGAAGGGCAATCTTGGGGAATTGATGTCTCTCACTGAACTCGTTTATCAGCCATTGGAATTCCCACGCGTGCAAACTGAGATTGAAAGACGTGTCGGAGAGAGTGCAAGTTTCTTATTATTAAAAGGGCGGAGGTGTGAAACTGGCTCTGTCATTATTTGCATTTCCATTAGCACGACAAACAGGGAATAAATAAAACTAAGAATTACTCCATTGATTCTTACTCAAGGTAAATTGGAAACGAAGGTAAAAACAAATAATTACAAAGCCACAAGATTTAATTACTTGCGTTTTTATTTTAATCCAGAATTTAATTGGGTATATTTATAACTTGATATCTTGTAGGGAGAAAGTATGTACGTTTTAGATATTTCTTTTTATGAACAAGATATTTTTAGAAATCGAAATTTTACCTTTGTCTCGAAGATTTCGAAACATGCGTGAACTTCCATGGCGAAGTGAAGGGGTCGAGTTTTTGATGACATCTAGTTCCTTGTCGGATAATACTCGCCTTTTGAGTCTAGCTGAAAATAAAAAAATGGGTGAAGTTGTTTCCTGAAATAATAGATTTGTCGAGTTTGACAAAAACTGATCTCTCGTAAAATTTATTGCTGTCGAAAGGGGAAGAAGTGTTTAAAGTTTAGGGAACCAGAAAATCGAACTTCTCGATTTCGTTTCTGTTTTTCCCTTTATGGACATTATTCACAAACGTTGACTTATTTTAAAAAGCTTTTGCGAAAATAAATCATTAAGGCACATGCAGATGCAAATCGTGTGAACAAATAGAGTACGTGCAAGACGATGTTTTCGTCCTCGAATTTGAACTTTATGTCTGTATGAGTGAAAAAGATTCTGCTTCTTTAATTCTCCTTTTGATTTTAGAGAAATTTTATTGTCACAGTCAATCCTGTGATATCAAAAGTGCTGCAACTCAATTCAATCTGTCATTTATTATCAAAATAATTCAATCTAGTGAATCAAAAAATCTACAGTCGCGTTGATTTTTCTTTGCAAACAGACGAAAAGAAGATATTTATCTGTAAACATAAGGTGCTACAAGGGGTCGTCAAGAAATTAAGATGATTTGGGGGGTGAGGGGGTTTGGTAAAATCTTACTGTTTCTTATGAGAGGGGGGAGGGGCGATTTGAAGATCTTACGTGAAAAATTGTTGCTAAAAAAATAATAAATGCAAAGATATTATAACTTAAAAGAAAGTCCAGCAGAAATTCGATCTGTTAGACCAAAAGTGAATTTTCTCTGGAAGAAAATGCGTAATTTATTGCGTTATAAGTTTTTTAATAAAAAAAATTTAATTTGAAACGCTTTGAATCTCTAAAATTTCGAGTAAAAGTATCAAATTTTTAATAAAATAGATGCATTTTTCTCCAAATAGATGAGTTTTCAACCAGAAAGATGAAGTTTCTACCAAAAACTACAAATTATCAACAAAATGCACGAATTTTCTACCAAACAGTTGAATTTTCAATTAAAAAAGATGAATTTTCAACCAAAAATGGAATAGGTAAATTTTCCGTTAAACAAACTGATTTAAAAAAAAAAACGAATTTTCTGTGAAATAGTTAAGTTTTTAATCGAAAAGATGAATTTTCAAATGAAATGATGAATCTTCAAACAAAAAAAAATGATTTTTTAACAAAGCAGTTCCTTTTTCAACCAACTAGTTGAATATTCAACCACAAAAAATGAATTTTATGACCAAAAAGATCAATTTTCTACGAACTTTCAACTAAAATGATGAATCTTCAGCAAAATAATGAATTTATAAGAAAGTAATTCTACTTTCAACCAATACGTACTAGAATTTTCAACCAAAGGAGATTAATTTTCAACAAAAAATGTAATAGTTGATATTACAACCAAAGAATATTTTAAGTTTAAGCCATAAAAAGTTGAATTTAACCAGAAGAGACGAATTTTTAACAAAAGAGTTGGATCCTCAACTAAAACCAAATACTGTTCAACCAAACAGTTGCATTTTTGACCAAAAAGATTAGTTTTCTAGCAAAAGACGAATTTTCAACCAAATAGTTTAATTTTCAACCAAAAGGATTAATTTTCCACCAAAAAGACGAATTTTCAACACAATACATAAATTTTCAATTAAATAGCTGAATTTTTAACTTGAAAAGATTAATTTTCAACCGAACGTGGAATAGTTTAATTTTCACTTAAAAAAATTAATTTTCAACAAAAAATTATTTTTCAACAAAATAATTAAATTCTAAACCACGAACATGAATTTTCAACTTAAGTGATGAATCTTTGACAAGAAAAAAAAACAATTTTTAACAAAGTAGTTCCACTTTCAACCAAGCAGTTGGAATTTCAATCAAAATGGATGAATTCTTAATGAAAAATGTAATAGTCGATATTTCGGCCAAAAAAGATCCTAATTTTAAATCTTAATTTTAAATCTTAAACAGTTGAATTCAACCAAAAAAGATGAATTTTCAACAAAATAGTTGAATCCATAACTGGAACGATTAATTATCTACCAGAATGATGAATTTACAACAAATTACATAAATTTACAGCCATGTAGATAAATTTTTAACCAAGAAGATGATATTTCTGCCAAAAAGAAGAGTTTTCAACAAAATACATAAATTTACAGCCATGTAGATAAATTTTTAACCAAGAAGATTATATTTTTGCAAAAAAATGAATTTTCCACAAAATACATGAATTTTATACTAAAACAGATCAACTTTCATTTGAAAAAAACGAATTTTCAACAGAACAGTTAAACTTTCAACGAAATAAATGTACTTTCAACTAAAATGATGAGGTCGCAACAAAAAAAAAAGAATTTTTTAACAAAGAAGTTCATCTTTCAACCAAGTAGTTGAATTTTCAAGCAAAAAGATTAAGTCTCAACGAAAAATGTAATAGTTGATATTTTAACTATAAACGATTTTACTTTTTGATAAAAAAAAAATTGGATGCAACCAAAAATTACGAATTTCCAACAAAGTCGTTGAATCCACAACCGAAACGGATTAATTTAGTATCAAACAGTTGCATTTGCATCCAAAAAGGATGACATTTCTATCAAAAGAAATGAACTTTTAAATTAAAAAGACAAATTTTCCAACAAAATAGTTGAATGTTTCACAAAAAAGAATTTCAGTTGAGAAAGAAAAAATTTTATAGTCAAATTGTTCGATTTTCAAGTAAAAAAGACGAATTCTCAAACAAAACGGTTGGATTTTCAACAAAAAAGGATGAACTTTCAAACAAAAATAGTAGGATTATCTTATTGGGTTTTTTTTATTCAATTCGAATTTACGTGGAAAAACGTGGAAAAAGTGGGAAAGAAGGGTATAGAGGAAAGGCTATGAAGCCAGCGATAAGTAAATAGGAATTTTGATAAATTTATAGACTAAAGAATAATAGTTTCAATAAACATTGAAGTTTATTTTTAATGCTCAAAAAACATGATCTCAGAAAACTAGAGATTTTCTCTTCTCAAACTAATTTCATTAAGGTTCTACGTTTATTTAATTAACAGAATTTATATGTATGTTCGTTCCTCAAGTTTATAAAATCTTAGTAAGATTTTGGGCAGGAAGGGGGGGGATGTCAGAGCAAATCCTACAGTATCTTAAATGGGTTGTAATGGAGAAGGGGGGGGGGGAATTTCGGGAAAACACCTTACGTAATTGTTGGATCGCCACTAAGCTGCTACAGGATGCTATAAAGTGAATATTGACGTTTGATAAATGCATCAAATATCAATGTTCACTTGTCAATTATAATTTTAATACCAAATCTGGATCATTTTAATCAACTGTGTATCAGTCTGCTGCAATTCACTTTGATCCAACTTCAAGATCAAAGTAAAACCCCGGAATTTTCTATGGTAAAAAAAATCAAATTTCAATTAATATGGCGGAACTGTAATGACTCTTCAAACAAGCTGAAAATTGAAATAGCTTTTCGAATATGCTTTTAAAATATTACATAAGATAACTTACGTCTTGGCTGTGATTCGACAACGCTTTCAAGAAAGTCTTGAGGTGTCATGTAGAGTTGTCCATCAAACTCTACAGATGCGAATTTTATAAATCTTCGCTCCCTCATTGTGAGTTTGACAGCTTTCTGTATATCTTCCTCATGCTGAAACATTTAAATTGCACATTTTAACAATCAAATCTGAATTAACTTTTAACACGGATTCAAGTATACTGCTTTTTAGAACTATTAAATTATCTCACGAAAAATTATGTTCGTATTGAAAGTTATTTCTCATTCACCAGAAAATATTTTTCTACTTTCGTTATACAGCCTACGAATTTTTCATTTTCACTTCTTATTCTTGCGTCGTTTTATTTTATTTTTTTTTCATCATAAGCACGATTTACTAAAAACAAAACATCACGGAAAAAAGTGCTGGAAATTTTACTTGACCGAGTGCGTGACTTCAGGATAGGTCTAAAAGTACATACTTGAAAAATTTAAAATACCGACATCGGAAAATCATGCAAATAATGCTTGAAGAAATATAAGACTTCGTAAACTGTGTCGAGCACAGTGAAAGAATCATTCCTGGACTACATCAACAAAAAAAACTACAGTCAAATTTGTAACACGTTTAATACTCTAGCATTAAAAATTTCAAGCCAGTCAAGGAAAGCTGCTTGGACTGTCAAGGCAGACGTTTATGCTAATGAAAATAAAAAAAATTATAAAAATTTTGTTCTTCACGAGAGATTATCAGAGTTGAGATTTTTGTTTTCAAATCTCATGAATTCCCTGATGGGAGCTCATTAGATGATTATTAATTTGCTAAAATCTTATTTGCTAATGGCGAGCAGTTTTCGAAAAAAACGACTTTTTAAAAATCGTTGCTTCTCTGACTCTCAAAAACTGTTTCTCTAACTCGTATTATAGTGCTTTGTTTGTAAGTCACGAAATTATTCAATTCAAGTCTTTAAAAATATGAAGAATTTTTTTAGAACCATGACATAATTTTCCACAATTTTTCTATGAACTGTCTGATAAAAATTTCAGGACTGATGTTCTTTAACTGTGCTTGAATACTTCCATGACTTTTTTTAATTTACCCTGAATATTTATGACCCTTTCGTAAAAATTATAAGAGACTTTATCAAAATGATGGTCATCCAAAAGTCTAGCACGACTCCAGTAAATTTTCCAGCACTTTTTTTCCGTAATTTTTTCTTGTGAATGATAATTGAGAAAATTCATCCAGAACGTGTGAGAAGTTGGATATACCTGTATAAGATACGCCGTAAATATACCTCAGAGGACGTTGTATCTGATAAGCTATAGAATTGAACAAGTCGCCATTTAATTACAGAAGTTACTATCCGTGAGTTGTGAAAACGTGTTATAATAAATTATTTTTTACATTATTTACTGTATTTGTAGCTTCACCTGCAGCTATTACGGATATTACTAAAATATGGGATATGATAATGTTCCGTCCGCCCGCAAGCCGATTTGCTACATTCCACTAACAGGTTTATTGACTGGAATAAAAAAAAATTATCATTATTTATAAATCTTATGAACATTTAAAAAGCGAACAATGTGAATTCAAAATTTAATTCATTATTGAATTTTAATAGCATTTAGAATGTATTTTGAATGCAAAATTTATTGAGTTTTCTAAACTTCTAATTTGAAGTTTGGAAATATTCAAACTCAGATGCTTCTGTAACGAATCGCCAGAGCTGGCACGAAAGTAGTCTTGAGGACAGTCACCTGAAGTTGGAATCTCTGCCAAAATATTTTTTAAAAATAATATGAGAATAGTTGAAATAATTGTGCAAAATAAAATTACATGTAAGCGAGTAGATTGAGATCTATTAAAGTTCTCGAAAATTTATTTAATTCTTTTTGTCTTTATCTACATTTATTAGGATTTGAGTTTCTTCTCTTTTTAAATTCATCTTCTTTTTGGAAAGTTTACAAAAGTATTTTAATCTCATCCCTATTTTCACTTCTCGGATATTGGCCGAACAAAGGTTGCCAGAAACTGGCGAATTATTTCACTTATCCAAATTAGGTTTCATTTTTCTGACCTAAAATTAATTTTCTTTTTCCGGTCGTAATATATACCTGGAGTTGAGGTTAAAGCTTCTTACGATTAAGAAAGTATTGAAATTCTTGCACCTTATTTCGGCTGATTTATGTGTTATTTGCAACAAATCACTGCAGTCATCCTGTAAACCATATTTCTAATGATGCATGGATGTTATCAGAAGAAAGCAAAAACGAAATAAATCAGTAAATGATTTCGTCTTCATAATTTTAGAAAAACTAAAACCTATTTGTGCCCATACCCTGAAAAAGTGTATTAACAATCCACAAATCAAGGCTTCAACATTTTGACAAGGGATAGCTGTCACATTTAATAAGAAAAATAATATATATATATACTAAAAAAGTTTACACCCCCCTGACTTTTTCGGAATTCATCATTTTTCTATCCCAAAATATGATAAATTTCCTAAAAATAATCAAACCTTCAGGTATTTTTCAATCCTTCACTCATATCATTTCTTACTAAGGTGGGTCGAAAAAACAAAATTATGGAAATCGTACATTGGAACTATATGGAAAAGTAGTGTATTACGACCCTGAAAAATTATAATTGAACCGCTCCCGATCAAAAGGGGATACGCGTGGATTCAGCCTGAGAAGTATTGTCCTGAAAGTCAATTTTAAAAATCGTTTTGTAGTTTTTGAAGTAATGTAGATTTTTCGAATAAAAAAATTTTTGATCTTTTTTCACTTCTACTCGCGCTAACTTAGCCAATTTTCAGAATTTTTTCATTTTATTAATACTGAATTACGTGTTTCAGTCTTTTGAAACTATTTGAGAAAGAAAAATGTAAATGTTATAATAAGCAAAAAATTTGTAAATTTTTTTTTGAAACTTTGCGAAAATCATGAATTTCAACCTTCAAGTGCTTCGTCTATCGAGCGAATTTTAAGCGACGGCAAACTTTCAGCGATAAAGTTGTTGATTATAGTTCAAGGAAGTTCTCTGGAAAGTTTTAGCTTAATGGGATTGATGGTTAAAAAATTATTAATGTTTTAAATTACAAGCGGCAATCTTAACGCTACCCGATGCACGTGCCTCCTCGGTTACGAATGTGTTGCAGCGGAAGATATGAAGGTCAAGTCGGATACCAAACAAATAATAGCAACCGTTTGTAGTTCTCTTCTAAAATATACTATAAATAAAGTAAAGAACCAGTGAATGGATTTTTTAGAATAGCTACAAAAACATTATTATTGAGATAGGTTTACTTTAGTTAATACCCTATTAATTTGAAGAAGAATCTCAAAATGAATCGAAGTACAAAAAGAAATAAGCATGAAGAGTTATGGATTAAAAATAGAAAAAAATGTTCTAGAAATCAGGTACGATTGGAAACCGTTAATAAAAATTTTAAGTAAACTTTTATTGTAAATGTAATATTTATGGACTATTTTTTATTCTTGATTTCTTAAATAATTCTTTTTTCTATAATTCGCAAAAAGTTGCTAGTTTTTCTACCTGTTTTCTGTGTAAAAAGTGATCGATTTGTCGTCGATGACGTGGCGCATGCGCAGTGTCGACCTTTCTGGACAACGGTGAAACAAGTAGACGGACGCAGTGAAAAAAGTAGACGTACGCAGCAAAAAAAGTGGCGCACAGTGAAAAAAGTAAATAAAGTGCGAACTACTGAACGAACTCTGTGGCCTGCTTCAGTAAGTGAAGGTGAACTCACAACTATTGCGTTGTATCTAATTCCTTCACTCCTAACCTTCCTGACCAAACATTGCCACCAACGAAAAGTAGTTTTTAAAAGTAACAACTCAGAGTTCAGATGCCGAAGAAACTGAAGAGAGTGATGAAAATGATTAAAACTAGTTTTTAATCAAGTATAATTTTAATAATTCATTGTTCAAAATGTTTAATAAATAAATTATTTCAATGATAATATCTCAAGTATTATTTTGGTATCCGACTTGACCTTCATATCGTCCGCTGCAACACATTCGTAGCCAAAGAGGCATGTGGGTCGGGCAGCGTTAAGATTGACGCTTGCAATTTGAAACATTCATAATTTTACGACCATTATTCCGATTAAACTAAAACTTTCCAGAAAAATTCTTTGAACCTTGATCAACATCTTTCTCACTGGAAGTTTGCCGTTACTTAAATTTCGCTCGATAAACGAAGCGTTTGAAGGTTGAAATTCATGATTTTTGCAAAGTCTCAAAAAAGCAACTTTTTTCTTTATTAAAATATTCACGTGAGACTTAAACACGTACTTGAGTGTTAATAAAATCGGAAAATTCTGAAAATTGGCTAAGTTAGATAGAGTTGAAGTGAAAAAAAATAGAAATTTTTTGGATTCAAAAAATCTACTTCCTACCAATTACTAAAAAAACTACAAAACCTACAGATTTTTGCAATGAGGAAAAAAGATGCGCCTTGAAATTCTCTACAAGCACCAGTCCTTAGGTAATTTTAAAATTCAAGCGATTTTTAAAATTGACTTTCAGGACAATACTTCTCAGGCTGAATCCACGCGTATACCCTTTAGATCGGGAGCGGTTCAGTTAATGCCTTCAACGTGCGCGTTAGCAAAATCAGCATTCAAGTTTTGAAAAAGCAATTTTAAAATCTAAAGGAATGATGAAAATTTTTTTTCAAGTTCTTGAGGCTTTTTTCCTGGTAGAACTACACTCAAAAAATGTTGATAAGTCTGGAAAAGCGTAAGTGTAAACAGAGTTAATTTTTGAAAAACTGAGTATTGGGATTTTTTAAATTATTTTTTCCAGTTTTCTCTAAAATAAATTTATAACATCTGAGGGCTTGTTACTGATAAAAATACATTAAGGGGAAAAAGTGATAAGCCTGTATAACTAAAAACCAAAAAGATAGCCTGTTTTCCAAAAGCACATTTTCGTATTTTTCCGAATTATTTTTTTCAGCTGGCTTTAAAATTTGTTTTCTACATTCAAGGCCTTTTTACTGAAAAAAATACAGTAGAAAAAAAATTGGCAAGTGTAAGGAATCGAAAAAAAGAGGCCGCAAGTTTAAATAAAAAAATATGTTTGTATTTTTGGAAATTACTTTTTTCTAGTGTATTTTTAACAGTAAAAAGTCCTCGAACGTATAAGAGATTTTTTGAAGCCAGATGAAAAAAATGATTTGGAAAAATACAAAAATGTGTTTTGGCTCCGAAAAAAATTATTTCATAATTCCTATAGATTTTAAAATTGTTTTTTGAGAACAGGAGTCCATTAAACATAAAGTATCCTAGAGAACGTTAATTAAAGGACTGTACAGATTTGGAGAGATTTTTATTGCCTCCAGAAACGTTTTAAAAAATTAATAAAAGTAGGCGACATGCGCCTGCAAAAAAATGGGTTCGTAGCCTTTTTAAATATAGTATCTCACTCCTCTCCTTTCCTATCCTCTCCTGCCCTGTCTTGTCCTGTCTTATCCTATCGGATCGTAACCTATCCTATTCGACCCTATCCGATCCGATTCTACTCGATCCTATCCGAACCTCCTATCTTACCGGCGGGGAAAAAGTACGACGAACGGACAGACACCCGGTCGAAACGATAAGGGTTTCTACCCAAATTAATTTTACGTTTTCAGGGTCTTAATCACTCATTTCCCCTTTAGTTCCAATTTCGATTTCCATAATTTTTTTTTTTCGACATACCATATTTCTTGTCCCTAAAGTTGAAAAATCGTAAAAGAATACGCAGCCAACAGAAAATTTCAAACCAAAAATAAACTTATTTATTGAAAAAAGTTTTGAAATTACCATACCTCTAACCCCTTCTTAATATACGTAGCCCCTTTTCACCCTGGTAATTTTTACGAATTCTTTAATGATTCTTCATATTGATGTAAGAAATATTTTTCAACCAAATTTTGAAAAAAAATTATATTCAGAAGTTAAATTCCTCTACCTGTTCTCGTACACTTCCGGAACAGACCCCAATTCAACCCCTAAGAATGGAAAAAATCATAAAGAATGACGTAACCTCCAGACCTTAAATTTTATTGTTGATAATAGGATCATTTGGTGCAAAAATGATGCCGGAAAGGTATCAACTCCCTATCTCTTCTGGAACACACCCCAATTCAACCCTTAAGAATTAAAAAATCATTTAAAAATATCCAAATTTCCGAACCTAACATTTTATGGCCTGAAATGCTTCCATTCGGTTTCCGAAGATATCCAAGAAAGTTTCTTCTGTCTAATTCTTCTGGAACCACCCGTTTTTTACCCCTAAGATATTATAAAATCCAAAAAATAACCAATCTTCCGGACCACAAATGTTATGGCTTAAAATGATTCTCTTTGATGTCCCAAAATACCCAAAAAAGTTTCCCCATTTTCTACCCTTGAGATATCAAAAAATCATTGAAAGAATTCTAAAGATACCCCAAACTCCGACACTTAAAATTTTATAGCTTAAGGTAGTTTTATTTGTTGTCCAAAGATATCCAAAGAAGTTTCATCCACCTAACTTTTCTGGGACACCTCCGTTTTCTGCCCCTAAGATATGACTGAATATTTTAAGCCGGATATTTTTTTATAGACTGAAATTTCTTCAAAATCAAAAACAAATGTGAAATTTAGGAGGCGCATGAATATTCCTCCTATCCTATTTTCTCTAATATTTATTTTACCTAAAATCATTTAATCGAATAGCAATTTTCTATAATTTTTATTTATTCTAATAGCCAATTTACCCAATTTTTATTTTTTTCGAATTACCATTTGTCTTAATTTTTATTTTTCCGAATTACCATTTGTCATAATCTTTATTTTGCCGAATTATAATTCAACATATTTTTAATAATACCGAATTACTATTTAACATAATTTTTATTCAGCCGAATTACCATTTGTCATAATTTTTATTTTTCTGAATTATCATTTGCCATAATTTTTATATTTTCGAGTTACCGTTTGACATAATTTTTATTTAATCCAATTATAATTTGACATAATTTTTAAAATACCGAATTACTATTTAGGATAATTTTTATTGGTCCAAAACACTATGTAACATAATTTTTATTTTTCCGGATAAGCACATAAACTAAAATTTATTTAAACGTAACGTCATTTATCATATCCCCATGTCATCGATATTGCATGTAACATGAATTTCATTCTTCTTAAAACGGCGTCCGGCATTGTTATTGGCTGATTCGATTTCCGCGGCATCATTCAGCCAATCAGAATGCCGGGTGCCATTTTAGGACTAATGAAATTTATGTTTCATGCAGGTTCGATGACATAGAGATTATGACAGATGGCGGTTCGTTTAAATAAATTTTAGGTTGTGTGCCTATTCGGAAAAAGATAAATTATGTCAAATTATAATTCGGAAATATAAAAATTATGATGAATAGTAATGCGGAAAAATAAAAATTAGCACAAAAAGTAATTCGGAAAAATAAAAATGAGGTAAATTGGCCATTAGGATAAATGAAAATTATAGCAAATTGCTATTCGGTTAAATGATTTTAGTTAATAGTATATTACATTACGAGTAGTGTTAGGCATGTCTTTACACGTGGATCTCAATATTTGCAGAATGCGAATTGCCGAAGGCGAGGTTTTATGACGAATTCTGCAAATATTGAGCTCCACGTGTAAAGACGTGTCTAATGCTACGAGTAATGTACGATATTTTATTCGAAATCAGCATTTTATGTGC
>JAUMHM010000031.1:62789529-62811328 GCA_032362435.1 Melikaiella ostensackeni
CAACCACTCTGATCCCAGTAATATGAATTACGTCCATTTTGTGTTTTCTTTTTTCGTTTCGGAAGAAATTCGATGGTGGTATGTAAAGTGCTGAGTATATAAATTTAATGCGGGTGGTTGTTATGTCTCATTTAAAAGGAACTTTACGTGGGTGATTTCGTGCAGAACTTGACCAAGACAAAGGATAGGATTCACATGTAGTGCGAGCGTGTTTAACGCCCTGAACAACCACCAATGCATTGCATGCAATATCACTTAAACGTAAATAACTCCGGAGTGTTGTGTACAGTGTCGATTCTGCTAATTTGTTGTAGCTGAGAATACATTGCATGTACGAAATCTATGTTCTTAGATTCAAAAGCTTTCAATTTAAAAAGGTAGAAATACTCTCGTTTTACAAATTTTTCAACCTTGTTTCTAATTTTATTCCATTCAGTACAATAAATAAAACGAAAGACATAAAATTAAGGAAAATATCAATATATGCAAAAATCAGAGCGAGTTATGAAACTTGAGTTGGCATATTTTCCCGTGCGTACCGGATTCCGAAAGGCGTTATTCTGGCGTGTTAGCGGTTTGGGGTAATAACAGACCCGAGAAACATTATGCTAACCACTTCAGTTTTTATTTTTTTGCCACCATCGTTATAGCGATTAACGCCACTTCATCCACCGCAGTCAATTTGTATCCAGATTTTTTCAATAACGAAGCACGCATGGTCGAAATATGTACATCCATTATATACTTACACAAAGTTTATTTTTTCTTTTTATGCATTTTTTACAAATTGTAATTTTCCTATTAGGATTAAGAGAATGCATTTATATTAAATCTGAAGATATCGTTTTTGCTGCAACGGTATTCAGTTGATACGAAAATCTGTATGAATATAAAGAAGCAAAAGACTGTTATATTCTCGGATCATTCTGCTGCAGATAAAATTGATACCTTCAGATTTAGTGTTCTGTACTTTATATTTGATTGTAAGAACGAATTGCAGGGGCTCAGATCTTCCGCACTGTCGTTGCTCAAACTGTGTCACTGGTTTTATTTATAGCCAGATGTTAGAGTTAGAGAGACAGTCAAATCAGACAGACGAATATGCGTTGACGAACCTGCGCCATCGACTCGCGAATATTTCTTTAGAATGGGCCCAAGTGCCGGACATGAACTGCCACCATGTACAATCTCGTCAATAGTCAATGCGAAAAAATTGCATGCAGAATTAAGATTTTTTGCTGCAAAAATTTTAGCCGATATGATACTTGCAATTTCTTAGAAAGAATGTTGGGATTGGGCATTTTTTAGCACCCTCCTGTGTAGTTTGTAATTTTTAATTATGTAGAGTATAAATTGATATGTCAGTAAATCTGTAAGCGAGCACTATCTTGTGTGGAATTCGGCATAACTTTGCTTAATTTGGGCCCAACTTGGCAGCCCAGTTAAGAAAAATTGAAATTAATCAAAAAATGATTTTAATTGCATCAGAGGCTGAATGCAATCCCACTCAAATACTGATTTTTTTCAATTATTCCGAATTTTTTATTTTTCAAACATCTGTTATAGGTAGAAAAACAAAATGTCTGCTGTGGTCTGCTGATATTCACATCGGTAAATTAATTGATTGTAAAATACATCACATCAGAAATAAATATGGATCGGGATAACTTTGATTTAAAAAACGCCGTGAGGATGATAAATTACGTCTATGGGTTAAAAAATATCGAGCGATTGAAGCAGGAGTTAAAGAAACATTTGAAGAAAACTTGAGTGCTGATTACGATGGTGAGTTATATTAAATCAAAATAATAATAATAATCGGTCGAAGTTAAGTATGGAAATTTGATTATTATTATATGTACTACGACGAAGCCAAAATTTAAATGAGAAGAATAATTAATTATAGTGATGAAAGCGTACATTTCTTCTCTCAATAAAGCTGTTGAAAGATCTTATTATAATATATGAATATATAATATTTTTAGACTTGATTATTGTTTATTTTAGAATATGTTCAGGACATCAACACTGACGAAATTTTAGAAATTCCTAAACAGGAGAAGAGTTCCAAGGATGAAAATTATACCGAGCAGGATTCATATTTAGCAAATGCTCCAAATGTAGAAGCAGACAATATATAATTACACATTAAAATTAATAACCTTAAAAATGTATGGAAATGTAAGAAAGGCACTTTGAAATACTAAAATACAAACATTATATTTCAGTCAACGCCGACAAAAAAAGATTTAATATTTTAGTGTTTCAAAGTGCCCGCCGAACTTCTATAGAGTATTTTCACTTGTAACGTCACAGCCATCTCCCGATAAGCGGAGGGAAAATATTGTATCTTGTCAGTTTGTATCACTGATGTTCGTATACACTATACTGCACGTATTTTATGAGTTGCGGATTTGCATTTTTCAAACAGTTTAAAATGTCGAGTCTTGCAAAGTACCCGTAGTAATTGAGGTCGATCTGGTCCTAGTGTCGTATATTAAAGTTATTCATAGTTTTTAATCGTGTGCGCAATTAAAAGCTCTTAAAAGCTTAAGTGCATTCGGTGAAGTTGGATTTGAGGAAAAAGTTATGCGTAGATATGTGTAAATAGTTATGTCATGTTCGTACTGAGGTTAGTATTTGTATGTTCATTTTTAGGTTAGAGGAATTGAGTTTACATGTGCACACATACTCTCATATGCTGTAAAAATAATTATTAAAAAGTATCATTTATTGTGATTATATGCAAATGTAAGTTTATTTTGTGAGCCTATATTAACATTTAAATTTACTTTTATTTCACGTTACAATTATGAGCGTAAGGAATTTGAAAGCTCTAACCTTGTCATTCGATCTTTTCATTTTATTCGGGACATGTTGGAATTTCCACATTTGCTCTTACATCACCACTTAGACTTGAAAAATATTTATTCGACATTTTAAACTGTTTAAAAAATGCAAATCCGCAACCCACTAAATACGTGCAGTACAGTGTATACGAACTGACACCAAATTGTTTTAAACCATGAAAAACAATAATTAAAGTGTTTTAAAGCTCAAATTAAACTTAAAATGTGTATTTTAAACTAAACATTATTTCTTAATTAAAATTTTCATTTAGATTTAAATCTTTTTTCGTTAATTGCGCAGAAAAGAAATTGCTTAACTAGTTTGCACAATCTGGGCATTGGTTGGTCTGAGCGTTAGAACCCAGACAGTAGCCCAAATTGGTCGGGCCCCATTCGACTTTTCAACACGAGATAACATCAATTTAAAAACTGACTAGGGCATTCAACAACAAGGTTGAACAAACTTGTAAATTCCAATTTGAATAATGAGGTGTGTGAAGTGTTAATATTCGAGCATTAAAGGTAATCTGCGTGCAAGAATCGGTCACTTGGTATAATGTGGTACAGCAAGTGCGAACCAATCTGCCCACTCATCTGCAACGACGCGACGGCATTCAAGATGTTCAATGATCATGTCTACAACACATTCACGGACCACCGATCACTGTACTTACAGAAAACTGTGAGAGTAGGTACCTACTGGACGGTAGTGGTCAAGTCAAGAAATTGAAATCAGATAACAATGCTTCCATGCACATCGCAATTGCGGAAATTTGCATTGAAATTATCTGAGAAGGAGTCGCCTTACCTTTGGCAGCAGGTCGCACGCACAAGACGAATCTGAGCACGCTGTTACTTTCTTCCAAGAAGGGGAATACATTACGGAATGTTGTTTACGGAAAGTTGTTGCTATTCTCTATATCCCATTTCAGAAATTTTCTTCCAGAAATGTTGGTACTTCTTGCAAAACGCTTCAAACACTTGACAACTAGATTATGTAACAAATGAAAACTACCCATTGTGCAACTTTTTGATGCGCTTTGCTAGCTCAATTTGAGATACTTGGGTATTTTGTGTTTTTAACGACCAATTACCTATGATCTTTCAGCTTTATCCTCTAACCTTTAACATCTAAATTTATTATTATCACGCGCTTTAGATTATATTGGCATCTAGACTTTAAACTTTATCACGAATTACTTTGAATTATGGTCAAGAAAATAGATTTCCATAGCAGAATACCTTCAGACTTCACATTTTGTTTTGCCTTATTGACCAATTACTTGTGCCTGAAGCCATTTGCAACGTGATTCGATAACTGGCGCCTATCTAGATTCTAGAAGATCGAGATTAGTATCAAGCTGTTGGGGTGAGCAAGATACGGTCACAATCTCGGATGCGATACTCGAGAGCTCGCTCGAGAGATGTAGCACGTGATTTGTAGGAGTAAAAGGATCAAGAAAATTCTTGAGTGGGCGAGTACGCGGGAGCATAGGGCACCATACTTTTAATTTTATATCCCTTTCTTTCGTCACTTCAAAGACTATCATTAAAATTAAAATTTCTGAAAATGTTTTAAAGGTACGAGTACATAATTCTTGTTGTCTGATCCTACGAAAGATATCTAGAACTTAAGACGTTCGAGGGATTAAGATTCGTTGGAACGATTGAAGAGACATTAATGCTTCGTCGAAAACTGAGGGTTGATTTTATCAGAGTCGTTGACGCGAAGTAAATTTAAGGTTGCGGCAACCCTTCGAAAAAGAAAGCGTGAATAACCGATCCAAGGATCCATCGACGTCTCGAGGATGCTTCCCAGACCACCCAAGACATCTAATTTTAATGTGGTATCAATTTCAGGGTATTATATTGAATAGACACTTAATGTTTCCAGATAGTTTGGAGAAAAGAAAAATACATTCCTTAGCCATTTTTTCTATACTATCAATTTGAAAAAATAGTACTGAGCAGATTAAGTTTGCACCCTTTTAACATGATGATCGGATAATGAAGGTTTTCATCTAAATTAGATTTTCTATTAAGTTGGTGCAATCTCTGCAAAATTGCGTCTCGTTTACGACATCGCCATATCGAAATTTACGCCAAGAGCAAATTATCCTACGATTACGCGCCGCGAAATCAATATTTGTTGTAGTAAATATGGTGTAAAGACGCAGGTTGTGTTAGAAGCAATTTTCCTCTCTTTTTGTTTTAAAATAATTTGCTTGTCTCCGAGTTTAACGTGTTGTAAAGTCGTTCCGCTGAGCACTATAAAATATCTCCCTATCCACAAACAAAATTACAGTCCTTTTGTCTCTTTCCACTTACTAATTTCCGTCTTTATTGTCAATTCTGACGTGCTTTTATTGACGTGCTTCGCATTTTTACTTTTTTTCAGGAATACAATTCCAAGTTTTACTTCTAAATTTATGTCTTTTGCTAAAAAACGAAAATTCTACTATGTGCATTTTCCCAGCACATTTTAGATGCAAATGATAGTCGTAAAATTCGTAGTGGACACTCGAGACTATGAATAGATCAACGACTGTCTGTGCGACTCTCTTTGTCTCAGTTTAAAAATAAGTGAAGAGCAGGAAATAGAAAAGGGAACTTACTCCTTGAAATATAATTTGCAATTATTTGGAATCTTTAAGGCGAGATTGTTCACGCGTATCTAAGCGCGGAACCACGAGTTATGTTAATTAGCCAGGGTAATGGCTGCGATTCGTCTAAATTAATTATCGCGCTATTCTTAAGCACTGAAATTAGCGAGTTAACGTAGGTGTGGGGCGTGTACGGGATGCATTGCACCATGTTGCAATACATCAATGCAAAAAAATATTGATAATTGAATATTTGAGAGATTATGATTTAAGAATCGCCTGAGGATCGCTGCTACGACGCCTTTCTTTATGATTATGCACTTTATATGTACGGTTTATATACATTCGGATCGTAAGTATATGTACAGTAATAAATAACTATTTCGACCGATGATGGGGAGTTAGGGGTTCGTTATCGCTAAGGATACATTACATTAAATTCAGAACGCCTCTAACAAGATTTGATTGGAATACTTGACTTCCCTTCATAATTAAGAAGTAGTTGTTCATTGTTATTTAAGAAGAGTTCCTGATATTAGGGTTATATTACCATTTGTTTTATTTAATGACTTAAAATCTCCACCATAAAAACCGTTCTCCGAGCGCATGCGTATTTGGCGTCTGATCAATTTTTTCCTTATACCGATTTTTAAAATATATTCTCATTTTCAAAGTTTATATTAATGAATAGACAAATGTGAATGATATTATTTTTATTATTATTATTACCTTATTACTATAGATGTTCAACGATCGCTGTTTCATTACGTACTCATAAGGCTTGATTGACGAGTGAGCGCCAATTACTAATGGACTCACTTCTTCTTTAATCATTGAGAAAGGTGCAATGCACAATATAAAAACAAACTTCACACGTCAGAATAAGCAACTATTCCTGTCTTTAACGTGACGGCGATTGATCACACCTGTTGATCAGTTATAAATCTTCATCTGAATGAAAGATGCGCGATTATTATTATTTTTAAAAAATCGTGTGCTTTCTCTCTTGTGAGAGTCAATGAATCGACATGAATTATGTATCTGTACCTCGTAAGGAATAATGAATCAATAATATATTGACTTAAGAAACCAGAGCTTCAGAGAAGACTTACTGGTTTTCAATAAGCTTTTATTTTTCAAAGAGTTTTTAAAATTTAAGAAAATAAATTTAGAATAATTCAAAATTTAAATTCCTATTTAACGTTTAACGCTCGAACCCAACTATGAGATTCTTGGAAATTAAGAAAAAAAACCAAGAATTCAACTATCAAATTTGGACGACACACTCCTAAATGTCTGAATTCAAATTGAAAAAAAAATAAATAAAAGGAGAGGAAAGCAAAAGAAGGCAAGCTCCAAATCTCCTTTCTTCTTTTTTTTCTGTCGTCTCTTTCTGTTTTATTATTTTCTCGAATCACAATCAAAAAACATTCACAAAAACTACCAACGTTGCGCTGTTCATTCAACACCGTTCTCAAGGCAATACAAATTTTTCAACAGGTCAAAACCCATGAAGTAACCAAAATGTTCTCCCTATGAAATCTGACTGAATGAACACTGAAACGTTGGTAGAATTCAGGAATTTAGGTGTGTGTTGTCGAAATTCCATCGTTGGATTCTTGCTTTTTTTTTTTTAATTGTCAAGAATTTCGTAGTTGGGTAAAGAGTTTTTTTTATTTATTATACCTTTGAGTCAAATCCCTTGCGGAGTAAGCATAACTCACTTGGTTCTAGCCTCGTTATACTAACGGGGATTAAAGAATTTATATGGCAAGGGTAAGTAACGGATGTGCAGTAGTAGGGATAGGTTTTCGATCAATCTGGAAGTCGCGTGTTGCTCATTCAAATGACACATTCTTTCCAAAACACCGCTTCGACTCGGGTCGCTGCTCAATCTCCCTAGCAATCACCCCAGGTGAAGAGCTTCACAGAGCCATCATGCATCACGATTCACACGTAAACATTCAAACTGACTGATAAACACGTAGAAAGATCCATGCTCTTTATCCCAACCACATCCACTCAGCAAAGATCTCCACGAGGGTCCATTAGTATCCAAAATCTTTCGTTTCAGGCGTCACTCTTCTTCTTACAAACAATAGTCCTCTATACATCTCTAGCCTTGCATGTATCTTTTGCTTCCTTTACATCCATACGCCTTTTCTGTCTTACCTGCATACACTTGCTTCGTTAAGCGTCCTTCATTCATTGAGCCTATTTACACCGCAGACATTTTTGCAACGGTAGCAGAAACTGCTATGCTCGGTACTCAATCAGAAACTTTATATTTATAATCAACGCTCCTGATTGGATGCCGAGCGTAGCAGTTTCTGCTATCGTAATAAAAATTTATTCGGTGTAAATAGGCTCATTCTCTCAATGTGACCAAACCATTTCAGCAAAGTTCTTTCACTCTTGTCAATCAATGTTTCTTTTACACCACATTCTTCAAGAACCCACTCATTACTGACTTCATCTATTAGCGCATGCTGCACATATTCAGCAGGAATTGCATGCTAACTGCGTTCACTTTACTCTTATCCTTTTCTTGATACGTCCAAGTCTCGCTACCATACATCACAGAGGGTGCAAGCACGAAATTATATATTGCAATTTTAGCCTTACTCGTTACATTTTCATTTCTCGTACACTGCCAATAACCTTTCTATCCTCGTTTATACGCACTCAGAAAAATATTTGTCTTTAATAAAAGAAACCGTTTCTTTAACATAAATTTTTTCATTTGACCAGAAATAACTTGAAAATGAAGAAAGTTATTTTGAATTACAGAAAAATTTTCATTGGAACAAAAAAACATTTGTTTGAACCAAAGAAATTTCTTTGATTCAAAAGAAATTTCCCTGAATCAAATAACCTTTTCTTCGACTGAGAGCCAATGAATATTTTTCTTTGATTCAAAGAAATTTTCTTTGAATAGAATTTTTTTTCTGAGTGCGTCTGGATATCTCTGCATCTATCTTTCCGTCAGCAGTAAATAAACTTCCAAGATACACGATTTCATCAACATGTTCTATCCTCTCTCGTTTAAAGGCAATGTTGCATACTGTTTTTTCACCCCTTCTTTCAAACACAATCATTTTTATTTTATTCACGTTAATCGTAAGACCCATACTCTTCATGCTGGTATCCAGTCTGTTCATCATTCTCTGAAAATCATCGACTGATTCTGCCACAACAATCTTATCATCCGGCAACGCCAGTCCACGTACTTTCAGTGTTTCGAGATCAACACCTTCTTCGTCTAAGAGAGCCATTCTTAGACATTTGTCCATGTATATATTGAACATCCAGGAGGACATATCACAGCCTTTTTAATGTACTGCTTAATATCAAAACAAACGGTCAGTTGTCCATTTATTCTTACACTGGCTTTACTACCATTATACATTACTTTAATTGCTTTTTGAAGCCAAACATTCGCTCCATACTCTGTCAGGGCTTCCCAAAGTTTAGATCTATTCAACTTATCGAATGCTCTTTCCAGATCAACAAATGCACAGAAAACTCTTTTGTTTACCCTCAAACTTTTTTCTATGATCTGGCATAAATCCACATTGGACTTCCCATGTCCTTTCCTTAGTTATTCATATGACCTTACTTACAAGTATTTTGGTAAATATCTTTCCCACGGTACTTAGTAGGCTAATTACTCTATAATTGGTACTGTCAACTTTATAATTCTTTCCCTTGTAGAATGGAACGATAATCGACTTTCTCCAATTATTTGGAACTTCACTGCTCTCAGCACACACTCATAAATTCGCTTAACCACACAAAAAAATATCCGCCGCCGCTCTTAAGCATTTGAGCGGTGATATCATCCGCTCCATCAGCCTTATCATTCTTTAGTTTCTTGATTAAGGAAATAATGTCGCGGATATCGATTCTTTTTTCGCCATCTACAATGGGATTGTCTAAAGTGACCTTCATACAAATTCTTAAAAAAATCAGTCATAGTCTTTCACTTTGTCCGTATCCCATACTATTTCACCATCAGCATTTCTTAATTTCGACTAACTCAGTGCTAGTACTTCCTTTCCTAATATGCTCAACCCATTTCCAAAATAATTTCTTATTTCCTTTAAAATCATTTTGCATCTTTTTATATTTTTCCGCTTTCATTTTTTGCTTTCTTTCTTTGACTAGCAACTTTGCTTCATCAAGCATCTCCAGTCTTTCTATCTACAGCCGCAGTACCGCACACTGCAGATGCACTCTTCAGGATGCTATCATCCCGTAGTATTATCCATGCGCCCTCTACGTTTTTATTGCCTAATTTCATCTTCCAGTCTTCTCTATGATGTCCTACATATTTATTCAGATTTTCACATATACTATTTGTACTCCTGGCTTCTGCAAATTCTCTATTTTAACTCGCGTCTGCTTTAACATATTATTAATTCTTCTACTCCATCGGTAAAAAATTTCTTTCCCTCCGGGAAATTCTTGACTACTGTGTTTCTGAATAGGTTCTTAGCTCGCATTATGGTAGGCTCCATCTCCTATTTTTTATAACCCTCGATACTAAAATGGCAGACTGTGTTAGATGCTAATAAATGAACTTTTTGCTGCTTTTAACTCTTCTTATGCTATAGTCTTTGAGCTTTTCTCCCTTGCTGACGATTCCAATTGCTGTTTCTTCATCCCACTACCTACGCATATGATAACAAGCTGTCGACGCACATCGTTACACTGACAAAGATGGTTTTTGCAACTCAAGAAAGCGAAAGAGAAAGATGAGTAGTAGGAGAGAAGGATCGTTCTATAAACATGCGTGCACATCGTCAATCTGTCTTACGTCCAATACAGATGACTCGTTCAACTGTCATCAAAGTATATTCATTTTCTTGAAATTATGCAAGATATTGAAGCAAATATCACGAAAATACCAGATAACAACGTAGAAGAATTTAGATCAAAACTTGTGGGTTTATCTAACCAATTCTTAAATACTTGGTTTCCACAAACTTTATTAGAGAAAGAATTGAATGAGGGTTTCATTGAAGTCAAAATATTTTTGAAAAATGATTCAGAATTACTGGTAACAAAGGCTGATAAAAGAAGTTTTACATTAGTAATTCTCAAAAATGTTTAGAATCGGAAAATGCTGCAAAATGACAAGGAAAGTTTTTAAGTTGTTCCAAATGATTCTACCAAAATGCTTTCGAATAGTATGTTGCATAACTAGGGGGAGGTTTGTCGATTTCTTGTCTACGGCTCGCACTTGTGCGCTCGTAGAAATTCCCGTTTCCGAGTTGTAGAAATTCGGAAATATCTCCCCCGAGTCATAAAATTGGAATCACTGAAATCAAAGTTTGCAAAATAATTTCAAATGATATCTGAATATTAAAATTTATTGAATTGAAAAAAAATTACAGAAACTTTGAGAATGCATTAAAAAGGAAAGGCTTAAAATTTGGCAACATAGTTATTTTTGAAAAGAAAAGAGAAAATCTCGCCAAGTTTTAAGCTTTTCCCTTCAATACACTCTCAAAGTTTCTGTAATTTTTACAATTCAATCAAATTCAAATTTGAATATCTTTTATAGTTACTTAGCAAATTTTGATTTCAATCATTTCAATTTCAAGAAATTTTTATGTTGATTCAACTGATAACTTTTTGCTCGACGAAAGTTTATACATCGTTGATGTTTTTAGTGAGATTTCACTTCTTTTTCAATAATGATTGTTATTAAATAAAATACTGTTTTTAAATTATTGCAAATATTTTATGCTAAACCTAATATAATGCATATAATTTGGTAACAATTGCTTGAAAAGTGTAAGCTGTTGCGGTCAATAATTAATTACTAAAAAATCAATTTTTGTCATAAAATGTACAAAATATCTAAAAAATAATTGATGAATCAAAAGTGCCTCAACAGCTTCTCAAGAATTTCATCCAATAAACTTCTGCTAAAATTTTGGTACCACTCAGTTAAATAATGTAAGCTGTAGGCGTAAGTGCTTTTTTCAAAATTTGAAATTTCAATTATAAAAAAATTCAATAAAAAAATTCAATTACGCATGAGTTATTAGGCATGAAAAGTAGAGTAAAAAGGTCCTAAAAATATGTTGTAAAATTATAACTGTCCAATCTAACCAGTTTTAATTAAAGTTTAATTTAACAAAGTGTAATTTAACAAGGTTTAACAAGGTCTAATCTAACAAGGAATCTAACAAGGTTTCTTTATTACTGAACATTACTGAACTATTTGTTGCAGAATTTTTTCCTCGGATAAAACATTATTTCACTCCTTGGTTAATCATAAGGCAGTATCTAATAAATATTATTAATCACCAAGGACCTTTCGGTTGAAGTAGGTTAAAGCTCTCCAAGTATAGTTATAATATATCAATTTTTATTTTAAAAATATCGAATATAAATATGCAGATATGCATCATTTTCTATAGAAAAAGAAATTCAAATAACATTGGTATTTTCAATATTCTTATAATAATTAAAAATTTCTTATAAAATATATTAAATACACTAAAACTCAATTTTTTGTGTTCAATTTGAAAATTACAGTTTTTGTTTTAAAAATATCTGGTATAAAAAATGATCAAGAGAACGAGATTCTCGAATCTCGTTACGATCGATCGTTTTGTTAAGAATCTCGATCGAACGAGACGAGACGATATTAGAGTATCGTAAAGCAAACCGAGATTAAGTAAATTTTCGATCGATTTTCGTATCGTCTCGCTTGAATGGAGCACTATTTTGGACGAATAGCGAAAATCTCGCAATTCGACTGGCAGAGCTGGAAAAGGAAAGGGGGATCTGTCCGTTCCACCTGGGCTATTCGTCCGAAAAGCTGGACAAATAGTCACTCCCATGAAAAAATCATAATTTTGTTAAGCCTTCACAGAAATTGATAATCAAAATAGACAAGTTTCATAAATTTACCCTTAACGAAAGCTTCATCTATCTTTTTTCATAAAAACGCGAATGTGTTAGAACATTTAAACCTTTCAGCAACTTCCCAGATACAATTCTCCGTAAATTAAATTAATAATCTTTATTAGCGATTACCCATTGACAGACAACGTTTTGAACAATACAAATAGAACTGCGTATATAAATTACTATGTGAAATTATTAATTCAGAATGGTAAAAAGAAGTTTTTTGATACAACAAGCACACTGAGAAGTAATCCTAGTTCAGTGTTTGTCCATTTATGAGCAAACAGGTTCAGGTAGAATTCATTCTACTGTGGAGTGCACATCATCTGATCACGGGAATTCTCGTGCCGGAATAGTATTTGGGACATTTGGGTCTAATTTAGCAGTAGCGGATCTAGGCATCTGGCATGGGGGAAATTCCCCCCCACGAGCTCAATAATTTATAGATTATATCAGTGTTGTGAAAAATTGTGGTTGAGAAAAATTGAAATAGCGAATGATTTCCCCCCGCGGAAATTGCTTGTGGATCCGCCCCTGAATTTAGGATATATGATTGTTTGCCGTTGAGAAAAAATCCCACCAAATATTTTTTGAAAATTCGAAAAAATGGCGGAGATATGGGACTTTGAGTTTTTGTACAACTTTTTTTAAAAATGATATATCTTTAGTTCTTTTTGCCGGATTTGACTTTTCAAAGTCTGAATTCAGTTGTTCTAAGATACATTTCGAGATATAAAAAAAAACAAAAAAATATTTTAAAAATCGAAAATTTTGTGAAAAAAATAAAAATGAAAAACGCGTTTTCCAAAAAACGTTATTTTTAATTATTTAAGAAAAAAAAATTATCAGAGAAAGGTATAAGTGTGCTCTACAAGCCCTAAAATTATTGGAGTGGGTTCGCCATTTGTCTTCAAGAAAAAAATTCAAATGTTTCGTCTTGTATGTCGCAGCGCGGCTCAGTAGGCAAAAAAAAAAAGTGTGTGGACAAATTGATTTTCAAAGCTCAATTTTCATCCCATTTAGACTTTTTTTTTAAATGAAAGTTAATAAAATTCTACATACATCGTTCCCATTCCATTTTTTAAAAAACGTTTCTAGTACTTTTTTATTTCATGACCAAAATGACAACAACAGAATTTTTGACTTTCGAAGAATACGGTTCTTTTTCAAATATTCGGATTCTTTAAAAAATATCTAGACTCAACGAAACAACAGATCAAGAATAGTTTTCCAGTAAAACTGTAAAAGTTAGAAAATGTATTGAATTTGTTATAAACAAATACATGGATGAAAATGGTATCGCGGAGATTTGCAGTGTTTGGTCACTTAATTTGAACTAAATCTTAACAATTTACAGGCAAAAAGAGTTTCCAAGTTGGATCAATGAGAATCAATAAATATTTTGTTACGTAGTAAACAAATTTTATAAACAATTATCCGTTCCAGCTATTTGTAATAAAATAAATACCGTTTTTATATGGAAACGACCAAAAATTATCCTGTAAATATGGTTTAATAATCGTTTAAACAAACTCAATAAACAAATTAACTACTTGGATGGAAACGATGTATGCAGAATTTCATTAACTTTCATTTTTGTAAATCTTAATAGGATCTTATTAGATAATATTTTTATTGTTCCAAATGTGCACCTTAATTTGACACCAAATAGGTGCAAGTTCGCTTCAGTAAACGATTTGTTATACAAATTAAAAACTTTGAGTGATATCTTAACCTTTTCACATATTGGGAAATTCCAAATTTATTATGTACCTAGGTATTGAATAATAGTAAAAAATTAAAAATTAAGCATAGGCAGTAGGTGGAAATGGATATTAGTTTGAATTAAATAAATATTTAAAGAATTCTTTGATGATATCTTATTCACAGGATACACAGAGGAGTGTTGACAAGAAGTTTCCACACTTTATCGGAACCCTTATAAACTAAAAAAAACGTGATAAGGCATAGTTCTATAAAATTTCTCCATTAAATGTCATTGAATTAGACAAAAACCCAATATTTTAATTACCTATAATATCGAAATTCATAAATTAATATCGCAAATTTTAAAAACTCGCGACTTAAGTATAGATGGCGCTTTAATGTCAGAGGAAGTGCTCCCTAGAAGATTGGGAACCTCCGGGAGTTTCCTCGGAGTGTTTCAGGGAATATTCCCGCGGCCCATAACTACTCAGAAAGCGCCCGCTTGGTTAAACCAAGCGGGACAGGCGTTTTGCGAAAAAGGCGCTTATTGTAGAAGGCGCTTTGTGAGAGTCTACTATAGTCCAAAATGACGTAAATATCTGAATTTCATGGGTTTCATTTAATGTACATCGATTCAGTGGATATCTGTTTCGCGGATAGCGATAATCTCCTCTGATGATTGGTCGTTACCTACCTTAATGATAATTCAGATCAAAACAATAGTGTAATATCTATAACTTGGAATTCAAGAACATCTAGCCATATAATGCAAGTCCCGGCGCGGCGGAGCGAAAAGGGATCTTCTTCACAGAAAAATTTTAGAATAAATTCAAAGATCTCCAGTTTCCCTTGGAAGTATTTAAGATACAAATCTCAAACTGCTTCTAATAAAGCAATTAAATTATATCTAATTAAGTACTCGTGAAGTGTCTAGTTATCTAAGTATTCGACTCTTAAAGCTGATTAAGAACGAGAAAATGAGATAATTACGGGAGTAAAGAGATCTGAGATTTCGAATTCTAACCCATATATTCGCCACACGATATTGAGCGTGGGTCTTAGGTCACGTGCGGATATGAGAAATCCCGTGGAGCGTTTATGGGGTGCGGGCATAAACTCATCCTAAGCAACCCATCCTTGGCTGTTTGAACGACGATGGTCTCAAAGCAACCCCATAAAGTAGTTGTGCCTTACCTTGGTTGGTGGCTTGGTGGGTGGGTGAGTCTAGCTCTCGTGTGTGTTGTATCTTGTGCTTAACTGTTAACAGTACGATACGATTCATGTCCATGTTTATAGATGAGGGCATTCGAGAGAACATTATGGCCCTGTCATCGACCAGATACAGGTCTCGGAATGGTTACCGTTTCAGATTCTCAAACATCCTTACCCTAACCAGAAAATCAATCTCAAGAATTCCCACCTACGATCATTTTCATATAATGTAGAATATTGCAGAAATTATGGCAGCTTTCACTTTACTAATATCAAATAATGTTACTTCTTGCCCGACAACATTATTATAAATTATATTTAGTCCTATTAGAAGATTATTATCAACTAGACATGAGTTTAATTATCATTATCAAACACAACGTTTCCGTAAACGGCGCTCCCAGAAGATATCGGAATGGTTTATATTTAAACGTGTCTCCTGTTTGGGATTTAAGAGCTTGCAATACATAGAAACTGGTCATCTTTATGACTACCGCCAAGAACGTTAATTGCTTGGTGTTAGAACGTTACACGTTACACAGCAATTAACCTATTTTATAGCCCTAATCTCCAACGACGATCCCCGATATTAGGATCTCTATGATACACAAATACCTACAAAATTCAGGACCTACCTTACGCCGAAAATTCCTCAAAACGGTTCTCACTCAGAGCTATTTTATGTGACAGTCCCGAACAGGGATGTAAAATTCAAGTCAGAACCGGATTTTAGAAACCTACGATGAACGCATATTTACGTTTACCTGTTGTTCTTTTTACTTTTATTTCGAACGTGTTTCTAATGATGCAGTTTGAATAATAATAACTAGCGCCATCAATCGCGCCCTTCGCTCGTGTTTACTTTCTTGTGTGAAGGAACAAAATAGTTTTTAATGCAAAAAATGTTTAATTAATACCCTCTTATTATAATCTTGAGGGACCATTCTCAAACTACACATACACAACACCTCACTGTTAAAATATTCCGAAATTTCTAAGATATTTAAGACAAAATTATAATAAATTTTTACAAATCGTGACCCTAGAACCACAGGGTGCTATCTGACTTTTTTTGACAAAAATGATTCGATGGCACCAAAAGGTATTTAAACGCAATCCCTTTACGTAATTTTAATTTTATTCTAAAAACCCGTCTCCAAATAGGTAAAATTTTTTGAAATATATGCACGTGAAAAATCTGTAGAACCACAAAGTGCTATCTAGTGCCCCGTTGCCAGATTACTATCATGCAAATCAAAAAAAGATGAAAATCAGCGCAAACTTTGAGACAGTTTTCAATGTCAAAATTATAAAAGGTTATAATGTATGGCAACGTTGTAAATATTTTAATCTATTTTTCACATATGGCAATTGAAGAGGGAAGCAACTTCATATTCAAGTTACACAGCCTCAAGGCGCTATCTCAATGCATTTTTCCATACTCTTGAGCCACAAAGTTCTATCTTAAAATTTGACAATTTATTACACCGAAGTTTTGGCATTCCCAGTGTTAAATCTTGCATCAGTGTTCTAATTATGCTTTCCGAAAACAGGTAATAAAATTCGCTTCTTATTGTTAGTAAACATCTTCATGCACAAACTACCCAATTTTGAAAAGCCTCTCCTGTAAAGTTGGCAAAGTCGAAGATAGAACCCGGCTTTAGGGTCACGAAATGTATGTTACTAATTCTAAATTACGATAAATATTTTGTAAAAATCTAAAATAGTAACAACAATATCACATGCACGTGTCAAAAAGTACGCGAACCGAGAAAATTCGTTAAGCGAACTACAAGTTTGATTATTAAAATCTTGAAAGTTATTTTAATTATTCCTTTGACTTCGTACAATTTTTATAAGTGCTAGTCTGATCATCAGAAATAATATGGTTTGAGTGCATGGTCACCCATATCAACATGACCACAAAAGACAGAAAAAAAGAAACGTGAGGTTTTTGACTTTACCATGAATATAAAGTGTTCAAACTTGTGAAAGATATTAGTTTCAATACGTATGAGTAGATTGGACTTTATTTGGTTGATTAATTTTAATGTATTCATTAAAATTGATCAACGAAAAAGTTTTCTTATCCTAGACGGTTTACATTACTTCTACGGAAAATTACAAAACGTTTCATATTTTTACGAAACATGTAACAGCATAAATCTTCCGCTACATGTTTTGTAAAATTCCGGCAGAAATCTCTAGCAGTATACTCTCTAAATTTGAATTAGTGAGAAATCGTACACTGAATCAAATCAGTAGCGATTCTCACTGATTAACAATGAGATATCACAGATTGTTAGTTGAATTTTCATTGAATTTAATCAGTGAATTCCGATTTTTACTGAATAACTTTTGTAAAAATTTCAGTGCTTATCAGTAATAAATAAATCAATTAGAAAGGCTATAAATAACCGGTCCCAGAAAACTTGTTTATAATACCTGTAGACCGATGCGGACAATCTTAACTCCACAGCCGATTTTTAAACGTATAGCATCATCAGTAGCATCATCAATTATCGTAATGACAGCGTAAAATGTTTAGAATTGTACAATATCAAATTATAAGCCCTTAATATTACACGACATGTTATGTAACATTTATGTTCACGGCTTTTAATATCTTAAAATAAAAGTTTTTTAAAAACTTTTTAAGACTGAAGAATTCCTGTCACAAAGAAGTTTCTGAGCTTTACAAATGTAAACATTCTAGAATTACAAATTCAAAATTGAATTGGGCGCCTTTCGAGTATTACTTCACGTTTTTTCTGCCGATTTTTCAATTTCTAACCGCTAACGCTTTTTCTGTAGAGGGCGTCACACTACATCTGACATTTATCTTTAAAAATCAACATCAAATTACAATTCATATTTAATATGACGTTTTTAGTTTCCTTTCATCGATCCAAAAAAATACAAAAAGGGACACTAAACCCCAGCTAAAAGCATTTTATCAGGATATACTTTTAAACAAACTAATGGAATTTTAAGAGAGGTAACACAAAAAATTCCCAGTTACGTTTTCAATATTCCATGTCTCTTTCACGGTTTCTAGTACTTTCTGAAAACTCTATCACTTCAAAATTTTCCAGGTTCTATAGAAAAAGTCAGAGAATTTTGGTAGAAATTAGGGAATATGAAAAAGTATACAGTGGCTGTCAAACCTGGGATGAAATTCGTGAAACAGTAGTATATTCTGTGACGAGGGAGGTCAGTTGGTCTTTACAGAAGGGTGTGAAATTTGCTGTTCTCGTTAGTTCTATGTCTGTAGAATGAGAAAAAAGTTGACGTTTACAACCCACGAGTGTCAAAGAATTCTTCACGCATGCGTACCAATTTTTATTATCGACAGTTCACCACTGGTTAACCATTTATCCCGTCCGTTGGCGCTGATTCTCGTGGAACAGTTGACTCCTTAGCGGGGCGTGAGTTCTTTTGACCCGGTCTCTAGGGAGGTAAAGTATAGAATTGGCGATGTGCGCATGCGCGAAGATTGTTTTCACGCTCGTGGGTTGCAAATGGCAATTTTCTTTTTGCTCTACAGGCATAGTAAAGTGGCATCTTCATGCATGTGTGAAATAATGTAATTTTTTGTATCGAGTTCATATCTTCGTTATTATTGAGTTTATGCCTATGTATTTAGCTGACCATAGACCTACTAAAAACAAAGATATGAAGTCGATGCGGAAAAAATTACTTAGTTTCACGAATTTCATCCCAATGAAAAGATACTTCGTAGACTTAGATAAAAAAGAAAGAAAAAAGTAGCCAGGAAATTTTGAAATCAATTTGAGGTATCAGTTGAAATATTTTGGTTCATGTCTTTTTTATTATGCGGGTTAAAAAGTATGTTCTCAATTTTCGTTTCATTACATATATCTGGAGACATGCCTGATTGAAATATTCAAGCAATATCCTTTTCAATAAGGGATACGTAAATTAGATTAAACTATCAATTCTTTTAAAACTTTTACGTGACACTTACTTGAAAATTGAGTAAAATAATGAATAAAACAATGATTGATATGATTTTGGTAAATCAATAACCTATAAAAAAATGATGTCGCTGATTTATCGTTTAAATTTGAGGCTACTTAGTATCGAAAGAACAATGTTTATCATTTATAATAATATAACCAGATTCACGTGGGTACCACATGTCAAACTGACAGAAGGAAATACCGAGACAAAAACACACGATAAATAAGCAGAAACATAGGAGCTTCAATGTGGGCAAAGTGAATGAATGCATGAATTCAAAGATTATTATTAATAATAGTTTTAGAAACAGTTAAAATTAAATATGTATAGTAAAGAAGACGGCAAAAAGTCGGTTGGACGTGAGTCAGTCTTTCGAGTTTAGGCCAAAGTTGGATCATTCGAAAAGAGATGGACAGTTCCAAAGAGTGTGTGACGAAGGTTGCAGCCGTCCGTCTGCTCAAACGTCACCCGAACCGTCCTACTATGCAATATGCATATAGTTCCAAAAATAACGGGGGCAATAAATTATTTTACCCACTATGGCTTGCAAGGAACAGCGAACACCTACCATGCGTCCAAAAATGATTAACGCTATTCTCCTCGGGACATTTTATCGCGTCGAGTGCGATCCTACACGTTAATCAAGGGATTATTCACACACGCTTTTAGCAATAGGATCATGAAAGATAAATTTGGAGTACTTTCTTCGCTTCTCGTGAAAAAGGGAATTTTTATTAGCTTTGTTTTTTTCTATGTGCAGATTTTGTGGCCTTCTGTTTTGATAAGTTTAGAGATCATAATTGACTGCCCCGTCTACAATCTACACTATACAGATTTATATTTGATAAAAGAATCGCTGTACGTAAAGAAAAAAATGAATGAGAGCAATTTCGTAGTTTTCACAGCGTGGGCCGAATCCGACGATAAAACATATTGTAATTATAATGCAGGCACTGGGCACTGGCGCCATGGGCGATCCAAAACGTGCACTCTTAATAGAGATGTTTCGAGAACCCTACAGAGATTGCGAAGGCGTGCAATTTCTTCCTATCGACAAATTCATCGGGTCTCGAGACTACTATGATTTTCAAGTGTCTGTGTTTAGCAGTTAGACATAGGATTTAGAAGATGAAAGGTTGCTCAAGAATTGTTAAATTAATCAAGATTTTTTTGTGCATAGAAATGCCGAATGATGCATTTAATAAGGGAGCGTCCATTAATTACGTGAGGCTTTTTTTGAGGGAGGGAGCTGGAGAATTTTACAAATTCTTACTTGGGAGGGGTCCAAAGAATTTCTTAAGTAAGTTTCCTCTTTCTAATTATTTCTTTAAAATATGCTAATTGAAACCAGTTTTGGCTGTTACAATTACTTCTTATACTATGATGCACATTATATCATTGTGTGTTTGTTTAAGTTTTTTTGTGCAATATTTCATATAACATGCGTCCAATAGATATAGAGTCGAAGAGTTAACCATTATTGCAATCTGGTGTGCATCTTTCACGAAATCTCGTGGAATCCCTGGAAATCTTTGAGATTCTTTGAAATCCACAGAAATCGTATCTCATTCCTTAAAATCCCTCAAAATGCCTAAAAATATTTTAAAATCCATTAAAATTTTTTAAAAGCTAATAAAATGCCTCTAAATCTCTTAAAATATTGTATAATATTCGGAAGTGCTTTGAAATCCCGTGGTTCATTTTTTAATATTTCGAAATCTCTTAAAATCCCCCAAAATTCCACAAAACTCCTACAAATATTATGAAATTTATTGAAATCTTTTAAAAGCCATCTAAATTATTCGAAATTCCTTAAAAACCTTTATAATAGTTGGAAATCTTTTGAAATTCTGTTAAATCTTTTGAAATCTTACGAAATACTATTAATTCCGTAGAGATACTTTGGAATCTTTTGAAACCTCTTAAGAGTTATTAATATTCCTTAAAATCTTTAGAAATCTTTGCAAATCTTTTGGAATCTCGTGAAATCTCTTGAAATTTCTTCAAATCCCTTCAAATCCTCGAAATCCAATTGAAACTCCCTGATATTCTTCAAAATTCGTTAAAATTTTTCGATGTCTCTTGAAATCCTTAAAAATCCCGTGACTTATTTTTAAATATTTCGAAATCTCTTGAGATCCCTTAAAATCCTTTGTAATACGCGGAAATCGTTCTTAATTCCTTAAAATCCCTCAAAATTCTTAAAAATCCATCGAAATCCTTCGGTATCTCCTAAAATCCCGTAAAATCTCTTGAAATCTGATTAAACTCCTTGAACTCCCTTAAAATCTTGTGAAATCTCTGGAAACATTGGGATTCTTTCGGAAATTGAGGGAGAAATTTTCTCGTGCAAAAACGAAGTCCCTTGGAGGCTTTAGAAAAAATTTTCGAATTTTAATTTTTAAAAGATATATATGGATATGACATTTGATTGCGCATCTTTTTTTTCGAGACAAAAAGTTGTAACTTTTTTAGTTTAAAAATTAAAGCCAAAAAACTTACTTTTTTGAAAAAGTC
>JAUMHM010000031.1:62882206-62911930 GCA_032362435.1 Melikaiella ostensackeni
TTTTCAAATTAGTGTATTTTTTCTGAATTTTTGAAACTTTAGGGGTTGATTAAGAGAGGGTTCCACATGTACTAGAGTGATGAAACTTTTTTGGAGTGTTTTTGGCATGAAATCCTGCCATAATCAGTGAAAAAATTTTGCCTTTTAAAAATGTAATTTTTTGTTTTTTTCGTTTTTTGTAAACGTTGGAAACTTCAGACTCATGTCTTGGGGCCTTTCAACGAAAGATGATTTGAAATATTTAACTTCATTCAGAGGGCCTCTGATCAAAACATATCTGTTATATCGACACCATGATAGAATGAATTTTTTCAAAACTAATTTCGTGTGAAAAGCGAAAAATAAGTTTCAAAAATTTCACTGCGAGCCGGATTTAAACCGGCACCTCCTCTATTCAGGAGAGGTGCTTTTTACCAATGCAGCTATCGCAGCACGCTAGTAAAAATTTTGGAACTTAAACTTGGTCAACCGGGTGGAAGGTTAACTTATCTTCCGATATTTTTTATGGTGTTTTTGACCAATATATATATTTATATATATAACATATTTCGCAGTAAAATTTTTGGAACTTATTTTTAGCGTTTGAAATGAAATCAGTTTTGAAAAAATTTACTTTATCGTGGTATCCATATAACAGATGCCTTTTGATTAAACGCCCTCCGAGTGAAGTTGAAAAATTCGAGAAATCTTTCGTCGAAAGACCTCACGACCGCAGAAATGCACGTTATAACATCATACGACAGGAAAATAAAGTAATTATTGATATATACTGGCCAAAAACACCTTCAAAAATATCGAAGGTAAGTTAACCCTCCACCCGGTCGGCTAAAAGCAAGTTCTGAAATTTTCACTAGCGTGTTGCAGTAGCTGAATTGGTAAAAAGTACCTCTCCTGAATAAGAGGAGGTGTCGGTTCAAATCCGGCTCGCAGTGAAGTTTTTGGAACTTATTTTTCGCGTTTGACACGAAACTAGTTCTGAAAAAATTTACTTTATCATGGTATCGGTATAACAGATATCTGTTGAATAGACATCCTCTGAATGAAGTTAAAATTTCGAGTCACCTTTCGTCGAAAGGCCCCAAAACCGCAGAAATGCGCGTTATAATATCACACGACAGGAAAATAGTGCAATTACTGTCATTTAAAAACTTTTTTTTCATTTATGCAGTGATTATCTCTCAATGTATTATAAAAATTGTAAGAGCTCTAAACTTTGTCGTATTTCATATGCAACCATGACTGCCATCGCTACCAATTATCATAAACAAAGAAACGACGAATCATTTCATTTGGTTATGTTGGTAAAAGGAATGAACTTGCTTATTTATTCAAAAGTTGTTTGGTTGGTAGCACTTACTTCTTTGTGCTCTCTACCTAAAAGCAGAAAAATTACTTAGATGTCCAAGTCTAGCCTGTCAAAAATTTATTCACCTCGTACTGAATGACACTTCTCATAAACAAACGTAAAATATATTTTCAATGAAAATTAAGAAAATCAATCATCAGACAGTTTTGGAAGCCAAAAGTTTGAAGAAGTAAAGGAACCAGTGAAAGAATAGTGAAAACAATTTAATTCATTGAAAAATTATAATCTGTCTGCGGACAATATTTTTATTGCGATTTCAGAAACATATTTTTCAATTTTTTAATTCGAGAATAGCAAGTAAGTGGTACAAAGGCTAATTATGAAACTCGCTTTTAATATTGCTACTCATAAAAGATTCCTACAGAATTTTTGCTTTGGAACCCATTCACTTTTTCCAATTATTCGGTTCGTACTGGTATTCACCTCGTACTTGTGTCCCCTATCTATTTCTGCATTTTGTTGAATTATTTGAATTCACCTTGAATTTTTTAGAACTGCCTTAAAGTCCACTGGAATCTAATCTTTTTTGGAATTTCAATTTTTTTTCATTCACCTTCAAGACTTTTAGATTCAGCTTGAATTCCTATAAATTTTATCAGATTCTTATTCAATGATTCTGTTCACTCTCCTTTATCTGACTTCAATGGATTTTTTTTGGATTCTAAAAATTTTGTTCCATTCACTCGAACAATTTTAAAGTCATCTTTAATTGTTATCAATTTCATCGATTCTCTTGAATTCCCTTGAATTTTTCTAAATTCACTCCAATTTTACCAAATTCCAAAATCCAAATTCACTGATTCTGTTCACTCTCATTTATCTAACTTCAATGATTTTTTTTTGGATTCTGAAAATTTTGTTCCATTCATTGAAATAATTTTAAAGTCATCTTTAATTGTTATTAATTTCATCGAATTCTCTTGAAGTCCCTTGAATTTTTCTAAATTCACTCCAATTTTACTAAAATCAATGCAATATTTTGGATTTTTTGTAGGTTTACAAAATTTTGGATCTATATTGTTGGTTAGGTTAGGAAGCACAATATATCCGGATAATGTAATGTGTAATGTAATTGTAATGTGGCACATGGGGTAATACATCATACTGCGTAATGTGGAACATGACGTAATGTGGCACATAGGGTAATATTGCACATCCCGTCGATGTTTTTGGTTAGGGATATTTGGAGTAGTATGGAACACGAAGTAATATGGCACTCGGGGTAATGCGGCACATGGGGTAATGTGCCATACGGTGTAATGTGTGATACAGTGTAATGTGGAACATGGAGTAATGTGGCATATACGATCGATGTTTTTGATTGCAGTTGTATATTTACTACAATATTATACTATCTTTTCCAAAAACATATACAAAATTGTGTCCACGTTTTTGGTCAGGGTTGGAAAGGGGCACCCTTCAAAAGCACATGGGGTAATGTGGCACATAGGGTAATATGGCACATCGCGTCTATGTTTTTGGTTAGGGTAGTATACTTGGAGTAATACGGAACACGGAATAATATAGTTTTGAATTGTTTTCAGTTCACTTAAATTTTTCTTTTATGACTTTAAATTTTTACCAATTTTATCGAATGCTTCTCATTTCCCTTGAATAACTCTAAATTCATTCGAACTTTTTTCACGAGGTTGCTACATGTCAGGAATTACTAAAGGTGTTTAAGATAAATTTAGAAAGAAATTTTTTTTTGCATTAACATTATTGATTTTCTAGGTGTAAGGTTATTTTTATACGTGAAAGAAAAATGTATAACGTTCAGGGAAAATGAAAAGTTTCGAAATTAAGATTCTGTATCAACTCGTATTTAATAAATTGGTTTGTTATTTCCATTTTTTAAATTTCTTTCAATTCATATGATTTTTGTTGAATTTGCCCTGACTGCTGTTGAATTCTCCTTGAACTCTGTTCACTACGATTTTTTTTTCAATTCGATGAAAATTACAAAGAACGTCAAGTCACATTATTGATGCACATTAGTCACTTTTAGTAAATTTTAGTCACTTTTTGGGTTATAAATTAGTCACTTTAAGTCACTTTTTGGTTCAAATAGGTCACTTTTTTCAAGTAAATTAGGCTGCGACATCCCTGGAAATGAGTTATAATTTTTGTGAGACCGGGAGATAGCTGGAAAATGACAGTGAATGTATTTTCTGGTCGAGAATTTGTTCAATTCTTATAGTTTTAGTAGAAGAACTTGTTCAATGAGGACTTCAAGTGGGAAGTCTTACAGCTTGAAACACTTTCAATTTTAAATTGTTGATTTTTAAAGACTAATTACTGTAAAATTTTTTAGTTTTGAAGGCTTGAATTTGACAATTTTAATTCTTCAAATCTCATATTTTTGAATAATTAAATTCAGAATATTAAAAATTTGACAATATACCATTTTGAATGTTCATTTTTAAGCCGGATAGTGAGTCGCTTTTTCACTTTTGTTTGCTTTTTAAATTGTTAGCCTTCTGTTCAGAATACTGTTTGAATTGAAAGGATTTCCAATTTAATATTTTCAATTTTCAATATATACAATATTGTTAGATATAAAATTTAAATTTCTTGAAGGTATATATTTTATGAATGAAGGCCTTAATAGTTGAAGAATTTTGTGTTCATAACATTCCAAGTTCAATCATTTTAGCTCGAAACATGATAAACTAGATCATTTCAAATATATATTGTTTGAAATTCAACAATTGTTGTTTGAATCTTTCTATAGATTTATCACATTCTTGCAAGTTCAATAATTTGAAATTCAAGTTGCAAAAATTGGATAGTTTCAAATTGCAATGCTTAATAATTTATTAATTTTACGTTTAAGGCCATTAATATTCAAGAAGAAATTGAATTGTCAAGATTTTGAAATTGAACACTTTAAGATTCTGCAACTCCATTTCAAATTGAAAGCCTTAATAAATGTTGAATAATTTTAGATTGAAACATTGAAAATTGCTTGGTTTTAAATTGAAATCGTTTAAAGTTGTAGAATTAGAAATTAAAGCCTTTCAATACTTTAATAAATATTATTTCTAAGCCATGAAGATCGAATTTCAGATTAAAATGTTCAATATTGAACAATTTTTTAGAAGCATTTGAAGTTAAAGTAATGTGAATTCCAACGTTACTGTATAATTTTGCAATTACTGTACAATTTTCGTTTCAAATTCAAGATTCATTTAACATTAAACTTCAGCCACTAACAGTTGCATCTTCAAACAAATAGTCGAGTCTTCAAGACAAAAAGACGAATGTAAAACAAAATAGTTGAACTTTCAAGCGAAAGGGACGAATTTTCAACAAAATAGTTAAATTTTCAAGCTACATAGATGAATTTTCAACCAATTGGTCGAATTGAAATGTTAACTTCAAATCAAAAACAGTCGAATTTAGACAAACAAAAGACTAATTCTCAACCAAAAATGTTACAGTCGATATTTCAACAAAGAAAAATTTAATTTTAAATCAAAAACAGTTGAATTCAACTAACTAATAAAGACGAATTTTCAATAAAATAATTGAATCCTCTACCTAAACAGATTAATTTTTAACTAACAGCCGAAAAGGCGAATTCTTTAGAAAACACTTGAATTTTCTATTCGAAAATATGAATTTTTAACCAAAAAGATAATCTTCAATCAAATAGTTGAATTTTCTACCAAAATAATAGAATCTACGATCCAAAACGACGAATTTTCAACAAAACAGTTGAATTCTTAAGCCAAAAGGGTGAATTTTCTACAAAACAGTTGAATTTTCTACCTGAAAATGTAAATTTTCATCCAAAAAATTAATTTTCAACTAAAAATGGCTTAGTTAAAATGGCAGTTCGGAAAATTGATTCAACTTTCAACCAAGTAGTTGAATTTTCAATCAAGATTAATTTTCTGGCAAAAAAGACGAATTTGCAATAAAATACATGCATTTTCAAACACCTAGTTGAATTTTTATCTGAAAACGATCAATTTTCAACCAAAAATGGAAAAGTTAAAATTTCAGTTAAAAAATTAATTTTCAAATAACAAAAAAAGGAATTTTCAATATTGTAGTTAAATCTTCAACTAACAGAATGAATGTTCAACAAACTTGTTCAACTTTCAAACAAGTAGTTGAATTTTCAACCAAAAATGGAATAGTTAAATTTTCAGTTAAAAAAATTACTTTTCAGCCAAAAATAGATTAAACTTTCAACAAAATATTTAAATCTTATAAACCAATAAATTGAATCAATGATAATGATAAACTGAAAATGATAAATTATGAATTAATAAAAATGAATTTTTTCAAAGTAGTTCACCTTTCAACGAAGTAGTTGAATTTTCAATGAAAAATTTAATAGTTGATTTTTCAACCAAAAATGATCAATTTTCAGCTAATTTTATAGATTAGTTATATTTTCAATTAAAAAAAATAATTTTCAACTACAAAAACGTCGAATTTAAAAAAAAATCTTCAACCAAATACTAAAACAAGAGTTGAATTTTGAATCAAAAATATAATGTATTTTATTTATCATTCGTCGTTTTTTGGTGGGAAATAAAATCTTCTTAGTTAAAAAATCATATTTTCGGCTGAAAATTCATTTTTACTATTGAAGTAAATAATTAATTTTTGTGGTTGTTAAAGATTCATGATTTTATTTGAAGATTCAACCATTTGGTTCTTAATTAAGTTTTTTGGTAAAAATTAAAATTTTTGGGTTGAAAATCAAACTGTTCTGTACAAAATTCTGATTTTTTACTTAAAATTGAACAATTTGGCACAAAATTAACTTCTTTGTTGGAAACTCATATTTTTGGTAGAAAATGAAATTATTCTGGTTGAAAATTCAACTATTTGACTTTAAATTAAACTATTTGACTTTAAATTAAACTATTTACTAAGAAAATTAACTATTTGGTTGAAAATCAACTTTTTGGTTGAAAAATTATATTTTAGGGCTGGAAATTCAACTGTTTTGTAGATAGTTCGACTTTTTGGATTCAAAATTCAAAAGTTTTGTTAAAGTTTCATGTATTTTGCTGAAACTTCATGTTTTTTTGGTGGAACATGAATCTTCTTGGTAGAAAATTCATCTTTTTGGTTGAAAATTTATTTATTTGGTTTAAAAAACCATCTGTTTGATTGAAAATTCAATTACTTGATTGAAAGTTTAATTAATTTGTTAAAAATTAATTTTTTTAAATATTCACCTCTTTGGTTGAAAATTCAACTGTTTTGTAGAAAATTCGTCTTTTTGGCTAGAAAATTCAACAATTTGATGGAAAATTAAACTATTTGCTTGAAAATGAATTCAACTGTTTTGCAGAAAATTAAATTTTTTCTTGAAAATCATATTTGATAATGCTTTGGAAAAATAAAAATGATGTCAAATGGTAATTCGGAAAAATAAAAATTGGTGAATTAGTAATTGAGATAAATGAAAGTTATAGCAAATTGCTATTCGGTCAAATGATTTTAGGTAAAATATATATTAGAGAAAATATAATTTGGGGTATGTTCATGCGCCTCAACGAGAGAAAAACATTTAACGAGAAAACAGCGGATTTCTTCTAAACTTAAACGTAAATATGCTATTTTTTGAGTTGAAGTCATTAAATCAGTCGTACTTAAGCATCTGAATCGACCTCGGACAATAGGATCCCCCTCGGTACTTCGTTCCGTTACCCTTCTGTGGTGACTGCGGAAACAATTTCGCGTGCTTTTTTTAATGCCGCTGTACAATGTCAGCTTACCTTTCGGGATTTCAGAGCATAGACTGTGGCGCCTAGTCGATACTTGTGTGTGAAAATGAAAGCGATCGAGCCGGTCACAAACCATCTAATGCTTGTTTTGAATTTTCCGGTGGCACTGTCACTAGTAAAAACTTTGTAGGCTCGCGCGATATTGCGAAAACTTCGCGAAAAAAGAGACAGTCTTTTTGATAAACTTGCGAGAGTCGCCATATTTGGTTGTGACGTCCTGACAGTTAACCTGCGCAAGCCCAACGTTCGCCGTTGAGACGACTTGCTCGATTATAAATAGTCCAGGAAAGTATTCAAATCCGTTTAGCGTCCAAAAATAAATGACAATACATTTGGGATAGGAAGAAGATCCCAGAGAGATCGAAGTCCGACACTTTTTCATACAGGAAAAGAATGCGTGACTTAGAACACTGCACTTCGCATTTATGGACAATATCTTCCTGGTTGAAAATTGAAAAGACTTTTTACTGTGTAACCAGCAGTGTAGCCAGGGGGCGGCTTGGGGGGGGGGTCAAGCCCTCTCCACCCACCCCCGAAATTTTAGAAACTGGGCACGGTGGGCTTGTATTAAGTTCAATCCAAAAGGAGCTGTACGAGTACCTCTCGTTTTTCTTCTGATACCAATTCAGTAATGCCTCACGATTATTTTGGGACCAAAAAGAAAAAAATCGCTGGAGGAATTGTTGAATAAAATGAATTTTTATTTTTATTTTCAGGTTATTATGTATATTTTCGTAAAAGTAACTCCGAAGTGGTACTTCTTCGACTTTAACTCAGTAATTTGGAATCGAAAAAAAGTATCTAAACGCTAAACATTTTTGGACGTTTAGGATCCATTAAAATTTTGGAAAATGTGTGAAAAATTGCTGTTTTTATCAGTTTTATTAATGTTTCTCCACTTCAGAGAAGGCTATTTCAAATTAGTTAGAACAAAAATTAAAGTGCATTATAATCCTCGTAAAATAATAAAAAAAAGAAGATTTTATCATATGCAGTTTAGGACATATAGCCATCAGAATTTATATTTTTCTGAAAAATTTGACAACAAAAATCTTTAGTTTTAGTTTTTGTAAAATAACTTATTTTCTGTGTACTATAAACAAAAATTGCCAGGACATAAGTTAAAGAAGACTTAATTTCAAGAAAATTTATACAATAAAAAAATGTTATATTCCGCATGCGTCCGAGGTTTATATCATGTTGAGAAATAGCCAATTTTATGAAAGTTCGTTAAAATGAAATTTTTTTTTTAATGTCACTTCTACTGCACCTTGCGTTAAAAGTTATTCTTACAGTAAGAAAAGTACATTAAATTACCTTTCAATCTGAAAAGCTTGAATAATTCCTAAAATATATCCATAAAAATGAGTTTTCTTTTAAAAGTTGAAGCGTGCTCGTAATGCATAATATGGATATAATATTATATGGATATATTTCGGGAATTATTCAAGCTTCTCAGGTTCGTGGGCAATTTGATGTACTTTTATTATTATAAAAACAGCCTTGAATGAGAAGTGTAGTAGAAATGCGTTATTAAAAAAAAAAACCTAAATTTTAACGAATTTTCATAAAAGTGGGTATTTTTCAACACGCTGTAACTTCGGACGTATGCGAGATATAACATTTTTTTTTGTTTTTAGATTGACTTGAAATGAAGTCTTCTTCAGCTTATATCTCGGCTATTTTTTTACAGTGCGCAGGAAATATTCTATTTCACAAAAGTTAAAACTACCATTTTTTTTGTCAATTTTTTCAGAAAAATAATGTAATGTGTAATTTCGATCGCTGTATCTCCTAAACTATATATGATGAAATCTTCTTTTTTGTTAGTCTTGCAGGGAATTTAATGCACTTCAATTTTTGTTCTGGCTAATATGAAATAGCTTGCTTTGAAGGGAGAAATATTTATAAACCTGCTGAAAACTTCAATATTTCACACTTTTTCCACAATTTTAATGGGTCTCGTATTTCCAAAGATGTTTAACATTCAGATACTTTTTCTCGATGCCAAATTACGGAGTTTAAGCCGAAGGAGCACCACATTGGAATTATTTTTACGAAAATGTACATAATAATCTAAAAAAATTAAGTTTATTTAACAATCCCACCATCGATTTTCTTGTTTTTGGGTTTAAAATAATCGTGAGAAATCACCGAAATGATTTCAGAAGAAAAACGAGAGGTGCAAGCCCTTTTGGGTTGAACTTAATCCAAGCCCACCGTGTAGGGTGGCCAAAAAAACTTTTTTTGTTATTGCCTTCCTTCCCTATTTTCTTTAATTTTGTTTTTAAAAAAATTTGCAACCTTTTATTAATTAAAAAAAATGTTTGACCCGTCGTCCACGGCCTTTAAACACTAAAAAGTATTAATTTTTTTTGTTGTGTAAAAATGCCAAATATGACTTACGTAAAATCAATAAGTATGACAATAAAATGATGTTAGGCATCACTGAAAATAATTTTACCCTAATTTTATTCAGAATACTACCCCTAAAAGTAAGAAAACCACCCTCTATAGGGGGATGAAAATTTATAATGTCCTTTTTCATTAATAACTACCTTAGATATTTTCGGCCTTGAATGATTAAAAATGACCTCTTAAAAACTAAAATGTGTGCCAGTGATTGAAAACTACCCTTAAACTTTTAAAACCTACACCCTTTTGGCTTCTTTGACAGTGTTTCACATAATTTCTCATAATAAAAGTCCTAGGATGACTTCAGAAATATTGATTAAATATTTTATAGTTTTTTAAAAATAATTTAAAGACAATCTGACTTCCGTTTTTGGGCCTTTAGACTATCTTCATCACAAGAAATGGCGAAAGGCCGTTTTTTTGAGAAAAGTGCGTAACTGTTTTACTAGAATGTCAGAAAATGAGGATGCAACTCATTAAAAAGTAATATCACCACATGCAAACTAGGATATTACCCGTAAAAAGAAGGAACTACCCTCTGTAAAGAATAGAAGTTTCTTTTTTTTTTAATATAAGTACATTACAATTTCAAATTAGAAAACGCTTTATTTAACAGATCCATCTCTGAAAATTAAAAAAGCACCCCTCAAAGAGACTTTAATTCCTTTTAATTCTGTCAAATAAGATATTTCCTCATTCTAAGTTATGATTCTAAGATTTCGAAAAAACAATTTCTTGATGCTATAAAATATGTTTTCAATTCTGTTTATTTTAAATTCAATGATACTTTTTGTAAAATAAAATTTGGAAGTCCGATAGGCTTAGTCTTGTCCCCAATTCTTGAGGAAATTGTGACAAGATTTGGAACATGAACTTTTTAATCAAATTAATTTTGAGTTGGACTTGGATGCATGATATGTTAATGATTCTGTACTTTCTTTACATGCACAAAATGTGGATACCCTACTTAATGTTTTCAATAGTGTACACCCAAGATTACAGTTCACTGTTGAAATTGAAGCGGAAGGTAGTTTGAATTTTCTTGATTTGACTTTACTAAAAACTGATGAAAATTATATCATCACTTGTTGGCACAGAAAAACAATTTGTTCCGGAAGGACATTAAATTTTCATTCTAATCATTCCATTCGAAACAAAATAGGAGTTGTAAAGAATTTGATTGATAGAGCTCTTAAATTATCTCATCCAAAATTTCATGAGAAGAATAATAAATTATGCAAACAGATTCTGTTTCTTAACCATTATCCGATTGCCTTTGTTGAAAAAGATATGCATAACAGAATTGTTCAAATTAAGAGTAAAAGCAATAATCAGAACAAAAACAATATACAGGATTACAATAGATTGAATACAGTTGTTTTGTCTTATTTTGGAAAAATCTCAAGTATCTTAAAATGAATGTTAGGAAAATTAGGCTTACATACGACTAATAGAATTCCACACAAAAGTAATGTGATTGTTAAACTGGTTAAAAATAAATATGAGAAACTTGATAAACAATGTGTAATTTACAAATTTAAATGTAGACAGTGTGATGCTGTCTATCTACAACTTTAAAATTCAGCTTTCTCTAGTACGTTTGTTTCTTCACGTTAACAGCCACGCTGATTTCCTCATTCCACCAAGCATCTCCAGTCTTTCTTACTATAACCGCAGTACCGCACACTTCAGATGCATTCTTCAAGATGTTTATATAGGGCAAACAAGGGGTTCACTTAGCACAAGAAAAGATGAACATGAAAATAATTTGCATAGAAGTGCAAGATATTATTCGGTCCTAACAAAACATTGACTCACAACATGGTCATGACTTTAATTGGAATGATGTCAACATTTTGCATCATGAGAAAAAAAAAGAGAGTTCATGGAGATGCTATTTATAGAGAGAGAAGGTCAAAAGGTATTAATTTAAAAAGAGATCGTTCGAGATATAATAAAATTTGGGATGGAGTCATTAATTATTGGATACATTGACTGCAGTTTTAGTTAGAATGTTGCCTATGTGCAAATCAATTCCAATCAAGGAATAAAATATGTACCAAAATAATAATTGCTATTAATTATCTCTGTTTTATTTTCAGGTAATAATGGTTTTCTAATCTAATAATGTTTTCATTATTTCTACCTGTTGTTTACCTATAAGTTATCCCTGATGAGAAAGTCTAAATGGCTTTGAAACATGTTGCTCCCCAGTAGTATAAGAAAGATGGAGAAAAAAAGAGTGAGAGGTTGGTTTGGTCGACTCATTATTTTTCTCCCTTTTTTTCTTTTTGTTGTACATTTATTGTACATTTGTCTCTAATGAACCGAAAAAGCGGGTAGTTTCGAAGTCTATTTTTGATTTGTGAACTTTTTAGGTGTTCTTTTTTAGTACACAAAAACATTTCTTAAGAAAGTAGATTTTATTTCGATCTTTATGAATAAAGAAAGAATTAAGTGAGAAAGTGAGCCTACGTGGTATTAACTTCATTTGAAATGTCGGATCATGTTTTGGTTCGATAAAACAGCACTTCTCAACTTTTTTTTATCGGAGAGCGCTTTCCGCTTTATCGGTGAAGATAGGAAGAAGAAATTGATTCAGTGGCTTTCTCGAAATGATCAACATTCTTATTTAGGGGGACAGTTAGCAGATGATAAGTGCGTTATTAATGAGTTTATTTTCCTCAATGTCATTACTATGCCATCCTAGTTAAGCCCATTTGGACCTACTTTTAAGTTGAAATTTGTGTCATAGTGAAGAAATACTTGGAGAGTAAAAGAAAAGTAATAATGAGGTCTTTGCATGGGATTTTAAACACATATTCTTATTAATTGATTATAAATAAATTCCTTCTCAGAAGAGAGATGCTCAGACACCTCAGAGACCGCTCCCTCTATCCCCTATTGTAGCCTATATTCAGCTGTAGTCCATGAAGTCCCCTGTTTTCAAGATTCGGTCCCTATAATATCCCATTTTGAGTCGATAGCCTATATTTGTTGAAATTTTTAATAAAATTGAGGCGTCCGAATTTTGTACTTTTTAGATGTCATAAATATCTTAGAATTTTTTCTTTGGTATTCTTAAGGACCCTTAGGATCCTTTAGGACTCATGATTGTATCTTAAGTAGGGTGACCATCCATCCGGATTTTCCCGGACGTGTTCTCTTTTTGAAGCTTGTGAATAGTATTGCGGGAATTTTTTTTATTTAAAATGGTAATTTTTCAGGATGAAAAAGGGAAGAGGGCAGTTCTGTCACAACTTACCCATTTTTCAGCTCGAAAAATTATCAATAATTGCTACTTTTGGCAATTCCATAACTTTTTTTTCGAATTGACTTTGGAAATGTCGTTTGCGAATATTTTCGATATTACATCCGTAATCAGCACCTCAAAATATATTAGTATACGGGATTTTACAGAACTAGAATAGAATTAATTGAACGTGATTTTTACAGATTTTTAATTTTTTGGATTTTTTGGGGGAAAATATGAAACTTTTTTAATCTTCCTAAACTGATACTTTACTTTTGAACTATAGAAAGAAGATTTTTTAACAGGTTTCAAATCATTCACTCCAAAATTCGGAAAAGTCATCAAAGTAAACTATTACCCATATTTTTACAAATAATAATTTGAATATTCATTTCGTGAAAGTATATAATTACATTTATATTATTATTTTTACAATAATATTGCATTACCTGATTAGATTATTACATCACATTAATTACGTTTTCACTGAGATCGGCTGAATATCAAGCATATATAAATATTTTAAAAAGTTAAAAATCAAACTTTTTAATTAATATTTATTTTGATATCTATTTAGGGCTAATAGTTTAGTGAAAATGGCAGCAAACATTCCTTAAGTTCAGTGGGACTATTTGTCAATTTATGTTTTTTTTTTGTAAATTTGTATTTAAAAATTAAAAAACTTTTTTTCAAATTTATATAAATAAAGTTTTTAGTTTTTGAGAATGGTAAAAAAAACTACAATGAAAATAGGCATTTATTTCAAAATCTTTCTAGCAACTGTAATATATAGTAATATAATAATGCTTCCTATATGAGGGAGCAAATGCTTTTGTTAGCAGGAAGCAAAGTGCCCATGAAATGAGCACCATTCAATTATGAACAAAAACAAGGTGGACACACTCGAAATCAAATTCACAGCTAGTTTAGATATATTCTGTATATTGTATTGTTGTGTATAAAAATATATGTTTCTCTTCTTTTTAAAATAAAAAAAAACTTTCAATTTTTCCAACAACCCAGACTCACTATTTTCATTTTAAAAAGTATTACTTTGAAATTATAAAATATGTAAATTGAATTAAATTGAATTCTTTAACATGCCTTAGTACCATTTTCCGTGAGTTCATTATATTTATTTTTATGAGTTATCCAAATTTTTTCTTTCATTCCAGTTATAATTTTGAAACCATAATTTAATAAATAATTTGATTGTAACAATGAATTATTTGAACACTATAAAAATGGCTTGGAATATAGGCCTATTAAAATCCGAAATTGTTTATTATTTCTAGAATTTTTACAAATAAAAAGATACAAAAATCTGTTGCCTACTTTTCTACAATATTTTCTTTTATAATTATCAAACTGAATTTTCTTGGGCTTTTGAGTTATTTGAGAGAGAAATATTTATCACGAAAAGTATGTGTGTACTCGTACTAAACTTTCGACGCTAAAGTACAGCAATAAATTTAGAGTATGTAATATTTACATTAAATTTTTTTTAAAATTGTCGAAAACATATTTATATATAATGTTTGTTTTAAATGTAGAATAGGTAATTTAAAATTTTGGATATAATGTGATTCGATGTTCCGAAAGGTGTTGACCAGTGTGGGTAGAATGTGAGAGGTGGAAAAAAAATTGTCGATCATATGGCATAGTAAAACGCTCATTTATTGAGCATACTCCATGTTTATAAATACTCAAAAGAAAAACGTTTCGCTTGTTTCGATTCAAGCCTCTTCAGTTTCATATAAGAACATTAATATCCGTCCAAAATCACATTAAATATATAAACCATCTCCTGTACCTCAAAACCAAAAACCTCAAAACCATCTCCTGATCTATCTGTGGATTGAAAATGTATGTGAGTGATCCACCATAATGTTTAAATTTGATCTAATTTCCTCCCAATTTACAAGTATACTCTCTTTCATTTTCTTTGAACCACAAATTAGTACAACATGCTGTTTTACTCAATCTTAGGTATATATCTTTTGTAAACCTATTGGTCACTAAACACATTTATTTTAAGGAACAGGAGATGGTTTATATTTTTAATGGGATTTTGGACGAATGAAAATGTTCTTATATGAAAGTGATGAGGCTTAAATCAAAACAAGCGAGACCTTTTTCTTTTTTTTATTTATAAACATCAAGTGTGCTCAATAAATGAGCGTTTTACTAGACCAGATAATCGACAATTTTTTTTACACATCTCACTTTCGGATATAATGTTACTTTTCGTCGAGGACTTGGTGGGTGGTTGCGCATACAAGAAATTATATAATTACGTATAAATTTCAGTTAAATACTTTACATTTAAACGTATCACAAGTCTTAATATAAATACTGAATATGTAATTTTGATTTTTTTCAATCGTACTGTCTACTATTATGGATGATCGCTGGTTATCTCAAGTTCAAAAATAAGCATTGTTAGAAATTATTTATAAAATCGATGGAAATATTCCCATTGTTGATTGTAACTCATTCTAAAAGAGAGCTGATGGCGAACTTTAAAAAAATATTTCAGGTTAAAGTTGTTTATTAAACAACAATTACGTATTTGGAGTTTTATGTTTTTGCTTTCTCTACAGGTAAAAGTTGCAAATCTTATTTAATCCTTATGTTGTAGGGCTCATTTTATTGCTTGAAAGATTCTTAACAAATATCTTTGGTACGTTTTTATTTAAGAAATTTCATTCAGGAGTTATACAATTGTTATTTTTATAAAAAATATTTTTCCTAATGAAAATATACCAAACAGATTTGTAGAGAATCTTTCAAGGAATAAAATAAGCTCCACAGTTCTCTTCCAAAATTAGTTATACGATTTAGTATGAGAATATTTTGCTCAATTTTGTAAATAATTTTTAATAATACTCATTTTTGAGCTTGAGATAACATTATATTACATGATAAATTTTGAATTACCCTCGCTTTATGACCTTTATGACATACATTATGTGAAAGAATAATGACAGCATCACCATAACCGCAAAAAATGACACGCAACAATTAATCCGATCCCGAAAAGTTATACTGTTATCTATTTGAAGTGTACAGTTGAAAATTGAAGTAAAAAATCTAAAAGCGTCAAGTGCTTTTCCAATATGAATGGTATGGAGAGAGTACTTTGCTATTCATACGCATAGTGGTACGAATAGCGATACCATTAGAGGTACAACTTCACACTCCGTTTAAAGTAAACCGTCTACTATTACGGAATTTCCCGTAAGACCCCTTTCCAGCTCGTTCAGGGCTGAAGTTACGGAATTTTTCGTAACTCTAGCCCAGGCTTGCCGAAAGAGGAGAAGGACGACTCCAATACCATGTGTCCGCTTCCATCTCCACTGACCGTCCGAAGAGTCGACGACAGTGAGGAGTCAGTAGTGTTGCTGGGAACAATTTTCCAGGGCGCCTTGCGATGAACCTTTTCCTTTCACCTCAATCATCTTTAACTTTATCGTAAGGCAAGGAAAACTAATTCAGATCGCGGATCACTGCATTGAGTTTTCAAAACAGTGATCTAGAAATCTAGTTCTAGATTCTTAAATTATAAATCAATACAAAAGTAAGAAAGTACTGTCACCCCAAGGCGCCCTGGAAAATGGTTCCTAGCATCATCACTGTCTCCTCACTGTCATGTCGTCGACTCTTTGGGCGCTCAGTGGAGATGGAAGCGGACACATGGTATCGGAGAAGCCCTTCTTCTCTTTTGACAGGCCTGCTCTAGTCCTAGCGCTATGCTTGAGTGTTAATCTTACAGAAAATTCCGTAATACTAGTCCGTGCCTTAAAAAAGGTAGAATGGGCAGTTTCGAAAATTGAGAATTTAAAGCAAGCCAATCATACAACAATTACTAGGTATAATAAATACCAATTTCAAGATCAAATCGACCCTGAACCTGATAACCGATAAACTTACTTTCTCATTTATTTATGTAGAATCGAGCACTTTGTGGCGAGTGTAATCGCCCGTTAATTATGATCGCGTCGGATGGGATGTAATGTAAACGTGCAAAACAAATCGAAACAACGTGACTTCCCGTACAACGACCCTGAATAGACATGTTGTAGACTAGAGCAATTGCATAACGTATGTATAGACAGGTTCATTTTTCTGACCATCTTCAAGCTTTAGCTTACTAAGTAAGTTGATCCTTAAGATGGATATTAGTTTGTATAGAAATAAATGCTCATCATCCGGCTTAACCATCCACATAGTTACTGGACAATCAGCGAACCATCAAACTCAGACTGGTTCTCGATTCTATGGCTGTTGCGTTTTTCCCCAAAAAAAGAAACCTACTAGTGCTTTAATGTGCATGGACTACCGAAGATCGAAGCTATGCAAAAAGCTCGTACAAGCGCCTGATTATTCAAGTCGATTAATGATTGATCGACGTAAATTTGCTACGCCTCGGGGAACGTCTCTAAGTAGAGGGCGCTCTTTCTACAATAAAAAGAGCGATGAAAGGATATGAGACACAGGAAGAACATCTTCATTTTGATCGATGACGTCCAATTATAGGTATATTTTTTATATTCCATACTATACATTCTAATTAGGTACTTAAGTATTCATTGATCTTTGCGATACAATTCTAACACCTATCGTGGAATCTCTATTTGTTCAGACACTGTTCAAAGAAATTCCCTAAAATACTTAAAATCGAGAATTCTAACCCTTTTTCTATTTCTTGCACAAATTTTCGATTCATTTTTCAAGAATCATAAACATAAATTCAAGACCTTAAAAAACAAGACGCTCTCAAAGAAATTTTCTTTGATAAAATCAGTTTTAAATGTTTCCCAAACGATTTATTTTCTAATTTTGTTGATTTGAAGGATATCGAAAGCGAAGAAATGAATAACAGTTCAATCGAGACGCGAAGAATAAATTAATTTCATGACTGAACATTTAAAAAATCTTATTCTCTCAAACTTTGGCTTCTTTAATTTGGAAAATTTTGAAAATGCCTTTCCACAGAAAACATAAAAAAAGTCGTGAACACTAGATGTTAGTGTAGACTTCTTCTTTATTTTGTTTTTACTGTCTTCTTTCTACGTGCTTAAGAGTCTTTACAGAAATATTACATGTTTTCTTATCGACAATCCTTATATACTACCTTACCAACTATTTCTTATGTATCGACTTGACCTCTATTCCTATTCCTAGACGCTTGCGACCTTGCCGTGGGCTTCCGTTTCCTCCTACCACTGCCAATCTAAAAATTGTAGCTCTATTTCCGCAAGACTACTTCATTACTCGCCTTCTTTAAGAGTCATTTTCTGAGCTTTCCCCCACCTCTCGCTCAACTCTTCCAGCTCCTTCACCCATTCCCCACCCTGACCATTCTCATTTAAAATCCACTTTATTCTCTTTTCCATACTTTCCCCTTCCGCTTCGTCACCTGTATATCTCTCTAATACATGCAACCATTATTCCTGCTCATACCTACATACTCTACAAAGATTCTTGCCTGCATTCATCCAATGCCCACATGCTCTTTCCCCCTCTCCCATTCTGAATTTCGCCACTCTATTCCATTTGCTCTCCTTTTTAATCTTTTTCAGATATTCGGGCTTCCTCTCCTTCTTAACCATCCTATACCAGCTGTTGGACCTTGACTCCGAGATTTTTCCCCGTTTTTACTGTCCTTGCCTTGCCCTTATCTCTTCCTCTGTTCCCTGTCATTCTCTACCCCTCACTTACATATTACATTCAATCCTCATTTCGCATCTCTCTTCTTCCCATTTCGAACGTTCCTGTTACCCCTCCTCTCTTTGTCCGTAATCTTCCGGGCACACATCTTGCTGCCCTCCTCACTTCTCCATTTCTCTTTAAAATTCCAGGATCTTTTCGATTGCCTGATAACCATTTTCTCTCGTACTATTTCTTCCCTCAGCATCCTGGGCAGCTCCAACTCACCCTCATGACTCATCTTAAAAATCTCTCATGCAGATTTTCCACATTCGTATGCTCCTTTCGTCCTCCAATTTCCACGCCATAACTTGACACCACACTAGCACGTCAAACATTCACACTCTCAACCTCCAGTTGTCCTTGAACCTTCTCTTCCCTATATCCCACACTTGTCCCATTACTTTACTCCCACATTCCAGTCTTTTTCTTACCTACAGCTCGTTTCCTCCTCCCGCTTCAAACCAAAATCTTAGATAGCAGTAGTCCTCCAACAACTCCACCACCTCTGCATATCATATGCTAGTGAAAACAGTTTGCCTGTTCGTAATATTGTCCCCCCTTTTCGTTTCCTCTCCATCTTCTCCTCTAAGCCTGCCAACAGGACACTAAAGAGAAGAGGGCTCAACGGGCACCCTTGCCTAAGTCTCCATCCCGTTCAGAATTCCCCCTCTTTCTTTTCTCCTATCTTCGCCCTTATCTTAGTCTCCATAAATATTTCTTTTATCCTCTCTATCAAATCTTCATCTACCCCTCTCTCTTTTATGGTTTCTCATAGTATCTTTCTGTTCACGGAGTCAAATGCTCTTTTAAAATCCACAAACAGTGCATCGCGTAAATTTCATAGCCCACTGACATGAATGTGATACCTCAATATTCCTCTACTCTTATTCCCCTCTCCTTTCTTAATCGACGGCACTGCCAGCCCTGTCTTCCGTTCCTCCGGCCAACATTCGCCTCTCCAAGCCTTATTGCGAATCCTCTACATTTCTTCTTTCACCCCTTCTCCCCCGTATTTCAGTGCTTCATTCTCCAATCCATTCTCACCTGTTGCCTTGTTTCTATTCAGCCTTACAATTGCCGCATTCACCTCTTCCCTACTAATCTCGTTTCTGCTGTCCTCGTCCCCCGCTACTGCCTTTCTTCCTTCACCCTTTACCCTATTTTTCCCCCTCCCCCAGCAGTCTCTTGAAATACTCTGTCCACTCGCTCATTCCGACTTTCTCATTTATGCCCATCCTTCCTTCTCCTTCACTGTTTATCACTTTCCATCCCCTCCCTTCCTTTACTGCTTTCTCGACCTCTTCCATGTACCTCTTCTTCTCCTTCTGTCTATTTTTCACTGAACATTTTTTTATGATCTCTTTTTCTCCCATTGAGTTTCCATTTCTCCATTTTCCCTTTCCTCCACTTTCTTACACTCTCCTTCATCCTGCCTTAACTTTCCCTGCATTCATCATACCACCAACTTTTCTTACTTCCTCTCCATCCCCTGTCGGCCTCACCTCCTTCCTTACCTTATCAATCACTCTTTTTAGTTTTTCTAACAGTGTATCTATTCTCATTGGCCACTTCCATTCTAACCATCCGCTTCCTTATTCCTTCTTCTGATAGCATGCAATCCATTACGGTGTCCCCTTTACCCTAAAAAAGTATAATTAATTTAGAGCTGATCGTTGTATGGCTGGGGGTTACATTTTAGCAAATCGCACATTTGAAAAAATTCTTATCTTCATAATTTTATTATTTTCGTGAATGATAATTTTTTAAGATTTATGTTTTTTGGCACTGTAATCTTTTTGGAGTTGATATTAAAAAAAGGTTTGTAACACCTGAGAGTTTTCAACTCATGAAAGTATATTAGAAAAACAATGTTAAATCTGAAATAATCAAAAACAGAAATGGGAAAAAAACTTTTAAAAGCATATACTAAATCAAAGTCATCTTGTATAGCAGAATTGCACAAGATGATCTTGTTTAAGTTTTTGTTTTTGAAAGTTTTTTTCTTCAATTTCGGTTCCTTTGAATTCGGTTTTTAGGCAAATTTATAAAAACAGAAAAGTAGGACGTTCTGTCATTTTTGTGTGTTTTTAAATTATTTCTTTCTAACTTAATTAGAAAAATCTTGGAGATTTTTTTGGTTCCATGATGCTTTGACATTGAATCGATTTTTATAATTTAAACAAAAAATTCTTTAAGACAATCAATTTTTATTTTCCTTGAGTAGGAAGTGCAGATATGTTAAACAAGTTTTTCAAAGCTGGAAGAAAAAACGTTTTTTGAACTAAAAAACGACAAAATAATATTTTGAAAAGTTGCTGAGGTAAGGCGCTACTGTTAGTTACGTAAAATTCAACGAAACAGATTAAAAATCGAAAATCCTAAATCAAAAGGAAATTATTTATAGAAAATGCTAAAATTTCCAGTTCTCGGTACCAATCCGATACAAAGTGATTTCTCTGAAGTTACACCCCCACTATTAAAAATTCGATTCTTTTTCAGAGTTCTGAGTTCCTATTCAATAGCTCTAGACTCTCTAGAGTTCCTGATAGGCTTGAGCAAGAATTCGGATGATTATGGATCAAAAACTCAATTTTCGAAAATGGGTGACTAACTCCAAAAACTTAATTGCAAGGAGGAGCCCCTCGCAATTGATTTTTTGACACTTTACATCCCAGAATTATTTTAGGCCCTCATATCAGTTATATTTCAAAATTTCTCTAACGAAATTCTTTCTTTAGAAATTGTCATTATTATTTTATAATAATGAGGAATGCGAGGATCGGCGTCTAAACACTAGTACTTATCGTAAAACAGTCTTCGGCTTTAAAAAACAATTTTCTGGCAACATAATACTTGCTTCCTAGAAACGGATGCTGCGACAGAAGACAGGCCACAATTTTGTTCCCCTTCCGAGGGGTGCTTCAAGACTCGTGTTTCGACTGAAAGCGATTTGCATTTTACAAATAAGAAGCAATCGAAGATGGTCCAAGAAGAATGTCTCACTTATCTATTTACGGATCTTCGCCTGGTCCTTCATCTACATACAATGTCGAATAAATCCGCACGTATGGAATGAGAATTCCAGACAAACGTAAATAGAGCAGAGTTTGTGAATAAACGAAACTGAAATGGCCGTTTTCAGACTTGTAAACAATTTTCTAAACTGTGAGTATTCGTTTTCTAGTAGAAGACAAATATTTTAAATAAGCAATACCCGTGTGGAAAAATAAGAGGCCATTGATGGCAATCCAAACATGGCCCTTCATGAAGATGGCATGCTAATCCATAAGGATCTAACATAGGCTTCCCTCATAGTTGCCCTCATAGTTGCCCTCGTGGGCCCATCGCAGATGCCCCGACGGTAAATTTTAAAATTTTTTAAATAATTTTAACATGGTGTCTACTCAATTCCTGAAAAAATTCCCTGGCAATTCCAGGTTTTTTTTCAGGTATTCTTAGATTTTTCCAGGCATACTTTTTCTTAATAAGAAGCCATTCAAGTATGTATTAAGTACTGCATTTTTTAAAGCAATCGATCCTACACCCTTTCAAATTCAAAGCATTACATACTACTTGAATATCCAAATTTATTATACACTTGCGAATGGAATTTGTATACAATTTCGCGAGTTTATTGTAAACATTATGTTTTTTCCAGTTTTTGTAAATGTCTCAATGAGTAACACAATTGAATTTTCACTTGAAAATTCATATTTTTAGGTTAAAAATTCAACTGCTTTGTAGAATATTTGTTTTTTTGTTTTGAAAATTCAATAGTTTGGTGGGAAATTCAACTGTTTGGTTGAAAATTTGAGTGTTTAGTTGAAAAATAACTTTTTTGTTGTTAATTCATATTTTTAGTTTGAAAATTAAACTTTTTTGTTAAAAATTCGTTTTTTTTGTCATAAAAATCTATCTCTTCTGGTAGAAATTTCATCTTTGTTGGTTCAAAATGCAACTGTTTGGTTGAAAATAATTCTATTATAGTTGAGGATTCAATTATTTGATTGGAAATTAATTTTTTTGTTGAAACTACACATCTTTGATTAAAAATGCAACTTTTTGGTTGAAAAATAACATCTTTTGGCTGAGGATTCGATTATTTTGTTAAAAATTTATCTTTTTTGGATGAATTCAAGTGCTTTTTGTTTAAAATCTTTTTTTGTGGGAATACTAATATTCGTTGAGATTTTCTCTTTTTTGGTTTAAAATTCAACTACTTCGTTAAAAGTTAAACCATTTTATTGAAAATCCCCCTTTTTCGGCAGAAGGTAATTTTGTGTATAGTTTAATTAATTAATGTGTTTAATTTAGGAAGTTTTGACAAATAAATATAGGATGTCTTAAATATATAAATTATCACCATCGAATGACTAAATAAATTAATAATACTAAAAACATAATTAAAAATTTCTTAAATTTGTTCCTAAAGTACATAAATTTGAATAATAATTGAAACAAATTTTTATTTCATCTTCATACTTCAAATTCGCTGCATATTTAACATATTAATACTTTAAATAAAAAATATTTTTTTGAGAATAGTGAAAATGGTACAAAGAAGTTTGACTTAAATCAGTATAAATCTGGTACTATAAAAGCTACTTTTACTAATAAAAAAATCATTATTATTTAATTTTATATTGCAACTTTAAAAAAATCTGCCCGCTTCGAGGGCACATTCTCATCGCGCGCTTCGCTCGCAAGTTTGAGCGCGCCCAGAGCGCGCGATTCGGTCGTCGCGCTTTACGCTCGGTGTTATATGTTTTTCAAGTACAAATTACTAAATATGTTTTTGATCTCAAATGAAAAAGCAAATTTATTTACTTAAGGCTCTATCGGCCTTAAGGAATACATTCCCATCATAATATTCACGCTTCGCGCTCGATTTCCTGCGCTCACCGTATAATGTATACAAATAAATAGTTAAAAAGACGATTAAAAAATGACCTTGATGATTTACGATTTGTTCTATAAAGAAATGTTCAACGGCAATTTTATCAGACTTTTTAAAAGCACAAATTCTAATCTTTTGTCTTTTTTTCTTATCTCGCGTCGTTTGGCTCAAAAATTGAAATTAAAATATTCCAATATCATTTTTCATACTTAAAAACAAACTGTGCCTTCTACCAAAAAATGTTTAGAGGAAAGCTTATAGGTCTTCGTGAAAGCAACAATTTTGATATCTTAAATTTTTTTCATATCGAGTTATTTCGGTCAAAATTTGAATTTTCGGTTTTCCAAGAAAATTCAAAAAGTTGTTCCTACAAACTTGTAAGGCTTTTAAAAAGCAACGTTTTTCTTGTCTTGACTTTCTTTCATATCGTGCATTGTTTGGCTTAAAATTTTCATTTTCTTTTTTTTTCTGGAATTTTGTAAATGCTATATCTCCCGTAATTTTCTTTTTATCGAAAAAAGTCATCAGGATAAATTAGTCGACTTCCTGAGTACTATAAATAGCCGTACATATCATTTTAAACCTTGAAAAAAAATGATCTCAAATTTTTCGAAAATACTCTAACTTTTTGAATTTTCATCCGAATTGGCTGCTTCATGAACTCATACTTTCTTTTTTGACCTTAAAACAGTGTGCCAAAGGACAATCCAATCGGACAATGCCTTCAAAAGTTATCGTATTCATAGACGACAACAACGACGACAACGACAGAGAGACACCGAAGTAAAATCCATTTTTTCTCAATCAGTGAGGCCGAAAATGTCGGGAATTGATGAAATCCGCGAAAGTCAATTTTCACATAAAACCAATACCTTCTCATTGAGATGAGAATGTAAAAAATTTAGCATGCTAGAAAAAATTCCCTGACATTTCCGGATTTTTCTAGGTATATAAAAATTCCCTGACTATTGGATGTGAGTAGTCAATCTGTTTATTAATTGTCTCATCATTTTTAAGCATATTTCAATAAATAAATATGTATTAATATGTATTAAAAATTTAAAAACAAAAAATAATATAAATATTAATGCCTCGGCCGAGACTTGAACTCATAACCAGCATCTTGTCAGATTTGCGTCTTTCGTATTGACCAACTTACCACAATGTGTATAACTTTTTTTCAGACAAACACTTTGCACGCGCATCAAAATTTATTGTAATTATCTTTATCTTCAATAACTGCACATTTGAATGAGACATTGTAACTATTTGACGCAAAAGACAATTCATTACACAAAAAAATCGTTAGATTTTTGTAAACTGAGGCATAAGGGCAACAAGCAGGGCCCCCTGCGGGGGCACTCGTGGAATGTTTGAGATTTTGAAGTTCAACTTCCAAAAAAAATGTCATAAAATTTTTAATAAACATGCATTTTTTGTTAGTCTTCACTAATCAAACATCAAAATTTGTAGTGTCAAAAAAATATTAACCCTTTGGACTTAAAAATTTCATCCAATCGACCATGGATGCAAACGAGCAGGACCCCCTGTTGGGGCCCTCATGGGTCTTTCTCTATGGATTGTCCACATGGGCCCCTGACGGAGGCCAAAATTCTACAGAGAGCTAAGCCAGGCTTTTTTCACACGGGTAGTATTTAAAAAAATGAAATGAATTTAAAATATCTGCTTTGGAAGAAGAAAAAACATTCAGATTCTATTGTGTCTTTGAGTTTTGATTAATCTTTTCTTTGTCATCCATTCTTCTATTCTTGTTTGCCCTCCGCATTTTAATTGGGTTTTATGGGTCAGGTAGAAAAATAGATCCAAGATGATTAATATTCGCTTATCTGCCTATCAGTAATGTAATAGGACATTAATATCGCTCTAATTTTTAGTAGCAGGTATATATGCTGATGACCTTCTCATGTCTGATATTCTGAATAAGAATTAATCTTGAGAAGATAAGTATTTGAGATGGTTGAGAAGCAAGACCATTGAAACCTATCAGTTACTTCGCATCTTTCCTTATTTGAATAATTGAAAGTGAATGTTGTCGGAGTAAAATTCGAGAAGAAGACATTACACATATTGATGTAATGTGACATACGAGAAAGAAAAATTTACTTTGAGGTCATCGCGTGTTGTTCATTCAAACGACACACTCATCCCACAACACCGATCCAGCACAGGTTGCTAATCAATCTCTCTAACAATCACCCCAGGTGAAGAGCTTCACAAAGCCATTATACTGATCCGCTAAGGAAATCTCTTTAGGCGGGCTCATTATAGTATCCAAAATTTTTTGTTTCAGACATCACTCTTCTCCTTATAAACAATCGTTCTCTACACATCCATATACTTGCATACATCTTTCGCTTCCGTGACATCCATACATCGTTTCATGCACGCTCTTGTGTTTCTACGGTTCCTTATATCTCTTCGCTCCAGAGTTTCACTCACACATTGCAACCTTTTTTTCTTCGGTCCACCTCTGGGTATGCTACCACTCACTTTAACTAAACACACTTGATTCGTTAAACGTTTTTCACTTATTCTCTCAACATGACCAAACCATCTCAGCAAAGTTCTTTCACTCTTGTCAAACAATGATTCTTCTAGACCACATTATTTGAGAACCCCCTCATTACTGACTTTGCCCATTAGCGTTTTACCGCCTATATTCCACGGGAACGGCATGCCCACCGCGTTCACTTTACTCCTATCCTTTTCTTGATACGTCCAGGTCTCGCTACCCTGTAGCAGACTGGGTGCAAACACAGAATTATATATTGCAATTTTAGCTTTATCGTTATATTTTTACTTCTAGTCATAACTTGTAAACTGACTACACCCTCGTTTATACGTCTGGATGTCTCTACAACTATCTTTCCGTCAGCCTCTTCCGTCACACCTTCTTTTAAACACGATAATTTTTGTTTTATTCACGTTAATCTTAAGACCCATGCTCTTCATGCTGGTATCCAGTTTGCTTATCATTCTCTGCAAATCATCGGCTGACTCCGCTGTAACAATCTCATTATCTGCAAACGCCAGTCCACGTACTTTTACTGTCCCGAGATCAACACGTTTTTCCATTACGAGAGCCATTCTTAGACATTCGTCCATGTATATATTGGACATCGAGGAGGACATAACGTAGCCTTGCCTAACGCCCTGCTTAATATCAAGCCAATTGCTCAGTTGTCCATTTACTCTTACACTCGCTTTACCACCATTATAAATATTGTTTTTGTTGCTTTTAGAAACCAACTGTTCCCTCCCCACTCTTTCAGGGCTTCCCAAAGTTTAGAACTATTCACCGTATCGAAAGTCTTTTTCCAGATCAACAAATGCACTGAAAACTCTTTTGTTTACTCTCAAGCTTTTTTCTGTGATCTGTCTAAAGCTAAATATCTGATCCACACATGATCTTCTGGCATAAATCCACATCAGACTTCCCAGATCCTTTCCTTGGTTATTCCCATGACCTTCCCAATAAGTATTTTGGTGAATATTTTGCTCACGGTACTTAGTAGGCTAATCGCCCTGTAATTTGTACAGTCACCTTTATCACCCTTTCCCTTGTAGAATGGGACGATAATTGCCTTTCTCCAGTCATTTGGAACTTCACCAATCACAGCACACGTATTCATAAATTCGTTAAGCTACACAAACAAATATCCACCACCGCTCTAAAGCATTTTAGCGGTGATACCATCCACACCAGCATCCTTACCATTCTTTAGTTTCTCAATCACCGATATAATGTCGTCGATATCGATTCTTCTTCCGCCACCTACCACAGCTTGACTTTCATACAATTTTTTTCAAAAGTCAGTCATGCAGTCTTTAACTTTGTCCGAATCCCATACCACTTCACCATCAGCATTCTTAATTCCGGTTAACTTAGTGCCAGTGCTTCCTTTCCTTATCTTCTTAACCCATTTCTAGCGCTAAGACCTTTAATAAACAACATTTTCGAGTACGCTTGCTTTTTCTCGTTGACAGCTACGCGGATTTCATTATTCCACCATGCATCTTCAGCCTTTCTGTCTACATTCGCAGCACCGCACACTTCAGATGCACTTTTGATGATGCTACCACGTAGTATTATCCATGCACCCTCTACATTTTTATTGCGTACTTCCGTCTTTCAGTCTTCATTATCATGCCCTAAATATTTATTCAGCTTTTCGCGATATACCAATTGTACTTTTTGTTCCTGCAAATTCTCTGTTCTAACTCGCGTCTGCTTTGACTTATCATTTTTGAACCTAAGAGATAGTGATCCGTTCCGCACTCAGAACCTCTCATAACTCTTGTATCCCTCACAAGCCCTCTCAGCCTCTCACCTGCTACAACAAAGTCAATCATACTGTGGCTTTTGCCTCTACACCAAGTATACATGTGGATCATTTTATGTCTGAATCTTTTTTTATTTTTCTTCATTTCATGTCTGAACTGTAATAAGCAAGCTTTTTTCTAAGCATAAACTAATGAATTTATCCCCGTTACCGGTCGTTTTTGAGTCTCTGAAATGACCGAATACTCTGTCAGTACCTTCGGTTGAATATGCACTAAAATTTGAGTATGAAGATAAAATAAAGATTCGTGTCAATTATTATTCAAATTCATGTATTTTAGGAACAAAAAAAATATCATTCATGTTTTAGTAATATCAATTTATTATTCATTCGATGCTAATAGTATTAATATATTTAAGAACATCCCGCAATCATTCGTCAAAACTTCCTAAATGAGGCATATCAATTAATTATAATAAACACAAAACTAATTTCGTACTGAAAAAGAAAGACTTCCAACAAAATAGTTAAATTTTCAGTCAGTGAGGTAAATTTTCAAGTAAAATGCTGAATCCTTAAACACAAAAATAAAGTTTCAACAAAGTAGTTCAACTTTCAACCAATTGTTGAATTTTGAACAAAAAGGGAGGAATTCTCATCGAAAAATTTAATAGTTGATATTTCGACACAAAAAGATTTTAAACTTAAAGTAGTTGCATTCAACCAAGAAACAGCAATTTTCAACGAATTAGTTAAACCCTCAACCAAAAAATGCTATTTTCCAACCAAGCAGTTGCATTTTTTACCAAAAAAAATAAAATTTCCACTAAAAGAAATAAGTTTTCAAACCAGGAAGACGAATTTTCTAGAAAAGAGTTGAATTCTCTACTAAAACAGATTAATTTTTAACCAAACAGTTGCATTTTGAACCAACAAGTTTAATTTTCAACCAAAAATGAAATAGTTTAATTTTCAGTTTAATAAATTTAATTTTTGATAAAAATAAAAGGAATTTTTAAAAATGAAGTTCAATTCTCAACCAAAAAGATGATTTTTCAACTTAAATGATGAATCTTCAACCAAAAAATTGTATTTTTAACAAAGTACTTCCGCCTTCAACCAAGTAATTGAATTTCAAACAAAAAATGTTGAATACACAACGAAAAATGTAATAGTTAGTAGTTGAACCAAAAAAGATTAAAACTTTAATCAGAAGACAGTTAAATTCAACCAAATAAGATAAATTTTCAACACAATAGTTTATTTTCACCTAACCAGTTGAATTTTCTACCACACTGTTGAATTTTTATCTGGAAAATATAAATTTCCAACAAGAAAGTTAATTTTCAATCAAATAGTTTAATCCTGAACTAAAACAGAATCCTTCTTGGCCAAACAATTGAATTTTTAACCAAAAAGATAAATTTTCTACATAGGAAGACGAATTTTCAACAAAAGACATAAATTTTCAACAAAATAGTTGAATTTCCTATCAAACTGTTGAATTTTTAACCCGAAAATATGAGTTTTAACATGAAATTTAATTTTTAACCTAATAGCTGATTTTTCAACCAAGATAGATTTGTCGGACGCGAATGAAAAAAAAATTCAACCAAATTGTTGAATTTTGAACCAAAAAAGATGAAATTTCTACCAAAAGAGATAAATTTGTAAAACAAAAAGACGAATTTCCAATGAAATTTAAATGTTCAACCTGAAAATATGAATTTTCAACCAAAAACTTAAATTTTCAATCAAATGGATGTATTTTCCACCAAACTATTGAAATTTCTAGCCAAAAAAGCAAATATTCTACCGAATTTGAAACCGAAAATATGAATTTTAAGGCAAAAGCACCTTTATTCAACTAAAAGACGAATTTTCGACAAGAACTGAATGTTCAACCTGAAAATATGAATTTTCAACAAGAAAGTTAATTTTCAACCAAAAACTTGAATTTTCTACCAAATGACTGTACTCGTATTTTCTACCAAACTATTAAAATTTCAAGACAAAAA
>JAUMHM010000031.1:62923511-62940353 GCA_032362435.1 Melikaiella ostensackeni
GGATGTAACGGAAGCAAAAGAGGTATGTAAGGATAGGGATGTATGGAGGACAATTGTTTATAAGAAGAAGAGTGATGAATAAAACAAAATATTTTGGATACTCATGGACCCGCGTGGAGAGATTTTCTTAGTGGATGTGGTTGGTGTAAAGAGTATGGATCTTTCTATGGGTTTATCAGTCAGTGAGTGTTTATGTATGAATCGTGCTGTATGATGGCTCTGTGAAGTTCCTCACCTGGGATGATTGCTAGAGAGATTGATCAGCGACTTATGCCGGAGTGGTGTTGAGGAAAAATTGTGTCGTTTGAATGAGCAACACTCGACTTCTAGATCGATCTAAAACCCATTCCTTCTCCTACATATTCCTCACTTACTCTTATCATATAAATGTCTTCATTTCTGGTAGTTCAACGAGGCTAGAACCGAATGAGTTATGCTTAACTCGAAAGGGATTTGGCCGAATGTAATAATAATAATAATGATAATAATAATAATAAAATGTCTGATTTATGGTTGTAGGATCAAACTGTTTGAGAAGAACATGTTGATCGATAACAGGGATGCATCGAGCTCTTTCGCGATAAAGTATTACTCGAGAATAGTTGCATAGTGATGATTAGTTTGACGTGATACCACGCGTATGGAAAATGTGATCTAGAATAAAAAAACAAGAAGGATGGGAAGGTCGTTTGAAATGGCGTCTCCAGTAACTATTTCCTCGCGGCACTTCTGTCGAGTATCGATATGATCAACGGCAACGATAACGTTAAGGGGTAAGTAAGTGTAATGTCTTCTCGTTACATTTAATTAAACATATCCTTGGGATCGTCAATATCCTTCGTTTCCTACGATTTTATGTCTTCCGCAGTCTTCTACTAATCCGACATGATATGAATATGAAATTACATTCTCAGGGTTGCTACAAGACCTGGAAGATCAGGAAAACCTGGAATAGCCATGGTACTTTTTAAAACTGACTGGATTTTTCATTCGCACCTATTTCAAAGTCTTAACAATTATTTTAGTACTTGACGGCAAATTTTTAATTTCCGAATTCATACGAATTGACTTTTTTACTAATATAGTATGATCGAAGGACTGATCACTCTTGACCTCATTGAAATCTTTTGTGCTATAATGAGGAAAAAATTTCATGTTAATATTCTAAAAATTAAGGAACTTTAGCAAAGGCTCTAAAAACAATCGTGTATATAATTTCCGCCGGTAGTGTCAGTCTTTTGGTGCCTTTGAAATTTTTGTGAAATCACTGAAGTCTTCGTGAAATCTTTGCGAAATCATTGAAACCTTTGAAACCTTTGTGAAACGTATTCAAATCTTTTGAAATCTTTGTGAAATTTTTGTTAAGAATATTTTTCTTGATTTTGTTTCTGTGATGTCTTAAAACTATTTTCTGATAAAAAACAAAATCTTCAAAAATGCATCGAGATATGGAAAAAATTTAAGAGAGAAAAATTTGTTTTTTGGAAAAATTGCAACAAAGAGATCCCCTTGATAATTTTAAGTCTCACTAGCTTTTCTATTTAAAATAATTATATCGAGAACAAGAAATAAGAAAAGAATAAAATTATAATGAAATCGAAAAATCAAGTTTCTCAAAAAAACGATGACAGATTTATAATGATTAATGTCGTCATTTTGTTGCAATTTTTCCCAGGAACAATTTTTCATCATTGACTTTTGTCCAAATCTCGCTTCGTTTTCGAGTAAAACTGGAAGTTTTGATTTTTTGAAATTAAACATGGATTTTTTCAAAAATGGCTCCACTAAAGATTTCGCTTTATATTAGAAAATATTTGTGAGACATCCCAGATACAAAATCAAGAAATATATTCTTGGTGTTCGCACCTTCGGGTTGAAGACATTTCAACGGAACCGTGCTGTTCTTCTAATGCGCGCAACAATCCTTGAACCGTGCATGTGGGCGCTTAACTTCATTTACTAATATGTTCGTCAAATATTCGTACTTCTTATTTACATCACATTAATTTATGACCACTTAAATGAGAAAAAAATAGTGACATTTGAATTCATGATCTTATGAACAAGTTTTTTGAATCGATTTCTTAAAAAACTGAAAATAAAGAAAAAAACGTTTCTTTGATTCATAGCGTTCTAAAATAAAGGAGACTTGTTGAAAGATCATGAAATTGGGAAAAAAGTTGCCTCAACTCATCTACATTATAAAAAATAAGTCTTTCACCAAAAACTTTAAAGTCGGTTTTTTGTCACTTCGGTGTTTTTCATTCCACTGTGCATTATGTTTATGAGCGGGAACGTCAGTTGGTATCTTTAAATATTTAAGCAATGCATAATAATCATTTATGAGATTTCCTATACAGTTCATAGATAAAGAAGCATAAACAATATCAAAACTTATTCAATCTTCTTTCACAGAAGTTTGGAAAATTTATAAGTCTTAAGAGCTGTTCGGGTAAACATTAAAAATTTTGTTTTAAAGTTATGTACAACTCAAGACTGATTTCAAAATTCTATGACTTTTCCAGGTTTTACAGATCCACTTTTGAACAAATTTCAGGTTTACTCTGGTGAAAGTTTCGGAAAGAAATTCGTTCCGAATTATTCCGAATACGTTCAGACGAAATGCGTTATCCAGTGGAAAATTTGGGAAACTAAATAAAAAGCACTAAGGAACATTTATCTACTTAGTCCTAAATTTTTATAATATAATTATAAAAAAATAAAATTTATTTTTGCTAACAAAATTTGTGTATAATTATAGTAATTTAGGACTGATGAAAAATCCTTAGTACTTTTTATTTAGTTTCCCGAATTTTCAACTGGATATCACATTTTGTGTGAACGTAAGTAGGTTGGAAAAAAATGTGAGAAAAAATTTTAAGGTTATCCTCACCTGACCTGAATATAAGATTTTTGGAAATTCTGTAATTATTATAATCATAAGATCATAATATTTGATATAATCAAAAGATATCAAAGATTTCATGAAGATTTCAAAAATTTCACAAAGATTTTTAAGATTTCAGACTGATTACAAAGATTTCAAAAGATTTGAATACATTTCACAAAGCTTTCGAAGATTTTATAACATTTCACAAATATTTAAAAAATTTCAATGATTTCACACAGATTTCACGAAGATTCAAATGATTTCACAAAAATTTCAGAAGCCAAAAGATTTGCACTACCGGCGGAAATCATCTACACGCTTGTTTTTTTTGAGCTGTTGCTAAAATTCTTTAAATTTTATAATGTTAACATGAAATTTTTTTCCTCATAATAGCATGAAAGATTTCGAAAGATTACAATATATTTCACATAGGTTTCAAAAGATTTTAAAGATTTCACAAAGATATCAAAAGATTTGAATACGTTTCACAAAGGTGTCGAAGATTTCCAAAGATTTCACAAAGATTTAAAATATTTCAATGATTTCACGAAGATTTCACAAAGATTTCACAAAGATTTTACTAAAATTTCAATGATTTCACAAAAATTTCAAAAATGCCAAAAGATTTCAAAAAAATTGAACACGTTTCACAGAGGTTTGAAAGATTTAAAAAAATTTTACATAAATTTCAAAGATTTCAATGATTTTGCGAATATTTCAATGATTTCACAAAAATTTTGAAGATGCCAAAAGATTTGCACTGCCGGCGGAAAATATCTACACGCTTTTTTTTGAGCTGTTGCTAAAGTTCCATAATTTTAATAATATTAACATGAAATTTTTTTCCTCTTAATAGCACGAACAATTTCAAAAGATTCCAATAGATTTCACAAAGGTTTCAAAAATTTCAAAAGATTTGAATACGTTTCGCAAAGGTTCGAAGATTTCAAAGATTTCACAAAGGTTTCAAATATTTCAATAACTTCACAAAAATTTTAAAGATGCTAATAGATTTACACTACTGACGGTAAATATCTACACGCTTGTTTTTTGAGCTGTTGCTAAAGTTCCTTAATTTTCATAATATTAACATAAAATTTGTTTCCTCTCAATAGCATGAAATATCTCAAAAGATTCCAATAGATTTCAAGAAAGTTTCAAAAATTTCAAAAGATTTTAAAAGATTTCAAAATATTTCAGAAGTTTTCAAAGATTTTGCAAAGATTTTTAAGATTTCAGAAAGATTACAAATATTTCAAAATATTTCAGAAGTTTTCAAAGATTTTGCAAAGATTTTTAAATTTTCAGAAATATCACAAAGATTTCACAAAGGTTTCAAAGATTTCAGAAGATTTCACAAAGATTGAAAATATTTTTATGACTTCACAAAAATTTCGAAGATGCCAAAAGATTTGTACAACCGCCGGAAAATATCTACAAGCTTGCTGAATCTGAAAAATTTTTGTAACCTTGTGAATATTTTGAATCTTCTTTTTTTAAAATATTTTTAATACAATCTTTGACAGACAATTTTGTCACATTTGTATTCAATTAAACCACTCGTCATTAGTTCTAAATTTATAAAGTTACCAAAGTCAACCAAACAACAATTGTTGACTCAAAAAAAATAATTTTATAATACTTTACAATTGTTACCATCTCTTCGTCATAATTTACATCAACTTTAACCACTCGGCATTACCTCTCATTTTTAATTCCGTTAAATAAATGTTTTTTAAAATTACTTAAGTCAACCAAAGAACAATTGTTGCATCCAAATAAATTATTATTTATAAGATTTTATAATTTTCATCATCCCTTCGCCACAATTTGTATTCATTTCAATCGCGCTCAATTTCTCATTAAATTTAAATCACACTTTGTCTCTAATTAACCAATGTTTTAAATGATTATTGTCTTACCAAAGTCAACCGAAGATCAATCATTTTCGTCACTCTCTTCTGATTCTCCGGCATCTGGACTCTGAGTTGTTACTTTTAAAAAATACTTTTCAAAAAATTCTTTTCCATTAGCGCTTAAATAATTATAGAGATTTTTAATACCCTTTACTTTGGCCGATTTTAATTCAATTCGAGGTGAAGGATTTTTCGAAAGTTTTTCTATTTCAAGCGTAGGCTTAAAGAAAAAAGAGGTTGGATTTTGCAATTCGTAATTGTCATAAAAATCCAATCTTCCATCAGGAAAACAATTTAAAGCCATTTTAGAAGTTTCTTGGCTTTTGAATTTCGCCTTTAAAACTTTTTTCAAACTCATGCAGAAGATCTTCACGTTTCTCGACCATTGTGAATAAAGAAGAATGAGCATTGCGAATAATTTCCACATATTCATCTTCAGTTTCAATTTGTTCTAATCTTTTTAATTTTTGCGAACTTGTGCCAAAATTCTTATCGCACTGGCAATAGGAATGTCCTAGAACTGGAAACATTTATTTTATTTTAATCTGCAAATAAATCTCCAATAAAACCAAAAAATAAAACACTGTAATTTTTATTTTGTCCGGGACATAAATCTGAAAATAATATTTTTGCAGCTATTCTAAAAAATAATCCATTCACTGGTTCTTTGCTTTATTTATGGTATATTTTAGAAGAGAGCTACACAAACGGGTGCCATTATTTGTTTCGGTCTCTGACATCACCTTCATATCGTCCGCTGCAATACGTTCGTAGTCGAGGAGGTACGTGCACAGAGCAGCGTCAAGATTTCCGCTTGCAACTTAAAACATTCATAATTTGTTAACCATTATTCCGATTGAGCTAAATCTGTCCGGAAAACCTCCTTGAACCTTATTCAGCAACTTTCTCACAGGAAGTTTTCCGTTGCTTAAAATTCGCTCGATGAACGAAGCGCTTGAAAGTTGAAATTCATGATTTCCGCAAAGTTTCAAAAAAGCTATTTTGTTTATTAAAATATTTAAGTTTTTCTTCCTTAAATAGTTTCAGAAGACTTAAACGCGTAACTTAGTATCAATGAAATCGAAAAATTCTCAAAATTGACTAAGTTGGCGCGAATTAAAGTGTAAAAAAAATTAAAATTTTTATTTTGAAAAAATCTACTTCTTACCAATTACTTCGAAAACTACAAAACCTATAAATTTTTGCTAGAAGAAAAAAAGATGCATCTTGAAATTCTCTACAAGTCGTATTTAATATGCAACCATGACAGTCATTGCTACCAACTATCATTGACAAAAAAACTACGAATAGTTTTATTTGGTTATGTTGATAAAACACATGAACATGCTTATTAATTTAAAAGTCAGTAGGAATTCGTAACTTTTGAAGTCAAACTCGAAATTAGCGATCTCAAGAGCCCCCTTGTTATGAGTTTTAAGCAAATTTGTAGTGTGTGTTTAGTGTTAGTGTTTATAAACGGGCGGGGGCCCCGAAAAGGACACCCCTGGCGCTCAGGCTATAAAGCCCATTGTGTCCTTAACAGTTCGCTCCTAGCGGTTAATAGACCTCTTGATGAAGCCCGAGATATCGACCACTGTTTGCGTTGTACTTTCCTCGGGTTCCATGAAATGAGCCGCAAGGATCTGTTGCCTGAGTCTGGCTAGTTTATAAGTGAGAGTGTATGTGTGTGTTTATTTACTAGAAATCGACCAGCAACTACCGAGCGATAGTCCCTTCGACATCGAGCCTCTTCGCAAGGAGATCCGTAACTCTTTTTCGAGTCTCTCAAAACCGACTAAGTGACCCCCCAAGCAATTTTCTCCTCGACATGGAGCATCTTTTCTGGGAGGTGAATAGCCCCATTTGAGGGGAATTACAGTTTAAAGTGAATTCTGAACCGCCAAAGCCCCGGTTGAAGTGCACAGAAAAATTTCCATTGGTACCGGCACAGGGATCGAACCCCAGTCCTCCTGCTTGGAAGCCTGACGCGCTATCGCCTGAGGCACCGAGACTCTCTAGACAAATATGTAAAAATTTTAACATTTTGATCGTCAAATTGGATCCGCCATTTTGAATTTGTAACTTTTGACGTCAGAGTCGAAATTAGCGACGTCAAAGATCCCCTCGTTATGAGTTTTAGTCAAACATGTAAAAATTTTAACATTTTTTCTGCCACATTAGATCCGCCATTCTTAATTTGTAGCTTTTGACGTAAAAGTCGAAAATAGCGATCTTAAAAACCTCCTTGTACACAGTTATAGGCAAATCTGTAAAAATTTTAAAATTTTGGCGACTGATTTGGATTTGTAACTTTTGACGTCAAAAATGATAACAACGATTTCAAAAACCTTGTATACCAAGTTTCATACAATTACGACATCTTGAATTTTGGCCAGTTTTCGGTGTCTCTCAGCTCTCTGTGTAATGGATTAATAGGCGCCGTTGCACCTGCAGACATAATACACATTCAAGCAGCTTTAAGTTGTGCTCCTCCGCGCTTAAGTGCATGTAATGTTAAGATGGTTAAGAACCTAACGACTGGAGCACTTAGGTGCCATGAAAATAACCATAAATACGTCTATTACCTTGACCATATGGCCATGACCAGACCTTCATTGATCGACCTTCAATCTTCAATATCCCTATAACATCAAAATTCCTCGTGCAGTTTATAATTTCTGCTTTCCTTCTAATCTATTTTTATACTCTAAATTTCCGGCCATTGTCAATAATGACTACTGGTTATTTTGGATCACGGAATCCTTATGGGACAATTTTCCTGTATATTTCACAAGTTAAAAAAAAACGCTTGAATGTTTTAAGGAAATAAGCTATTTTGTGATCCATTATTCTTCTACTCATCACTCATGCTTATTTTTTTTGCTTTTAATCAAAATTGTTGTATTTAGTACTGCTTACCTTAAATTCCGATATCTTGATTTCTTGAATGAGGGAAGAACCATTTATCCACTCCTCACCTAAAATTTTTGGACTTGTGAAAAGTATTTTTAGTTTCGCTTACCTTGAAAGCTTCGACAAAAAAGTATTCTACAAATTGTTCGTAAAAATGTTTCCGATAACTAAAATAAATCGAAAAATTGCAGGTTGTTTGCTTTTGAACGACTTAAAATTGCTCCACTTATTACACTTGAAACTCAAAAATTAAATCCGCTTGTAACTTTCAATTTTCTTACAACTGTTAATTTAATTTCTTATTATTATGGTGGCGAAATATTTCATTGTTTCTGCAAATACATATCTCAAATTATCTAGTTTAATAAAAGAATAAATCTTAATTTCATGGAATATAAATAAAAAAATTATCCACTGCCATTAATTCTTTAATTTCGAGGGGTTGATCATTCGAATTTTTAGTGTGCGGTGGATATTAAGATTTCAAAGATTTATAAAGATTTCACAAAATTTCAAAAGATTATAAAAGATATGTTTGGTTTTGAAAAGTTTTTACAAATTTCAACGTTTCCGAATTATTTCGAAATATTTCATGGGATTTACAATCATTTCAATTGACTCTAACAGATTTCAAGAAATTTCGAGGAATTTTAATGGATTCTAGAGAGATTTTAACGATTTTGCAAAAGTTTTCGATGTCAAGATATTTCACGGGATGTTACAAAACTCCTAAAAGTTCCAAGTGGTTTGAAAAGATTTCAAGTGATTTCAAGAGATTTCTAGAACCTCCAAAGTATTTAGAAATATTTTAAGTATTAAGCTGGATTTTAAAATATTTCCAGGGATTTCACGACATTTAAATTTATTTCTAAAGATTTCGAGGGGTTTCACATGATTTCAAGTGATTTCTAAAGACGTAAGGAATCTCAGAGTATTTCTAGGATTTTATTTATAGGATTTCACAGGCTTTCAAAACTTTTCAATTGATTATACTAGTTTACATGAAAAATGTACAAGGAGAAAAAAGGGGTTTTTAAGACTAATTTTGGGTCACTGAGAAAGGAAATGAGATGCATTTATTTTTCCAAAGAAGCGTTTTCGAGATATTTGCAAAAAACTTGTTTTTTCAGTTACTGGCATAAATTTTGATAACAGTTGATCCAATTAACATAAACTGTGTTTCGTTCTTCCACTTTCCAACTGTATACTGTCTGTGTCAATCGGATTAAAATTTTTTGGATCACAGACGATGAGAGTAAAAAAAAGGGAGATTTTCCGACTTTATTTGAAAATCACTTATTTTCAGTTGTTCCATTTTTTCGAATTTCATCGCCTATCACCCAATAAATTTTAATCCGATTGACACAAACAGTATGTCGTCGTGAAGAAAAAGAACATACCTTTGGAATGATACACAGTTTATGTTAGTTGGATCAACTGTTCTCGAGATTTCTACCAGTAACTGAAAAAAGACTTTTTACGCAAATATCTCGAAAACGCTTCTTTGGAAAAATAAATGAGTGTCATTTTCTTTTTTAGCGACCCAAAGTTAGTCTAGGAAATACTTTTTCTTTTAGGTACACGCGATGAACCAAAAATTTGTAAACTAGTATTATGACGCATTTAAAATTTTTTAAAGTGTTTGAAAGTATTCGAAATTACTTCAAGGCATTTTATGGGGTTTCAGATAAATTTATAGGATTTCATGAGCTTTCAGAAGATTTCATGTTTTTCTAATTTTACTTATTTTTTATCACTGTGAAATTCCTTGAAATATTTTGAAGTTACTTGCAATCCTTTTATAAGTGTTGTGAAATCTTTTGAAATCTTTTAAAATACTTCAAACATCCCTAAAATTTTTTCGAATACTTTTTAATTCCTACAAAGTTTTTAGATCCATTGAAACCTTTAAGTGTTTTATGAGATGCCCTAAAATATTTTGAAACCTATTAAAAACTTTTAAGATCTTTTAAAATCTCTCGAAATCCCTTCAAAGCTTTTTTACGTTCTTGGAATCCCTTAAAATTCTTTGTAATTCCTCGAAATCTGTTGAAATCTGTTGAAATCACTTGAAATAATTAGAAATCCCTTGAAATATTTCGAAATTCTTTAATGGTAGAAATCATTTACAATTATTTTAAAATACAACATTTCTTATAAAAAAGATTGTTTCTTCTTTTCGACATGTAAAAATAAAATCTTTGCCCCTTTTTTTCCCTTTTTCGTGAAAAAATTATCCAATTTCCCCTTCATTGAGCTCCTTTTGCACTGTGACCCCTAAAATAAGTTAGAGGTTTACGTACTTGAAAACAACAAATTAAAATAGAGAAGCAAAATGTTGAATTTGAGAAAGGGATTTCTAATAAAATGCAACGTACTTTCCGTTTCTATAATAATAATTTGTTTTATTAGTTTTCTAAAAATTATATGGCGGCGATACGGTTTCGAAGGTTTGGTCAACGAGTGTGAGTACGATCGAGTACAAGATGATAAAAAAGTACATATATACAAGAATAATTAACCTGGAGATATTTAAAAAGTCAAATTATATAAATTATTAAAATATGTTTTGTTGAAAAATAATTTCAACTTTGAACAAAAACTTAGTTGAACCGAATTAACTTTCTCTTTGGGGATTCCTCCGATAAAAATGAGTAGGTCTACTTGAATACGATTTTGAATATCTTTAATCAATCAAATCTTGAATATCTACTTTTTCACAGTATTACATTCCTCTTTCGAACCTCAAAAATGCTAATTTATCAGTATCTTTATTCAATATTTCCTACTCTTCATTTGTAAAGGTACTTCAATAACTTTCAAACGTATCATGTATTTATGAAATTGATATAAAAAGCGAAAAATAAGTGAAAAAGTATTCTGTAGATGCATTTAAATCATTTTTAAGAAAACAAATATTTTTCGAGAAAGAAAATTTCATTAAAATACTATTATAAAGTATTACTATTTTTTTCATCCACTAAATATTTTTTCACCTAATTTTGTTACTTTATTTTTGTATGTACCTATCTAAAAGCTCGTAAAATTTTTTCTGCGGATAGGAATTTCAGGCGGGGAATGGATTCTAGAAGATATCACAAGGTGTGAATTTAATTACAAAATTATTTAGGCATTCTACCTTAAGTTTTTTAGCCAGCGTTGACGCGACGACTCGCTCGTTAGTGTATTTTTTAATCATTACAAGTTCAGTCTATTAGATTAAATACAACGTCAAAATGGCAGTGCTTAACTGGCTCACATCACAATCTAACGTACTGGCAAGAGTTTCTGTACAATTTGCAATTCAGTAAAAAAACTTTGCTGAAATCTCAAAACATTTTCTGCTTTCAAAGTGCAAACTACAAATTAAATCGAGAGAGCACACATTCAGAACAGTTTAAATAGTATATTGCATAACTAGGGGGAGTCGAGCGCGCAAGCGCGAGCCATAGACAGTTGCTAAAAACACTCCCGAGCTGTAGAAATTCGGAAAGATCTCCCTCGAGTCATACACGACACTTTTTTCAACACTCGTTTTGATTTGGACACTTTTTATGACTGTGGGTTGGTTCCACAATCTCGTCACATTCTTTCGCGGGCGTCATTTTTCTACTCCCTAGGGAGTAGAAAGTGCTTTCTACTCACACCGCTTGACAAGCGAGTTTGTGGTTCCGCTCCACAGACATGAAAATGGGTCAAAATCGTGGAAGTGTTATAAAAAATGTATTTTTAAGTATCATAGAAACGTTTTACAAAGAATACTTTGGTAGAAAATTGAAAGTATATAAAAGCACAGAAAAACTTTACATTTTTCTTATACGTTTTGGAGTGATCGGATTGTGGCCAAATGCACTAACTTATGACAGCTAATTGTCTTTTACTCCTAGTCCCATCGAACCATTTGCAATATCATTCGCCAAGAACACGCATACACCATTGAATCGCAACAAATCAGAATTCGCAAAAAATCGATTATATGTGACATACAATCGACTAATCGGACTTTTTTTATGCAGTCGCTCTTTTTCTTGTCTCGGTTTTTCGATTTTTAGCAAATTCGAACAGTAAAAAAAAAACAGGCACAAAATGGAGAGCACAAGATCAATATGCGTGATCCATGATCGACAATCGTAGTCTTATATACACGGAATTCGATTTTATACAGAAATAAATAATAATTCTTTAATAAATAGATTCCTAGATTAATAGTTCGATTTTAAGATTCGCAGCTACTACTATGCCCTCGACTCTTGGACTCTAGCAACTTTTTTATTTTCTTAGTTTATTCCTCATCCTGCTAGCTAAGATGCTTGAAACCAGAGAAAAGTCGGAATTTTAAAAAGGATATAAATTTTATGCAAAAATCTTGTTTATGGACGTATTTTTCATCTCTAAACATAAATCTAGATGACATTCTAGATTCTAGAGAATAATCTCAGAATTTTACTTTTTAAAAATCTATTCAAAAGTTTGTTTTCATCGCTAAGATTATGATTTGAAAAAAAAATTGATAAATTTTCTTTGGTTTTAATCTAATTTCAAGTTAAAATTAAAAAAAAGACTTTTCTTTTAAATTAAAAGAAATCCATGCATGTTGGTGTAAAAAAATTTGCTTTCTAAAACGAAAAATAAAGAACTTTGAGGTACAAGAGTAGTTAGATAAATTTGTTCTAGCCTAAGTGAAATCTTACATTAATATCTGTCAATTTTAATTAGAATTCTATATCGATTTGATTTATGGTGTGTTTATAGCAAATTGAGAATGTTGGACGTTTGCTGTGATTTTTATTTTAAAAACAGCATTGACTTATTACTATCAGTTAATTACGCCATGAATCAAGAGTGGAAAGACGGAAATGATAAGTAAAATCTTTTGACAACAACTTTTTCTTGGACCTCTCAATTCCTATTTTATGAAAAAATTGACATTCTGCATTTCGTAATCGTCTCAGTCTGATAAACCACACGCAGTTATTAATAGAAATTACTTCAGTAGTTTGCGCAAGTAAAGAGATTTTATTAAAAATTTAGAGAAACGTTTGAAAAAGGTGCAAATACAGATTATGCATAAATATCCAAGTTTAAATTTTTTTTTGATATTTTCCTAGACATTTCTTTTCTAATACTTGTTTAGCAGCCTAAATATATTTTATTGAACGTCACTATTATAAATTTTTACAATTAATTCCTGTCTTACTTTTAACGATATTTTTATCCTTTATGGCACAAGTTTATTATGCGACAATTTCCTTGAACTAAATTTTTTATTCTGGTTGAATGATTCCTTATTCATAAATATTAACCCTTTTTGCATGAGTGCTATCAAAATATAAATTTAGATATCATAATTTTTTATAGTTGCTTCAAATTTAGATTGCTCAATTTATTTAAGACCCGATATTAATAAAAAAACTGTGGCCGCTTTTTTTCCAGGTTGAATTTGTTAGGTTGATGGTGCGCAATCATCTACGTCATCATGCAAGAAAGGGTTAATCAAGTATGAAAAATGATACCGGAGTCGACATTTAAATTACCGCAAATACAGTTTGATAGAATGAGAGGAACGTAAACAAGTTTTCAGATTTTCATAGATTTACTTAATTATACCTTTCTCTTTATTGTGTTTAGAAAATTTCTCTTTATCAGATTGGGGAAAAAAATTTTAAAAATTTTGGTGCTGCTTTTTTCCTTATTCTTAAATAAGCAATGGAACCAAAAGTGTTCTAAAACTTTATTTGAAAATCCTTGCTTTTTGAGTTTATTCAAACAGATTGAATTTTACACCTTCTATAAGAATACCATTCATTTTCCAGAAGAAGACACTATATTTTTCCACAACTCGAATCTTTAGAGCTCTTTAAGGCTGTTGTAACGAGTTCTTCAAAAATGGTCTTCCGTGTAAAAGCACCTTCTTGCCGTCAGAAATTATCTACATGACTAGCGCGAGCAGTACTAAAAATAACTGATGATTATGAAATACGTCGGAATATTGTCGGAAATAAAGTTAGACAAAAAAATTGCTGGAAAGCTTATAAAATTTCACGTCGAATGACCCCTATTAGAGATCTTTTTTACTTTTCAAAGAGGATATATCACGTGCGGAAATTTTAAACAAAATTCAAGAATTTCTCGAATTTTACACCTCGATTTCAACCCGTGCTATGACTCAGGAAAGTTGTGGCAGAAATCTGAAATTTACAGGAAGCAATTTTCGAAATCTTATCTTTAGTTTAAGCGAATGAAAATTTAAAAACCTTGACGGGTTTCCGAGATATGACTAAAAATGTTTGCGTCGAGTTTCAGTCGGCGATAACCGATGTCGGCCGCGAGAGCGGTGATCGCAGAGAATTTCTCGGATTTTGTACCTCAAAACTTGACCTCATGCTATGACTTAGGAAAGTTGTAGTAGAAATCTGAAATTTACAGGAAGTACTTCTCGAAATCTTATCTTTAATTGAAGCCAATAAAAATTTAAAAACCTTGTCGGGCTTCCGAGTTATAACTAAATATGTCCAAGCATGTCTGCGTCGAGTTTCAGTTGGGGACGACCGCTGTAGGCCGCGAGAGCGGTGATCGCCGAGAATTTCTCGGATTTTGTAGCTCAACTTGAACTCGTGCTATGATCTAGAAATGTTGCAGCAGAAATCTGAAATTTACAGGAAGCACTTCTTGAAATCTTGTCTTCAATTTAGGACCATAAAAATGTAAAAACCTTGACGCATTTCCGAGATATGACTGAAAATTTCCAAGCGTCTTTACGTCGAGTTTCAGTCGAAGATCACCGCTGTTGGCCGCGAGAGTGATGATCGCCGATAATTTCTCGGATTTTGTACCTCAATTTGAACTCATGTTATGACTTAGGAATGTTATGGCAGCAATCTGAAATTTGCAGCAGGCAATTTCTGAAATCTTATCTTCAATTTAAGCCGATAACAATTCAAAAACATTGACATGTTTCCGAGATATGACTAATAATGTCCAAGCATGTCTGCCTCGAATTTTAGTCGGTGATAACCGCTGTTGGCCGACCTCGCTGCTTAGGCCGACTAAAACTCGACGCAGACACGCTTGGACATTTTTAGTCATATATCGGGAGCCCGTGCAGATTTTTTAAGCTATATCGGCTCAAATTGAAAATAAGATTCCAAATATTCTACTATTTAAATTACAGATTTTTTGTGAAAGTTTTCTAGATCATGACACAAGTTGAAGTCGAGGTGAAAAATTGGAGAAATTCTTGAATTTTTTAAAAAAACTTCTCACGTAATATATCCTCATCAAAAAATAAAAAATATCTCTACTAGGGGTCATTCGACGTGGAATTTCATAATCTTTCTGATTGTTTTTTCTTGAATGTCTAACTTTATTGGCGACAAAGTTATCTTAATGTCATCTGTGATTTTTAGTACCGCTCGCACTAGCCGTGCAGATAATTTCTGACGGAAGTGTAGATTTTCAACTTCCAATAAAGAAAGATGCTTTCACACGCAAATATTTTTGAACTATCAGACCCAACAATCTAAAAATGTAATTTTTTCTTTCCTGCTATTTTTCTAATACTTCAAGGCTCTCCAAACACTTCTATATTAATTTTTTCGATAAATCAGTCCCTTCAAAGTCGCTCTTGGGCACATTATTGTCTCATATCCTCGCATGCGAAATCCTATTCTCAAAGACCCTTACTCTTAAACCCTACATTTAGAAAGAGGTTCTTGCGCAGAGCTTGCAATTTGAATGTAATTATGTACACAGCTGTAAACGGAGGGATATAAACAATACGTAGTCCTCACATGGACAGTCTCATAGTATCGCTTACCTCACCATCGATCAACCCCAAGGCTCTTGGTGTGCTAGAATACCCCTCATCTTCACTCACCTCGTCGGGAGAACCACCATTAGTCACCCCTACATATTCTGAAGAGGTACCCTGAAGTTCCTCATCAGAATAGGAAACATCTAATCTAGAATCTTCCGACGAGTCAAGAAGAGATGAAAGGTCAGCTAGACTTGTGGAAACTTCCATGGAGATGCTTGTTGAGGTAGAGATGTCCTTTGATGAACCAGAGATGACCTTTGATGAGGACAAGGTTGGATCAGCCGAGGCTGGACCGGTAGACCCTGTGGTTGAGGCACCAGGAAACCAGGAAGATGGCGACGTCGATGGAGGCTCCTTTGGCACCGCTGACGATGTCGTCCTGTCCGGATGTCTCTTCTTGGCCTGCAGAGAGGTCCTCTTAAACCCGGAAGCCTTTTTCTTCCCGTTCATGCTATCAGGCTTTCTAAGCTCGTCGTCTTCGTGCTCACCGAGGCTACTCGGTTTTTTCGTACTTGGCTGTTTCTTACCCTTCTTGGATCCCTTCTGCTGCTGCTGCGTGGTTGATTGGTTCCTGCCAGCGGAACCGACCTTCTCCATCCGAGACTTCCGCTTCTTGGAGGCTGCTTCCAGCGCCTGTCGTCGACAGACCTCGTCACTCGCTGCTCCTTCACAGGACCTCTTGGAGTCGGGAAGTCCCTCGCTGCTACCAGGTTCGAGGTGGTGCTCACACTGGGGTCCAGGAACCTCGTCTTCTCGGCATTTCCGCTTCCGCTTCTTTCTCTTTTTGCGTTTTCGACACCTGAACTTGTCCCGGTTGTCTTTTCCGGGATGGAGAACCCGGGGACAGATGGCTTGTTGTTGGTTCCGATGGTGGTGGGCATTGTGTCGATGACGGATACCATGATGAGCACCCAACATCCGCCTTTGGAGAGCCTCTACTCGATCTGGTGGAGCTACTTGTGTTAACACTCTGGCGTAGGCTGAAAGTCTGCCTAAGTTATGACCCTTGGCTTGAACTCTTCTGGGTTCTCCATGACGGTTTAGGCCGAGGTAGAGGGTTTTTCGGTTTGTGGACCATCGCACGGAACTGTAGGTGTTGTAGTTGTGTTGTTCCAGGGTCTCATTGAAGAGGCAGTCCTCTGTGTACTCGTGCTGCAACAGAAATAGGAAGTCTTTGTTATTTTTATGATCAGTTTTCTATAGAGTTAGGTTTCTTAAACAAAGTCATTGAATGAAAGGAGGTGTTTCGGGTTTCAATCGTGTGCAAAACTACGAATCTTGCCGACGTTTCGTGAACATTGCAGTTC
>JAUMHM010000031.1:62943241-62977141 GCA_032362435.1 Melikaiella ostensackeni
GTTTCAATCGTGTGCAAAACTACGAATCTTGCCGACGTTTCGTGAACATTGCAGTTCACTTCTTCAGGGCTAACCTTCAGGGTTAGCCCTGAAGAAGTGAATGTGAAGTGAATGTTCACGAAACGTCGGCAGGATTTGTAGTTTTACACACGATTGGAACCCGAAACACCTCCTTTCATCATAATGAATCATCGTGAAAACATTAAATCTATTATCAAAGTCATTAAATATACGGTAATTGATATGCTGATTGTAAATTTCGGACTGCATAACCTGTTCCTATTTCCCCTCAAAGTCCTTTATTTAGAGAGTTTTTCCTAAATGTCCTTTAATTTGCATTAAATTCCCCTAAATAGTCCTTTATCATAGATGAAAATTATAAAAAAGTCTCGACGGGTTGAGCATTCTTGAAATGAGGAGTAAGCTAACAAAATGTGATAAATCCTTTTCTTCAAAAAAATTTAGATAATGATTGTTTCTGTATGTTTAGAATATCACCAATTTGATAATCAAAATGAAATTAGCGAAGAAAATTCTGTCTTCTCGTTTTTAACGTCTGTCCATAAAATAAAACGAATTTTGGAGAACATTTTTATTTCTGATTACAGATTCATTACTTAAATAGGTAAAACTTTTCAAATATGTAAATACTTTTTAAAATTCATAAATATTTTTCAATATTTCTCTTATAATATGTAATTTTACAAATTTGTACAATCAGGGAAATATGCCTTTGTTGAATCGAAAGTGAATAAATTTATTTTCATTTTGTTAATAACTTCAAGACAGTATTAAATTAGAAAGATTTTTTTGCATTTAATTTATTTAACAACCTGACAGATAATAATATCCCATTTCAAATTTCATTTTGAGGAAGTGGATTTATCACGTAGATTTATCATGTTTTGTTCGCTTGCTCCTCAAATGTGGTGTAAATTCCGTCCTGAAATCTTTGGAATCCCTGCGAAATCTCTTTAAATCTTTTTAAATCACTTCAAATCTGTGAAATCTTTTGAAATTTTTGTATGATCTTTGAAACATTTTTGGATTTTTATTATTCGAAAATATTTCCAATATTCACGTTCACAAAATTTTAGGTTTCTCTTAAAAATTTATTTTTATAGCTTCAGTTGTAGTTTATTACTAACAAATAAGAACGGATAGTCAACACGATTTATTCTCGAACTTATTAAATTACGACTCAAATAGGAATCGTTTCCAGTATATGAACAACTCCTTTCTTGCAAATTGAAATTGCAAAATATGCATTATAATAAACAAACTAAATATTTTAGAAAACAAATTATAATTGTAGGAATTCCAAGTTCTAATATAGTTTTTTTAAAATAAAAACAGGAATGGTCTAAATGACTGAAATCTTTGAAATCTCTTAAACTCTTTTGAAAACTCTAGATATCTTTGGAAATCTTTTGGAATCTTTGATAACTTTGAAAATCTTTTTAAATCTCGTTTTTTTTTAAATCTCATTCGTTAAAATCTTTTGAAATTTTTTGAAATCTCTTCTAATCTTTTGAAATGTTTGTAAAATTTTAGAAATATTTTGGCACCTTTATTATCTTCCAACATTTTCAAAATGTTGAATCTATATATATATGTATTCACGTGTACAAAATTCTAAGTTTCTATTTAAGTGTATATTTTCATAGCTTCAATCATAAATAATTTATTATTGACAAGTAAGAATGATACTAAACACCATTTATTCTCGAATTTATAACATTATGAATCAAATGGAAATCTTTTCCAGTGGAGTAGTTAACTCCTTTTTTATAAATTGAAACTGCAAACTGTGCATTATAATAAACAAACTAAATATTTTACAAAATAGATCATAATTTTAGGAATTTCAAGTTCTAATATAGTTTTCCTATTTTTTACAAAAATAGAAATGTTCTAAATAACTGTAAAATCTTTAAAATCTTTTTAAATTTCTTGGAATCTGTTAAAATCTATTGAAATTTTTGAGAAATCTCTGAAATATTTTGGCATTTTTATTATTTTCAAATATTTTCAAAATGTTGAATCTATAAATGCACGTTCGCAAAATTTTTAAGTTTCTATTTAAAAATGTATTTTTATAGCTTCAGTCATAATTTATTATTGACAAGTAAAAAAGGCTTATTCTCGGATTTATTATATAATGAATGGAATAGGCATTTTTTCCAGTGTATTAACGAATCCTTTTTTATAAATTATAAATTACTCTTAAACAGTCGGCACTACTTTCGTGTGGTTCAGGAGTTGCTGTCACTTTCCTCGAAAAAGGTTCAGTTGTACTTTAAAAAGGACGCCAAAAATTTCTTTATTGCGTCAGCTAAACACTTGATAAATTTCATCAAGGATATTGAAGAATTAAAGTATTTTCAATGCCTCTCGCCTGAAAATATTAAGAAACCGGAAAGCTATCGTATAGCAAAGAGGTGAAAGCAAAATAAAAAATGTTGTCATTTTGTCATTTTTGTCATTTTGTCATTGTATGAAACTTGACATTTCATACAAATTTGTGTAATTATTGTAATTTATGTACTTCCTGGAGTCCCCTAAAAGTCCTGTATTTTTCTATATAAAGTCACCTATTTCCTCTAAGATATTCTTCAGAATCACTAAGAAGCTTAAAATTTGCTACTCCTAAAGATTATTCGCAATCTTGACGAATGAAAATGGACTTTGACTAGCTATATTTTGATAATGGAATGCGGTTAATAATTATTTCGTATCTATACTTTCAACTTTTTATGCCCTGGAAAATATTCAGTATCCAAGGACTATTTGTTTGCTTCAATCATTTTAATTAATTCAAGCAAATCTTCGGAGGATCATAATAATCCTAAAAAATAATAAGGTTTATAAATATCAAAGCTATGCAAAGAGGAATACATCTGGCATTAAGGTATCGAAGGAATGTTGTTTTCTGTTTGAAGAAATTAAACATAGCATGTCCTAGTAACATAAATTTACATGACTTACGTGTAAAAAGAACATAAAAATTGTGATAATTATAAACAAATTATTCCTGACATTTTTTTTGCATAGATTCGATTAATGTGCCACTGACCCCAGACTTAAATAATTTCAGGCACCCACGCAGACCGGATCGCCGACGCAATATTCCAAATATTTACTTTGAATGTTTATAAATCTGTTGAGGGATTTATTCTAAAGCTCCCTGATAATTTTAATGGAGGGGATTGTAATAGAACTTTAAAGTCAAAAAGGTATAAAATTAGAATTTTAATTAATGAGACATTAACCACTATTATTATTTATATAAATCATTCACCTAAAGTTTTGTTAAATCTTGACATCTTGCATTCCAGTTTGATTGAGTTGTATAGAAGTACAAGAGATCAAAGAGGATCTAAGATGAATACAGATTTTACAGAAGATGCTACGTTCATATGAGTCAGTACATGTGCACTGCATTCCAACAATTCCTGTAAGTACTAAGAACAGTTATATATATATATATATAACCTTACTTGTAATATTTCTATCTCTACGACGACAGTTTTCTGATGAAAAACCATTAAAGATTCCACACTAGATGAATATCAAGCGGCTCATAAATTGCAAAAAATATAATCGAGATAAGTGGCACTTTCTTACTGATATCCGAGAAATCAATCTTTATTTCTAATAAAATTTATATCCTACAAAAGACTAGATCACTTGAAAGATTCGCAGCATGACAAACGAAGTGATCTCTTAAACTGGAAGGTAATTTATTATACATCAATTGGCCATTTATTATTCACATCATGAAACTAAACCGCGTTGAATAAAGTTAGTCCCAATTTTTACCTGTTAAGAAATCTAGAATGAGATAGATACCTTCCTATTTACCAAGTGGTCAGACAAGACAGATTTTCTTTATTTTCTCGATTTCTCTCTTTGCTGATAGAACAGCAGAAAAAAACGAATTGTTACCAACTTAACAAAATCAGAAATGACTCCACTTTACGATATCGTATAATATCTACATTGACATCTAATTAGTATCGGGAGAGGACAGGTTCCATTTTACGAGTTGTTCTTGCAGAATATTGGAATTCGAATCGAACCTTCGACTACATGTTAACACGTTTCGGCTGCTTTCGCCACTGAGATCCAGTTTTCGCATTACTAAAAAGCAAGCTAAGAAGAGAATTTAACTGACACTTTAACTAACGATTTCAATTGTACTTTTATCTCCCAAGAATGTTTGTATTATACTGATGCAATACAAGAATTAATTCTGTATAAAGATGTCAACAATCTACATAAAGTACATAAAATAAAGGTTTATTAAACTTTCATTAAAAACTCATCCGTTCACAGAAAATACTGGGGTTTTACTTTCATTTTGAAGTTGGATCAAAGTGATTTGCAGCAGACTGATACTCAATTGATTAAGATAATCCAGATTTGGTATAAAAATTGTAATTGACAAGAGAACATTGGCATTTGCTACATGCATCAAACGTCACATTTATACATCCATATTTCACCCAATTCGATCGAGTTTTATTTCCATTTTCAAAATATAAATTTTTCACAGCAGTTTTTCATCGTTATGCTCATGTATCATATATCATCATGTCTCGTCACATCGTTATTATCAACGCGTAACATCATCTTCAGAGAATATCATCGTCAATCATAGATCATCATCATTATCGACACATGACAACTTCAGATAATATCACCGGCAATCGTAGACCATCAACTTATAACACCACAGAAAAAACTGAGGGTAAATCTTGGTGCAAGTAAATGTGTATTTTTACCTACTTGTATAGGTGAAATACAAATATTATCGTCGGTAGGGAGTAAACTGTCTTTTGTTCTCATGAAAGTCGTCACGACCGTCTTGAAAATTGGAAGCCATTAGTTTTGATCGCTGAATTGAAATCAGCTGACGGTGAAACAGCTGAATGGGATAAATGCGACATCATAAAGACGGTCGTCGTCAGGGTAATGATAACCCATATGGGGTGAATTTTTTGGCAGGTAATCTTCATTTCAAAATCAGGGTAAAGATTACTCTTAGTTTTTTCTGTGACTATCTACACATCTTCAGATAGAACTATCATCAATAATAAGTCAGCCGTATCATCATCAAGACATCAACATCATCTACATAACATAATTTTCCGCCAATATTATTATCAATCATAGAACACCATCGTCATATCCTTCCATGATCAACACTTAACACCATTCTCAGATAATATCATCAATCATAGATCTTCAACTTATAACACCTTCCACACATCTTCAGTCGGTATTATTATCAATAATAGACTATCACTATCATCATCAATTATAGTCCATCATGATCATCATCATTACCATAATATAATCATCATCGTCTTGGATCAGCTATTTGTTTGTTGCATAAGTTCCACTAATGTTTCAAAGCGGGGTTGAACCAACTTTAATTGCAAGGTCCTTGCATATGGGATTTTCCGACTTATGATTGTAGTCTATAATCCCATAGACATTTTAAGACCAACAACATAAAAATCCATCGGGCCCTATTTGAAAAAATTTTCACTTTATAGCATCTTAGGTCCCCACATAAATTTCTTCTTTACGTCTATTTATAAAAAAACGCGATTATCAGTCGCTAGGATCGTTAAATTAAGCTGGTAAATTTGTTGGTTCACTAGATTGGATCATTTTGATATTAAATGGTAGATTGAGTTAAGCTGCAACAGTTTTAATATTTTTTTGTGTTTACTTTATTACCAATTCAATTAAAATTTAAAGTGAAACAAATTGAAAAACGATAGTTGTGGGAGTCTGAATTGATTTAAATCTGCAAATCAGCAAACCAATCAGTGAAATACAATAAATATTCTCCGTTTGAATCATTGAAATATTACACTTCACTGTAATAAATCGATTACTAATAATTGGATGCGTAATAGATATTTCTGCAACAACGTAACCATTTTATTGAAAATGTGACTTGTTTATTAGAAAATTATTCAGTCGTAAATTTTGCTTTGAATGTTTACAAGGTGTTTTAAACTATAAAATGGGTTCTTTCTCGAATTATATAAGATGCATAATCTTAGAACAAGTAGGATTTATAATGATTGCCGACAGATGACAATTTTTAAATTGAAATTATGAGTTTCGGTGCAGGAAAATTAAAGGACAGCAAGAGGTAATTGAAGACCGCTTGGTGTAAAAAAGTGAAAAATCAGTTGAACGTGCTTGGAAACAACCCCATTTCGAGTGCAGTCATGCGACTGTATACTTTCTGCGTGCCTACGTGCACTCATGCAAGGAAGTGCCACCATACGTAACTTCCCAGTGGGAAATTGCAAAGCATTGGGCCAATGGTACATTTCCCACTGGGTTCCTAACGAGACTCTTCCTCTATCATATATATGTCGTAGGTATTTACTACAGAAGAAACAAAAGTTGAAATGTGTTGCAGATAAATTTTGGAACGGTTAAAAATTGCTCGGATTTCGGCGAAAGTTTCACTGAGGTTAGAAGAATAATTCTGACGTCATCTGACTACGTCACACTGGAGTGAGCAAATTGGGATAGAACGTGGAATCGGCAACAAAAAATACAAATAAAACATTATTTTTTTCATAAATCTTCTCTGAAATAGATTAGACTGTTGTAAACGTACTAGAACTTATTTTACACCACTTAACAAACAGCAACTGACAGCTGAGAATCGCCATTCTGCTCCAGTTAAATGAACTCAAATGACGGTAGATAGCGCTAGCGTCGCAACTTTCGCTACTTTTCGAATAAAAATTGACACGAAAGCAGATGAGAGATTACCAGGGCAAGTTTGAAATCATGATATTATCTCCACTTCATGTGAAGTTTAACCGGCAAAGTTAATTTTTGTTGCAGCGAATCTTTCACCTGGAATCGATGTAAACTTTATATTTTGTTTTCTTCTGTGAGGATAATACGGCATTTAGCCGACTGCCCGGGCAGACGGCTAAATGCCGTATTATGACCGGGGCAGTTAGACGAATTTCATTTTGAATCAATAACGTTACATTTACGATTATAAAAAAGAGAGGAAATTACAAATCTTTTTAAAATACATAAAATTATTTGTATTGCCTCATGATACAGTAACTGTTAACAGTTACATTTCATCATTTTGACTCTTGGATTTTTAATTTATAATTTCTCATATCGTTGGAATACTTACATTAGTTTGTAACTTACATGCCATTAACTTATTACAATATGTTAAAGATTGATGGCAACGAGAACAACACTTCATAATTCATATTTACTTTAAAACAGGAACATCGGTTTGTCATGCATTGATTTTGAGCTGCTATAAAGTCCCAAATGCTTGTACAAAAATTAAAGTGTATGAAAGACGCAAAATAATGAATTGTATGTTCTCTCAGGCGGAAATATTATACATAATGGAGAAAATTATGTACAATTTTTCCACCTGGGCTATTTCTAAAAGCTTCATAGTTATGACCCTCAGCAATCGATTTTGGGCGGATCATTTTTTTTAACAAAAAATTCTAGTTTTTGTGAAATAACTCATTTGCTATACTCGTACATCGCGGGTGAAAAGTGCCAGTAAATTGAGTAACGAAGACTCCATTTTGAGTAGATTTAAAAAAATATTGCTCTGGCACCGAAATTATGACCTGAAAATGACCCTTTTCATGGACTTTTGTTTAACATGTTTTATTTTCAAATTAAGTTAATTAAATCTTCCTTGCTCCTAGAGCACTTTTTTGGATGCCAAAATAAATTATTCAAGTCAATGGAATTCCACTTTTAACTTATTTTCATTAAAGTATGTTGATTTAGCTTTTTACAAAAATAAAAAATTAAATTTTCTCAAAAAGTTTCTGTAGGGGAAACCAGTACGAGGTGGATATCAATATGAACTTAATAATGGAACAATGTGACTGGGTTTCAAAGCAAAAGTTCTGTAGTATTTTTTTATGAGTAGCAATATCAAAAGCGAGTTTTATAATAAAAACGTTTTACCACTTTCTTGCTATTTATCAATTCAAAAATTCAAAAATGTGTTTTTGACATGGCAATGAAATTTTTTTTCCTATGACAGATTATCATTTTTTAAGGAATTAAGTTGCTTTCACTATTCATTCACTGGGTAATTCAATTCTTCAAACTTTCGGCTTCATCCCCGGTAAAAATTTCGGAAAGTAAATTTCGGATAGGTTTGTATATAATTTTCTTTCAGGTTCTTTCCGAGATCTGCATCCGAAGCTTTCCGTTTCTATCAGAAATTTTGACTAATTTTGACTGAAAAATTCAAGTAGGCGCAAGTAGCTTGTAAATCAATTACAAATGAAATTAACAGCATTTTTGCTCCAAATTTTATTTTGATTATTTATCAAAAATTTTCTGAAAGAATCGGATGCAGATCTCGGAAAGGTTCGGAAAGAAATGAAAGCGACTGGATAGCTTCGGAAAGAACTTTCTTTTCGAAATTTCTACCAGTGTCAGAACTGTATAAATGAATAAATGTTTTTGAATAACAGTTTTGGATTATTGTTTCATGAGCTTATAAACAATGTCCCTTGAAAACTGATCGGAAAGACTTCAAATGTGAATATTCATTTCGTACCAGAACAGTACCATCTGAATAAAATTGTAACGTTTTAAAAAAGATTAGAATATAGAATGAATGTCTCATGTAATTCATGCGATAGCATTGCTTTATTTAAAATAAATATTCCAGCTTTAATTTGGTATATAGAACTTTCCTTATTTGTTCATTGTTCATTAATATAGTTTTTATATTCTCCTCGTACTGGTTTCCCCTAAACGAAATGAGAAAAGATATCTTCAAGACATTTTTTTGACTTTGAAATAAGTATTCCATTAACCAAATCCAAAAAATATTAACATTTTTGTTGATATTTGAAAAAATTTTAACTTGATTAAAAATCTACCACAATTCAAGTGAAGTTATTTCTCTTGGCAGAGTGAAAACGTTGTGCTTGTAGTGAAAATTCAGATTGCTGAAAGTTACGTGATAACATGTGACATTTATTGTTAATGAAATAAAATGGAGAATAAAAAAGATATTTAAACAAATATTTTTCGGATGACTCCAACAATCAACATTTGAAATGAATAAATGCAATTAGATTGAAGGAGTTATGTAACTTATTGCCTCTAGTATCCGTAACTGTTACTTGCAATGTTTACTGGGTATTATTGCAATATGAAATACAATGTAACTTCAAATTCTTCTCTGTATTTTGCTTAAAGTTATTTCTTTACTTGCACTTCATACCAACCACGTGACCAGATTTTTTATTGATTATCAATTATTTAGGCTCTTAAAAAATGTTTTCGACATCGGCATTGACTCGTTCAACGCTTCCTTGAGTTTGTGGGTGTCTCGGAAGTCCGTGTACCATTTTGCAATATGACCAAATTGACAATTGATGTAACAAATCGATGTTCTTGTTTTAAAGCTAATATAAAGTGTGGTTCTTATTGCCATCAATCTTTAACGTGCTGTGATAAGTTGATGTAAGGGTTCCAACGATATGAGAAATTATAAAACAAAATCCAAACATCAAAATGATCAAATGTAAGTCACTCATCTTTTATTTTTATAAACGTAAATGTAACGTTATTGACATAGAATGAAATTCGTACAATTGCCCTGGTCACTTTAAGCATTTAACCTTCTGTCCGGGCAGTCGGCTAAATGCCGTATTATCCTAAATGCCTACGACATATACAAATGAAACCGAATAAATCAACCCCATTAAGTGATCTTTGACTGATTATCACTTCTGATTCCAAAGAGAAGAATGCATTCTTTTTATTTTAGTAGTTTAAACGAGGGCCAATGTCAAGACGAACCTCATACACAGATACGTAACTGTCGTGCGTCTTAAAGACTGATTACTTTAATTTCCTTATTTAATTTTGAGGCTCTCTTTCTTCAATCTTCTCTTTATTTAATTACTGTGCGCAAGTAACAGTGGAAAGGATCAAGATACTAGGAGGGAAGAAGGAAGGAATATATGTTTTTAGTGAAATTAGGGAGAGAGGAGGAGAGGTATGAAGTTATGAAGAAGAAGAAGTTGTTGAAAAGAAGAAATGAAAGATTCGAAGATCTGACGTGAAAGTAGGGTTTTGGAATGTGTAAGGAATAAAGACAAGGACCTGAATTCTGGGGGAAATAGCAAAAAAGGAATGTGATAATGATGAGTCAAACATGGGTGGATGAGAAGAAGTGGGTAGGCATGAAATGAATATTACCGAAAGGACATGCGTGGAAGATGTAAGCAGCGTGAAAGAATCACGTAAAAGGGAGAGGTATGGGTGGCATGGCATCAGTCGTAAGAAAGGAAATGGTGGTGAGAAAGAAAAAGGTGAAGATACGGAAGGAACAATGATGAGAAGAATAAAAGTAAGAAAATTGGATGTGGCTGTTGTGTGCGTGCACAGGAGAAGAGGAGAAGAGGGAGGAAGGAGTATGATAAGGGAATGGACAGAAAAAAGATGAGGGGCCGGTGCTGATAGAGAAGACCTGAATGCATGGGCTGGTGAACATTGGGGACAGGTGTGCGATGCAAAAAAGGAGGTCTTCGTAAGGAAATCGAAACATAGGGAAACGGATCGGGAGGGACGGAGACTTCTGGACTTGTTGGGAGAGGCGGGATGATTTGTCTATAACGGCAATGCTAGGGGGGATGAAGAAGGAGTAATGACGTTCACAGGTAAAGGGAACACCGTAATAGGTTACATTCTGGCAGCAGAAAGAATAAGGAAGATGATGGTTAGAATGGAAGTGAGCAATGAGATAGGCTCCGAGCACTTTTCGGTGATAGCGGCATTGAGATGTGAAGGCCCAAAGCGCAGTAGAGGAGAGAGGAGTGGGGAAAGAAAACTGAAAATGGGCAGTTGGGAGGAAGATAAATTAAGAGAATTTAGAGAATATTTGTAAAATGAGGAGGTAGGGAGTATGAAAGAGAAAGAAGTAGACACACTATTGGAAAAACTGAAAAGAGTGATTGATGAGGTGAGGCTGACAGGACATGGAGAGGGAGGTAAGAGAGGTTATTGGGACGATGAATGCAGGAAAAGTGAAGACACGATGAAGAATAGTGTGAGTAAAATGGTGGAAGAGGGAAATGGAGAAAGGGGAACTCAACAAGAGAAAAAGCGATCACGAGAGAATGTTGAATGAAAAAATACAGATGGAGAAGAAAAGGCACAAGGAAGAGGCCAAGAAAATGGTAGGGGAAGGAAGGGAATTGGAAGTGATAAACAGGGAAGGAGAAGCAATGAAGGGCATAAATGAGGAAGTCGGAATAGACGAGTGTACTTAGTATTTCAAGAGACTACTAGGGGGGCGGAATAGGGTGAAGGGTTAAAGGAAGAAAGGCGGTAGCGGATACGAGGACAGCGGAAACGAGATTAGTAGGGAAGAGGTGAATGAGGCAATTGTGAAGCTGAAAAGAAACAATGCAACAGGTGAGGATGGACTGCAGAATGAAGCACTGAAATATGGTGGAGAAGGGGTGAAGGAAGGGATGTGGAGAATTTGCAATAAGGTTTGGATAGGCGAAGGGTGGCCGGAGGTTTCGAAGACAGGGCTGGTAGAGCCGTTGATTAAGAAAGGAGAGGAAAAAAGTATAGAGGAATATAGAGGTATCACACTCATGTTAGTGGGCTATAAAATTTACGCGGTAGTGCTCAGGAAGAGGCTGGAAAGACAGGTGTAAAAAAGGGAAGTATACCACACAATCAAACAGGATTCAGAAAAGGGATGAGGACCACAGATAACATTTACGTGCTCAATTTTTTAGTCAGTAGGAACTTGAGGTGGAAGAATGGGAAACTACTCGTAGCTGCACTGTTTGTGGATTTTAAAGCAACATTTGGCTCCGCGAACATGAAGGTGCTATGGAAGGCCATGAAAGAGAGAGGAGTAGAAGAAGGTTTGATAGAGAGGATCAAAAAGATATTTATGGAGACTAAGATAAGAGTGAAGGTAGGAGAAGAGAAGGAGAGGAATTCTGGACAGGAAGGGAATTAGGCAAGGGTGTCTGTTGAGCCCACTTCTGTTTAGTGTCCTATTGGCAAACTTAGAGGAGATGATAGAGAGGAAAGGAAAAGGGGGGACAATATTAGGAACAGGCAAACTGTATTGACTAGAATACGTAGACGATGTAGTTCTAATAGCGGTTGATGAAAGAGGGATGAGTTTGATAATGAAAGCGTTCGAAGAATATGTGAGAGATAAAGATTTAACAGTGAATGTGAGGAAGACTAAGATGGTGTGTTTTAGAAAAAGAAAGTGTAGAGTAGAGTACGAATGGAAGATAAATAGCCAGGTGGCGGAGGAGTTTTGCTACCTAGGATTTGCTGCCTAGGAGAAAGAGGTTGGAATGTGCGAGTAAAATAATGGAACAAGTGCAGGGTATAGGGTAGAGAAGATTCCAGGATAACTCTCGGGATAACTGGAGAATGAGAGTGTGAATGTTTGACGTGTTAGTATGGTCAGTGTTAAGTTAAGGAGTGGAAATTTGGGGATGGGAGGAGCCTAATAGAGTGGAAAGTCTGCATGAGAGATTTCTGATGTGGGGCATGAGGGTGAGTTGGAGCTGCCCAAGTTATATGCTGAGGGAAGAAGTAGGATGAGAGAAAATGGCGGTCAGGCAACGAAGAAGATCCTGGAATTTTGAAGAGAAACTAAGAAGGTGGAAGGGAAGCAGGATTGCTCAAGCATGTGCCCGGGAGAATATGAACAAAGATAGGAGGGGTAATGTGGGATGTTCGAAATAGGAGGAAGAGAGTTACGAAATGAGGCTTAAATGTGGTATGCAAGTGAGGGTCAGAGACTGTCAGAGAATAGAGGAAGAGATGACGGTAAGGCAAAGAGAGCATAAATGGGAAAAAATCTCTGAGTCAAGGTAGAACAGCTGGTGCAGGATAGTTAAGAGGTAGGGGGAGCCGGAATACCTAAAAAAGATTAAAAAGGTGAGCAAATGGAATAGATTGGTGAGATTCAGAATGGTAGAGGAGGTAAGGGCATGTAGGTATTGGATGAATGAAGAGTAGAATCTGTGTATATTACGTGGGTATGAACAGGACTCATGTTTGCATGTGTTAGAGAGGCGTACAGGTGACAAAGGGAGAGAGGAGAGTATGGAAGAGAGGATAAAGTGGATTTTGAATGGGAATGGTCAGGATGAGAAATGGATAAAGAAGCTGGAAGAGCTGAGAGAGAGAGAGAGAACTGGTTGTACAGGGTAAGCAAAAGCCAATAAAATTACTCCTAAAGAAGGAGAATAAGGAAGTAGTGTTGCGGAATAGAGCTACAAATTTGAGATTGGTAGTGGGAAGAGGAAACGGAAGCCCAGGGCAAGGTCTAGGATTAAGAATGGTAGTTGAGACGATAGGTAAGAAATACTTTATAGGGTAGTACGAGTATATATAAGGATTGTCGATAAGGATTATCGATAAGAAAACATGTTCTGGAACTGTAGAGACTCTAAATTCCGTAAAAGGGAGAGAGTTTGAACAAATAAAAATAATAGCGCGAATTCTTGTCTTGTAATTTACGTAAAAGATGAAGTTTTTATTTTTAAAGTCGGACTATTTATTCATCGTTGTGTATTCTCTTCTGGCCATATTTTGTCGGATTTTAATTTTCTCTTCCGGCTGATTTTCCGAAATTTAACTTTCTCTTCTGGCATATTTTTTCGGTTCTTAATTTTCTCTTCCGACATATTTTGCTCTTCCGGAGAGAGGAGCACTTAATCTCATATCGTCAACAACAATCGCAGGATTATATGCAGGAGTGCAAAAGGGAATGTCACATTTTTTTCGGGTCAAATCCCAAATCTTTTTCCAGGAGGAAAAGTACCGAAGTTGCGAAGCACCGAAGTAACCGAAGAAACGTTCTCTCGTTGACGAAATAATGTTAGGTGCTCAACAGGCGCGTTCTTTAATTTTCTATTTGGGCATCTTCTGCCGAAAATGAATGGTGACACTTGTTGGAATACACCTTGAGTTCTTTGGAATTCATCATAAAATTGTTTAATTCAGGCAATCCAAATTCAAAATGCATTTAAATTATAAGCTTGCCTCAACTGAAAATAATGCAGGGTTATTAGTTTGAATTTTTATTAATTTTCAATGATTTTTTTATCTTTTCAAATATTTCAAATGAGAATTTAATTAATTTCAATTTTTGCGATTATTCTTCTTTGATGATATTTTTCTCTTCCTTTAGAAGTCTCTTTTTTTCTGGAATAGAACTGTCAGCGTATGGTTTAGAATTTTTAAAAAATTACTTTTGAAAAAAACCTGGAAAACACCTAGAATGTGAAAATAATAATTCTGTAGCCATCCTGGTATAAGAAATTGAATTATGAAGTTTTATACCAAATTTCATCAAATGATAACAAAATATCAATATAGCACTTCTGTAAATTAAGTTTAGAATTTACACAATGAAATCTTCCCAGGCGGAAAAAGTATGCATATATATATATATATATATATATATATATATATACATGTATACAAGTATACACTATGTATAATCTTTAGAAATTCAAATTACCTGCGTTAATTTCATTTTTGCAGATATAACATGCAAATGTATATAGGATTTTATGCTAGAAAGTAGAAAATCAAAGTTACTACAAAGTGTTTATTATCGTTTATGTATATTTCTATACGATGGGCGTTTGACCTAATTTTCTGTGTTAAAAACACAAAGATACCTTGAAATTGTAGTTCTCTATCTGAAAATTCCACTCTTTATTCCGAAACAAAGAAATTTTTCGAAATTGCTACTATTTTTCGAAATTCATTCCACTATTGACACTTTTTTTAAATCTCTGAAGTGAATCCGAGCCCTGTAATTAAGTTTTTTAATTTTAGGTATGAATATTTTCTTCTCAATCTAATGCACTAATTTTATGACTGATTATAGATAGTTCCTGATGTGAGACTTGCATGGGGATGGTACTTTCAGGAACGGAAGAAACTAATTAGGTAAGTTGTGTTAAAATAAGCGAAGTGAGGATCAATTAATTAGTGAAATTCTCGATAGTATATGGACTTTCCAGGCTCGAAACTTCTGATCTCCACACGAAAATGTTTTCTAGGTTGTAATTTATAATTTAATCATATTTACAAGCTTAAAAGTTCAACAAGTCATTGAAAATTCAGGCTTTGAAAATTCAGGCTTTGAAAATTCAATTTTGCTCTTATCCTGGTCAGCAATTTTCATCGACGCTCAAAATAGCCAGATATATACGATCTGAAAATAGAAATGAATGGCTACTATCTTGATTTGCACTAGAAACTCCTGCTCATGAGCCTTCCGCGGTTCGTTAGTCAATTTATCGTCTTTTGAACATGAGTTCAAAGTCTGGCATGATCACACGATTGCACTTTGTAAGAGAGACATTGTGTCGTCTGTTCAGTCGTAATAGACTTTCAGATTCTATCGTGAAACACTCGTGTGGAAATCGGCCCAACTTAGCCCAATTTATAATTGGGCGCCAATTCGGGCCCAACTGGGCAGCCTAGTTAAAAAAAATTGAAATTAATTCAGAAATAAAACTCAAGCACGTATGGAAATGTAAGGAAGGCACTTTAAAATACTAAAATACGAACATTTTATTTTAGTCAACACCGACAAAAGAATGATTTGATAATCTAGTGTCTCAAAGTACCCGCCAAACTTCTATAAAGCATTCTCACTTGTGACGTCACGCGCTCTCACCGCCCTTGAGGGAAATAACATTGCCCGTACACCCTTATAGTTTGCACACGTTGTTTGAGTTTTTAATAATTTTTGGTGTTTTTTCTACTTTCAGAGTGAGTGCACTCAACTCCCCGTTCAAGTCCAGTATCGGGCATTGCCTACTAATTACTTTGACCGTGAGGCGCTTCCAAGAACTTTACGATGTAAACAGTCAGGGGGAACTGCGTAACTCCGCTGAGGTCACGCGCTCCTCTCTCGGCCTTTCGGACCTCCCCACCTACGAATGCGAGCCCGGCGGCAATCCTCTCTCTCTCGCCGTCTTCGACTCCTCACCCACGAGTGCGAGCTCGCAGACATTCTAGGAAGGACTTAAGCTGAGGTACCTTTAATCGGGAGTTGAGTGTATTTCGAAAAGTTGTTGGGAAATGGGAAGACCCGATACATAAAAAAAAAAATTGAAAAAAAATCGAAAATTTTTATCCGCATGCTCTGTAAGATAAATATTTCACTTAAAATGTGAGTGCAGTACCGTCGATCACTATAATGGATATAGTAGCATATTTTATTCCACGCCACAGTTTTTACATCACAAATCAAATAAAAACATAAAAGTTTGGGAGCCGATACATTTTATGATGCTAGGTTTGTGGTAAAGGTTAAGTGCTAGGAGTTTAATGATACTTTTCTGATTCTCTGTGAGATGTGTGAGGTTATAGTATAACACTTTGGTATAATTAGTTATTGGTTATTTGTTATTATTAGTATTAACATTAAGTTACATTCCCAGGAAGCATGGAATTTGTCATAATTTCTGTTGTAAAATCCCATTTCTGATGTAAAATGCGATGGCAGCTTTTTGAGGTTAGAGTGAATTTTTTTACAACGTGTAAAGTTCTTTTTGAATGCAAGTGCGAATTGCGATCTACCCGCATAATTACCAAATTCGTGTGAAATCCGGTGAAATCATCGAACCTTTGTAAGATTACATTTTCTTCCACTTTGATGTAAATCACTGGCAAATCTCTACAAACATTTATGAAGAATTATATTTTGCTACGACAAATTACATAAATGTACGACTCCAAAAATTCTACGAAAGTTTGAGGTTTGTTAATTCCGCATAGTACGAATACGCTGTGTTCGAAGCGCATTTAAAATCCGCGTTTTGCATACAAATTCCTGAAAAATGTCATGCAAATATGTCAAATTTTTCGTGGAAAGTCATATAGAACTATTTGCATCAGGATATAATTTTGCGGATTCTTCGTACCGTTTACCCTAACCTCAAAAAGCTGACATCGCGTTTTATATCAACAACGGAATTTTACAATCAAAATTATGACCAATTCCATGCTTCATGGAAATATTACTTAATATTATTACTGATAATAAATAATAACAAATAACTAATGATACTATAATGTTATACTATAACCCATCACACAGAATCAGAAGAGTACCATTAAACTTCTGGCACTTTACCCTTACCACAAAACCATCATCATAAAATGTATTGGCTTCCAAACTTTTATATGTTTTTATTCGATTTGTGATGTGAAAATTGTGTGATATAATAAAATATGTCACTATCGTACGCGCTTCCGTAACTATATCCATTATAGTGATCGACAGCACTACTACTTTCAATAAAGTTTTTATCTTGTAGAGCATATGGATTAAAATGTTGTATTTTTACATTTTTTGATACATCAGGTCTTTACATCTCCTGACAACTTTGCCAAATACATAGTTTACATCTTGAAAAAACATAAAGAATTATGAAAACCTACAACTCTACGTACAAACACGAGCAATCGGAAGCAATGATATTCCCCAAAAGCTTCGCCACCTTAGATTTTTATGACTTAATAAGAATACACTATTTGCAGCTCCAGTCCAAAAGCATTGCGCAAACTCCGATGCGCAAACCTATCTTCCTCCTACAGTTCTATAGTCAATCAACTGTCAGCAGTCGTTCGTACCATTTCATGCTTGGCTTGTGTAATTTTATGTCGATCGGAAATTCTGAGACATAAAAAAGTAAGTAGGTACAATTTACTATCTGAAGGGTCCCGGGGCATAAATGCGTAAGTACCAAACTTCGGAAATGCGTTTTATTGACTTGAACTAATTTTTTTGACCCAACTCCTGTCTTTGTTGAAGATTATGGTCCAGTTCGATTTAGAAATGGATCAAAATTCATGTTTGGTAATTTAAAAAAAAATGGTTAATTCTTTTCGTCTGCTGCTTTCACTATTGAACAGAGCTATGTTATAACTCGAAAGTACTTTCTTGTTTTTTTTTGTTTTTTTTTCAATTGAGAGATAAAAAAGTTATGCAACTCTTTGTGTGTCAATATTTTCGTTTTTCGAGACGCGCCGTACCTTTGACTTAGGCTTTTCTCGGAGGTGGTTGCTTCTTTCAGGATGTTCCTTTCACGGTTTGATAGAGCTGCGGAACAGCTCAAGTGTCTCGTCCGGCGTTTTTTGAGACGCACCGTTTATTCATAAGGGTTTTCTCACAGTTTGTCGTGTTTTAAGCACTCCTTTCGCGATTCAACACAGCTATATAATAGCTCAAAAGAAATTAATTGTTTTTTTTCAAATAAAAGAATAAAATGAAAAAATATAAAATAAATAAAATAAAAAAATAAAAAGAATGTCTGTTTAATGAAACAGTTGAGTCAAAATTAGAATCAAGTACAAGAATGAAAATCGTTAAGTAAATTATCAACAAATATGTCTTGTTTTTTACAAATTTAGTCTTCAAAGTAAAGATCTCATCTTTCAAGGTTTATTTTCCGGAAAATTTATCATGCTTACCACATAAGTCTTTCCGCTACGGGATGGACATTATTTTTACATCTCTGTCAAAGCATACGCAGGCGAAAAGCAGGACGGAAATAAATCTTGACGGCGAATGCCGAAATTAGCGAAAAGAGTCTTTGGAACAAGAAATCGCGACGACCGAGAAACGAGTGGAGAACGAAATAGAAAGATTTACGATCTCTTAACACCACCGGCAATTTGCTTCGGGTGCCACGACACGAAACGTCTCTAATCGAATTAGGGAATTAATTGCGACACTAGTCCTCTCCCTCTTAGGTATATAAAGCTAAGGCCTATGTATATTTTATAAGACAGGTAGGCGTTCCTGGGAATTTAATAACCATAAATATTCGCATTGAATTTCGACTCTGCCCGCAACGATATCGAGATTTATACCCAATTTTTAACGAGACGGCTTGTCTGCGGGGCTGAACTTTCGTTTGAATTTGAAACAAGCGTAGGTGGTTGGTGGTACCGATCCTAAACGAAAAGTTAGGCTCCTCGTACATTTCACCGAGACGTGATTTACCACGAGAGCCTTTTTCCTTAGAGGAGTTGCTTTTTAGTTGATTTAAATAAAAGTAGAGGTCCCTGTCATATGTAGTTAGGCGTCATCCACAAATTATGTGAAACTTTTAAGGGGGGGGGGGGGGACTGAAAGATGTTACGCAAGAAAAATTTTTAATAAAAAAAAATAATAAATCCAAAGACATTACGACTAAGAGGAAAGTCCATCAGAAATTTTATCTGTTGGACCAAAAGTGAATTTTCTCTAGAAGAAAATGCTCTAAAAACAGGGGAAATAAGGAGACTTTTCACGAAAATAGGGGCATGGATTCTTTTAAATATAATTAATGTGGGTACTTTATTAAATTGAATTTGAAGATCTTTACATTCCTAACATTTAAGTAAAAATATTGCATTTTCAATAATATAGATGAATTTTTAACCAAACAGTTGAATTTGTAACAAAATACATGAATTTTCAACCAAAAAAGATGAATTCTCAAAGAAAAATTTAATAATTGACATTTCAAGTAAAAACAAATTTATTTTTAAATGAAAAACACTTAAATTTGATCAAAAAGACGAATTTTTAACAAAATAGTTGAATCCTCAACAAATGAGATTAATTTTCAACCAAACAGTTGCATTTTCATAAAAAAAGAATCGTTTTTTACCAAAATTGTTGAATTTCAAACCCAAGCAGGACGAATTTTTAACAAAATAGTTGATTTTTCAACAAAAAAGAATGACTTCAACAAAATTGTTGAATCTTTAACAAAATAATTAAATTTACAACCAAATAGTTAAATTTTCAACCAAAAAGATGAATTCATAACCAAAAAACTTAATTTTCTACCAAAGAAGACGAATTTTCAACCAATTACATAAATTTTTAGCGAAATAGTTAAATTTTCAATGAAAAACGATAAATTTTCAGTTTAAAGAGATCATTTTCAACCAAAGAGATCCATCTTCAACAACAAAAAAAAGAATTGATGAACCAAAACAGATTTTACATTTCAATCAAAAACAGTTGAATTCAACCCAAAAAGACGAATTTTCAACAAAATAGTTTAATCCTCAACCAAAAAGGATTAACTTTGAACCAAACAGTTGCTTTTTTAACCGAAGAGATTAATATTCTACCAAAAAATACAATTTTTCAAGAAGAATATTAAATCTATAACCAAATAGTTAAATCTTCAACAAAATAGTTAAATCCTTTACGTAAATAGAGTAATTTTCAACTAAACAGTTGCATTTTTAACCAAAAAAGACGAATTTTCAACATAATATATGAATTTTGAACTAAATATGTAGTTGAACTTTCAACTAAAAACGATAAATCTTCAGTTAAAAGGGATTATTTTCAACTAAAGAGATGCATCTTCAACCAAAAAAAAAGAATTTTCAACAAAGTAGTTCAACTTTCAACCAAGTTGAATTTTCTACCAAAAAAGATGAATTCTCAGCGTAAAATGTAATAGCTGATATTTAAACCAAAACAGACTTTACATTTAAATCAAAAACAGTTGAATTCAACCAAAAAAGATGAATTTTGAACAAAATAATTTAATCCTCAAATAAAAAAGATTAAATTTCAACCAAACACTTGCTTTTTTAACCAAAAAGATTAATATTCTACCAAAAAATACAAATTTCCAACAAAACACATAAGTTTTCAACGAAATAGTTGAACTTTCAGCCAACAGGATCAATTTTTTACCAAAAAATATGAATTAAAAAAATACATGAATTTTCAACCAAACAGTTGCTTTTTTAACCAAAAAGGTTAATATTCTACAAAAAATACAAAATTTCAACAAAACACATAAGTTTTTAACGAAATAGTTGAATTTTTAGCCAACAGGATCAATTTTCTACCAAAAAGACGAATTTCCAAACAAGAATGATTTTTCAGTCAATAAAGAAAAAAATTCATTCAAAATTTTGAATTTTCAACCCAAGAAGATAAATTTTTCAGATTATAGGCTAAAGAATAATAGTTTAAATGAACATTAGAGTTCCTTTTCAATACTTTGAAAACATGAGCTTAGAAAGTCGGAAATTTTGCTTAGAAAATAAAGTAAAATTTCCACTGCACACTTCGATTTTTGACTACACACTTTTAAGGGCATTTATTTGAATTTCATTTATTTGGCTTTTTTTGGCCAGAGACGCTCCAAATACAGCCGATCGCTACAATTGCACTTGTTTAATTTCCAAACAAAATAGAAACAGTTTTACGAAAAAATAGCTTCGAGAGAAAATAAGAATAATATTTAGAATACGTATGCAAAAAATTAGACCAAAATATTCAACCGTTTGGCCGTAAAATCTGACCCCGTATAACCGGAGTCAAATAAATGCCCTTAAAGTGTGTCAGACTTACACGCAACATTTTAGGCCTTGAAGACATTATAAAATTGTACGTTTGTGAGACTGAATACTTGTTATAAACACATTTCTTTCTAAAACTAATTTCATTAAGGTTTCACGTTTACACGAGTATTTAATCAACAGAATTCAGATGCATGTTCGCTCCTGAAGTTTATAAAATGTTAGTAAGGTTTTTGGTGGAGGATGGGATTGCCGGAGAAAATCTTACGGTATCTTACATGGGGTTGGAGGGGGAGGTTGAAAATTTCGGAAAAACACCTTTCGTAATTTGTGGTTGACCCCTTACAATCAAAATAGAATAAAAAATTTACAATTTGCTAAATAAATTTCCTAAAAATCGAGGAACAACGAAAAGAAAATAACAAACAACTAACATCGTTCAGCAATGTCGGCAAATAGGAAAGAGACATCCACGACCCAATTACGTGGTCTTGTTGACAAGCCGAAGAATTTCCGCCGCGAGAATTCTCTCCCTGCATTCCATGTCCTACCCTTTGATCTTCAAAAATTATTTACGCGATTTAGACAAAAAGGGACAGAAATCAGGACGCATGACGTCGCGTGTGGCCCTAGAAAAACACCGACTTCGTTAACTTAATTATGCCCGGGGTGAATAAATATTGTGAGATGAATATCAAGTTAAAGAATTTGGGGATTTGGGAAAGAAGAGAATTTTAGGATGTCCCAGAGGAGGTAAAACATATCCTAATTCAGTTTACAGTCTTTTTGTCATAAAAATTAGAAATTTTTTGTCTTTCAATTGGCCTAAAAAGTACACTATATAAGATCTAATCTCAAAATAATTTTCAGAAATTCTATAAAGTATCTGAAAAGTTTTTTGATGATTCGGAAACTTTTTCATGTTGGAAATATAAAATTGATCAGCAAACAAATGTGAAAGTTTTCATGAATGAAAATAGAACTAGACCCTGAATCTTTTATTGCTAAAGTATTATCAATTTTTTAGTCATAAGTATTTTAAACACAGGGAAATTTTCAACAATTCAGAAAAATTTTTGTTTGCAATAATTGATTAGAATTTGAACATTTATTTCAATTTTATGAGGTCCGTAGAAATGAGTTATTCTCCTACATAAACTCAAACTAAAAAAAAATTTCTCAAACCTCGGAATATTATATAGATTACGAAAAAAGTAAAATTGAAGATTATCCAACAGTCTACAATTAATAACATTGTTAACCATATTTCGGCTTCACGCAAAAAAGGGAAATGGGGAATATGAAAATGAATTATGATAATTTTTATTTTTTAGGAGATGAAAAATGAATACTAGAAAATGGTACATCTTAAATTCAGAAATGAACTTAAATAAAGCAGAAATTTATCTGGATTGAATTAAAATTTATCTTCATTAAGAAAACGTATGATTAAATTCTAAAACTCAGGCATTGATCCTCTTAATTGCAGATAATTTTTTCTCAATTTTAGTTAATTTCTGAATTTAAGGTGTCACATTTTTAAGTATTCTTTTTTTCTGTGTGATACTGTTAATTTTATTTTATATTATTTTATGATTCTGAAAAAACTCAAGGACCAAAAAAGCCTGTCGCGCTCTAATTGTTGCTATTGACAATACTCGTAGTTATTAAATTCGCAATTAAACATGCATAGAATAGAAGCCATACATTTTTCAAAATCGCATTTCATCTTCCTTTTCAGCATTAGGATTTAAACCCGAACTTCATTAAAACAGTTTTAACTAGTCAAAAGGTCAAAACGTGAAGTTACCAGGAGCATTTGTGGAAACTAGTTAAAACTAGTCTCCATAAATAATCCCGTTAAATTCGCGTTTCGACTAGTTAAAACTAGTTTATATTAAATTCGGTTATTAACGATAGCATATTATATAATATTTTATCGTTTGGAAATTAAATTACAGCCCAGAAATTTTCAATTTCGAAACTAGAATAAAAAATCCAGGAGCAACAGTTGTAAACACATTTATTTTCATCATATTTTATGACTTTGTCTTTGAATCAAAGCAATTTGCATTCGTTTCAAGTGAAAACTAATTAAGGTCAATAAAACCTGAAGTTTAAACTTAAAGAGTTCAACAATATTTCTTTCTTATTCAGTAAACGACCAGTTCCATCAATTAATATAATTTGATAAACGCTTTACACTAAAACTGTAAAACTATTATATTACGCCTTCATTTTTAATTCACTGAACTTGTTATGAAGATTATTTGACCTAGATTTAACCTAGATTTGATCTAGATTAATAATAGCGTTTTTCTATTGACCTTAATCAATTTCCTCTTGAAGGAATGGATAGTGGCTTGAAAGGCGAATTTATTAGTAGGAAGAAAGTTTTCAAATGGACGCTCTTGTATTTCTACGACTCCGAATATCCCTTCGCTTCAGGGTCTCATTCACACATTTCAACCATTCGTTCTTCGATCTACATCTGGGTACGCTACCACTCATCCAGCCGTAACAATCTTATCGTCTGCAAACGCCCGTCCACGTACTTTCACTGTCCCAAGACCAACACCTTCTTAGTCTAAGAGAGCCATTCTTAGACATTTGTCCATGTATATATTGAACATCCAGGAGGACATAATGCAGCATGGCTAACGCTCTGCTTAATATCAAACCATCGCTCAGTTGTCTATTCACCCTCACACTCGCTTTACTACATTATATACTGCTTTTATTGCTTTTAGAAGCCAACCATTCACTCCATACTCTTTCAGGACTTCCCAAAGTTTAGATCTATTGACCTTATCTAAAGTTTCTTCCAGATCAATAAATGCACAGAAGACTCTTTTGTTTACTCTCAAACTTTTTTCTATGATCTGCTTCAAGCTAAATATCTGATCTGCACATGATCTCCCTGGCTTAAATCTACATCGAATTTCCCAGATCCTTGCCTTAGTTATTCCCATGACCTTTCCAATAAGTATTTTGGTAAATATTTTTACCACGGTAATTAGTGAGCTAATCGCTCTATAATTAGTATAGTCGCCTTTATCACACTTTCCCTCGTAGACTGGGACGATATTCGCCATTCTCCAATCACTTGGAACTTCACTATTCACAGCACACATATTCATAAATTCGTTCAGCAACACGAACAAATATCCGCCACCGCTCTTAATCATTTCAGCGGTGACACCATCCACACCAGCAACCTTAACATTTTTTAGTTTCTTAATAGCGGAAATAATGTCGCCGATTATTATTCTTCTTCGGCTACCTACAACGGGATTGTCTAACGTATCCTCTTCAATGTGAGGGTTGCTATGCTTCATAGCTTAACCTCCATACAATTTATTTAAAAAATCTTTCATACATTCTTTCACTTAGTCCGAATCCCATACCATTTCACCATCAGCATTCTTAATTTCAGCTATCTCAGTTCTAGTAGTTCCTTTCCTAATTTCAACCCGTTTCCAAAATAATTTCTTGTTTCTTTCAAAATCATCATACTTTTTTTTTTCTTCTCCCGCTTTGATTTTATCCTTGCTTTCTTTGACTAATATCGTGTCTTTTCTGCTTTTATTCCTATAATCATTTTCTCGTCTAGTCCTCTCCTCATTGATAAGACCTTTGATATTCAGCTTTCTCAAGTACGCTTGCTTTTTCCCTTTAACAGCCACGCGGATTTCATCATTCCATCAAGCATCTCGAGTCTTTCTTCCCACTGCCGCTGTACCGCACACTTCAGATGCACTCTTGAAGATGCTATCCCGTAGTATTATCCATGCACTCTCCACATCTTTATTGTCTAATTCAGTCTTCCAGTCTTCTTCACCACCCTTGACCTGGGCTCATTTTTGAAATTAAGAGATAGTGATCCGTTCCGCACTCAGAACTTCACATAACTCTTGTATCCCTTACAAGCCCTCTCAGTCTCTCATCTGCTAGAATAAAGTCAATCATATTGTGGCTTTCGCCTCTGCACCAAGTATACATGTGGATCGTTTTATGTCTGAACCAAGTATTTGTTATAAACAAGCCTTTTTCTAAGCATAAGCTAATCAATTTATAGCCGTTTCCGTTCGTTTTTGAGTCTTAGAAATGATCCAGTACCCTATCGGTGCTGTCGCGTTTCACACCAACCCAGCCATTCATTCCACGAGTAAAATTATTCTTTCGCCAGGATTGCAAGTACCTAATATATCATTCAACGAATCCCAGAAGGTATCTTTTACATTCCTCTTGTCACCATCAACTGGAGCGTAGCATGCTATAATAAATTGCCTTATGATTCCCACTTTCATTCTAACCCATATAGTAATCTAAGAGACACACATTCATACTTTTTGACAAGTTGTTTTGCTCTCTCATTCATAATCAGACCGACTACTTGGGTACTACATGATTCATTATCTACTCCTGACCAAAGTTCGAGTCCGTTCTCTATCTTTTTTATCTCAGATCCCTTCTCCTTTGTTCCTGGTTCACATAAAATATCTAGATTCCTCACGCACATTGTATCCCGCAATTCCTTTTCCTTAAGATCATTACACCTCCAGTATTACAAACACCCAATCTCCATTCATCGCCTGAAACTTTTTCGAGGACATGCGTTTCGTCAACAGAAGTGTCAATCCTATCCGCAGCTGCATTATTATTTGTATTATTCATTGTTGAAAGTATACCTTCAACTGCAATTTGATGCGAGAAATTTATTCCATAAGTATAAAATCATGTCCAAATTGAGCAGCTAAATCATCATAACGCGGGGTGTCCATTCATAACGTCAGTACAACCAAACTTCCATCATGAGGGAAAGTATGAAAACCAAGCCAGGACCAAATGAGTTATGATCGGTTTGTGTTCTGCACTGGCAAAGGCACCAATCTCCTACAGTTTGATCTCTAAGATCATGATTTTCTATTTTACACATTAAATATTGAAGACTCTTTAATTTCAAATTTTCAGAATTGAAGAATTTTGCATTGTTAATCTTCAGAATTGAATAATTTTCCATTGTGAATCTTTCTAATTAAACTAATATTTAAAAAAATGTTGAGAATTACATAATTTTAAACTGTAAACATTTCAGATCAATGAATCTTCAATTGAAAGTCATATAGATTTATAAATTTTAAATTGCAAATCTTTAAAATTTAGTAAATTTCAATCTTAAATTTTCAAAATTGAATAAGCTCAAATTTTAATCTTCAAAATTGAAGAATTTCAAATCTTCATAGTTGAATAATTTTCAATTTTAAATCTTCAAAATTGAACTATTCCAAAAAAAACATTCAAAAATGCATCATTTTCTATTTGACACATTAAATACTGAAGAGTCTTCAGTTGCAAATATTCAGAATTAAACTACATATTCCAAAAAAACGATCAAAAATACATCATTTTGAAATGTAAACATTCAAAATTAATGAATCTCCAATTATAAACCTTGAAAATTGAAGAAATGTGAATTGCAAATTCTTAAAATTGAAGAATTTTCAATTCTAAATATTAAAAATTCAACTATTAAAAAAACATACAAAAAAATAGTGAAACTTTGAATTCTAAATCATTAAAATTGAAGAGTTTATATTTTCAAAATTCACAATGAAAAATTATGCAAGTTTTAAGTTTTACAATAAAAAATTCTAGGATTGAAAACTCTTGTCTTTTAATCTACAAATCAGAAAAATTTAAGAATTGTTCATTATACATCTTTAAAATTTAAGAGTTGCAAGTTGCCGATTAAAATTAAAATTAAAGTTGTATGAAAACCTACGTACTGTAAACTGGGGCTAAGCGGCGCACCCTTGATTCTGCACTTCTAAATGCGATATTTGCTTCTAGGTAAAAAATATAACAGCTTGCAACTAACAATTGTAAAACTTCTATTAAAAAACGTAGAAGAAGCAATATCGCGTTTTGAATACAGAATTAAGTGTGTGCCGCTTTCCGTAAAAAAACGCAGCTTAGTTTACGGTAGCTATGTTGATATTTATTAAAATTTATGATTATTATTAATTATATTTCATAGTTCTTTGAATTCAAGCTTATATTTTAATTCGATAATTAGGCAATCAAAATAAGAAACATGTTATTTTGCTAGTCTATAATAATAAACTTTAACTGGATTTACAAAGCTTTACACACGACATTCAATGTAAGTTTCGTTTTCGCTTCTCCACGTTAGAATTCGAACCCTCGACAGTATACTGAAAAGATATGTAAAATATTTACAATAATAAGTATACATTTGAAAAAAAGACGGAAAGAAATCTTTTTCTACAAACTATGAATCCACCGTCTTCTTTAACAGTCCTTAAATGTTTCTAATCCCAAATAGCGAATAAAAGGTGCCCACAGAACGGAATAATTTATACCCATTCATTCGAACAATTACTTTGACCAAATCCAAACACATTCCCTCCTTTCATTCTCGATTTCTTTTGAAAAATGGATAAATTATGACAAACTACATCAAGTTATAATGTGTGTTCCCTTTTTCCAGTCAATGCCCATAAATCGACGAAGCGTGCGCGGAATACAAGTACAAGCACTTCTTCTTATTATGTGTCATTGCCATGCAAATAAACCCACCACCCGCGTCGTTTCGACTCGCATTTCTATAGATCTCGAGACGCCCCTTAGATATATTGTCCGTGGATATCTCGTCGATCCTCGTGTCTGACTGATTCGTATACAGCGTATTATACAGTATACATAGCCGGAGGAATCGTTCCTTGGGTGCATGTTACGTTCACGCTTGCTGAATACTTGCATGTTCGGTGTACAGTACTTTTGCAGAAAATTTGAGAACCACCAAGAAAGGGTTAAAGTTACGGCGACGAAAAAGAGAAGGGTACTTCTCTTTTTCGGATTATTTAGTGGTCATTCCAACGTCCACTACTCACCTAAGACCGAAAAGAAAAGAAAAAAGTAGGACCTTTTGGATCCAACCACCGCTCGTGTATATTGTCCGCGGTAACTCCCACCCATCATAATATTTGTGCCCACGTCAGCGACTTGAATTATGTTGTAACGACGATGACTTGCAGTTGAGAAATTGCATATAATTGCTTGTAATATTCTTTACTATCTTAATCAACAATATTGGTTTTCATTTCCACATTTTTTTTATATATATATTCTAATCCCACAGGGCTGCCACAGTCTAATTTACTAAAAAGCCTAAAAGTGAAAAAGTGGCAAGAGGTGACTAAAATTGACTAAATGTGACTAACGTGCATTAATAATATGACTAATTTTCTCTTGAATTCAAATTAATTCAATAAAATTCAATGAAATTTTCAAGAATTTTAACGAATACATTCCTGTTTTTTCAATTGGTTCGTTTCATTTTTTAAAGTTTAGAATCACATAATTGAAAATTACATATAATAATCTAAAGGCGTTCCATTCGCAGCTTAAAGTTGGTTCGCAGAGATGCTTTTGTTTTTTTCATTCCTGTTTTTGCAATTGGTTCACTTAATATTTTAAAGTTTAAACACACATAATTTAAAAATGTAATAATGTTTCATTTAATAGATATGAAATTCTTTGGAATCAATTTAAAATGTTCGAAATTGTACAATCACATGAAATTGATAATTGAAAAATAATATTTTTAAAATAAATATATTTTGCGTTTTATTCATTACATTCCTTTAATTTTATTTTTCAGTTGATAAGTTTTTCATTTTTTTTATACTTAAAATACTTGGGATAAAGGAAAAACCAAATTTTTTTTATTTCTAATATTAGTTTTAGTAAAAATAATTAAACTGCTCAAATCTATTTCAATTACAATTTTTTAATTTCAAGCATAAATGGAATCTTTAACCTTTTTAGTTTATCATGTGAAAAAGTCAAAATGATTTCAAATATTATAAAATTTGTATGACTTTCCCTCTTTCAAATCTTTCAAAGCTGTAAATTAAAAAAATTTAAATCGTACTTCTTGATCAGCTTTTAGCTGGAAACGATTTCCAACTGAAATCGTTTAATATTAAGCAACTGTGAATTGAAAGCATGTATCGAAACATTGAAAATTATTTGCTTACTTTTTTAAAAATGTTATCGTTTGAAAATAATTATATTTTATAGTTAATAAATAATGAAAGCCAGCTCTTAGGTAAATCAGTGATTTTAACCTGAAATTATTTCGAAAGTTATCAGGAATTTATGAAAACATTAAAATTTGCACTATTTTTTCAATATCTTCTTTAAAAATGGTCAAATTGGCTTCTCCATAGGCTTATCTTGTATCAAATTTCAAGAGCTTTCAACATGTTCAAGAGAAAAAATGTTAACTTCAATATATTATTAATTAAGAGAACTTAATTCTCAAAAAACAGGTGGATGCACAATTCTGACCAGTAGCGTCAATTCAAAAGAATTCTAATAAATTTTTTTTAATTCAAAAAATTCGAAAAATTCCATTAATTTTAGTAAAATTGTAATAAATTTAGAATAATTCAAGGGAATTAGGGAATCTCGATGAAATTTATAAGAATTTGAGTGAAATGAACAAAATTTTGAAAATAAAAAAATTTCCATTTTATTGAGTAAAATGGGTGTGAACAGATGTCAGGATCAGGAATACGAACAGATTTCATTAATACTTTAAAAGTTCATTGACTTTATTATGTTTAAAGTGAATTTAGAAAAATTTAGGGGAATTCAGAAGAATTTGATGAAATGCGTAAGAATGCTTAATTTTTAATTCAGGGTGAATTAAAAAAATTCAAGAGAATTCCAAAGAATTTATATGAATTCGGGATAAATGAATAAGAATTCAGTGAGAATTCCAAATGAATTGCAAACAAATCCAAAATATCCCATGGATTTCAGTAAAATTGAGTGAATTTAGAAGAATTTAAGGGCATTCAAGAGAGTTCGATGAAATTCATAAGAATTCAAGATGAATTTAAAGGAATACAAGAGAATTCATGAAGATTCAGGAATAGGTATAGACCTGAATTCAATAGTCGTCAACCCACAATTCAAAAATATTTTATAAATTCATTGCATTCATCAAGTTTAAATTGAATTTTGGGAAATTTAAGGAAATTCAAAAGAATTTGATGAAATGCCTAAGATTCCTTAATTTTTAATTCAGGGTGAATTAAAAAAAAAATAATGAAAAGATCTACTGAATTAAGTAGATTTAGAAGAATTCAAGTAAATTCAAAATAATTCAGGGTAGATGAAAAAGATTCAAGAGAATTCCAGAGAATTTGAAAGAATTCAGGATAAATTCATAAGAATCAAAATCCATCCAGCTAAATTCAAAAGAATTCAAATGAATTGGAATTTTTTTCCTAAAAATCAAAAAATTTCCATCGAATTGAGTAAAATGGGAGTGAAAAGAATTCGCGCAAATTTAACAGAATTTAAATTAAATGAACAAAAAAATAAAAACAATGAATTGAATAAAATTTGAGTGGATTTATAGGAATTTAAGGGAAACGAGAAGAATTCGATGAAATTTATAAAATCTCCAGGTGAATTATTTTGAAATTCAGGTGAATTAGGAACTGTTAAAAAATATTTAAATAATTCATTGAATTTGTTTTTGAAGTGAAATTACAAAAATTCAAGGGAATTCAGAAAAATTTGATAAAATGCCTAAGAATTCCTCATTTTTAATTCAGGGTAAATTTAAAAAATTCAAATAAATGGAACAAACTTTTTAAAATTCAAAAAATTCCATTGAAATCAGTGGATTTCAAGGGAATTCCAAAGAATTCAGGGTAAATTCACAGGAATTTAAAAAAAATGTAAAGGAATACAAGAGAATGCATGAAGATTCATAAATAGGTATAGGACCTGAATCCAATAGTGGTTAACTCTTGGGTTCTCTGTTTTAATTTATTGAAAGAAAAGTGACTAAAAAATGATTTGAGAAAACAAAGTGACTAAAAGTGAATTTAGAAAAAAAAATCTTACTAATAGTGACTTATGTGACTGTGTGGCAGCCCCGATCATTTTTGATTCTTTTAATTTGTTTTTAAAGAGTAATAAATTCATGAAGATCGAAATGAAATCTACTTTCTTGTGAACATTTTTTATATACTAAAAAAGAACACCCAAAAAGTTTACAAATCAAAAATAGACTTCGAAACTACCCACCTTTTCGGCTCATTACAGACCAATGTACAATAAATGTACAACAAAAAGAAAAACGAGGGAGAAAAAGAAAGATTCAACCAAACCGACCTCTCACTCTTTCTTTTCTCCATCTTTTTCATACTACTGGGACCAACATGTTTCAAAGCCAATTTAGACTTCTTCATCAGGGGTAATTTGTAGGAAAACAACAGGTAAAAGTAATGAAAACATTATTAGATTAGAAAACCATTATTACCTGAAAATATAAATAGATAATTAATAGCAATTGTTATTTTGATATATATTGTATTCCTTGATTGAAATTGATTTTCACATAGGCAAAATTCTGACAGAAACTATAGTCAATGTATCCAATCTATCCCAAATTTTGTTATATCTCGAAAGATCTCTTCTTAAATTAATAGCTTTGTTATCTTCTCTTTTTATAAATAGCATCTCCATGAATTCTCTTTTTTTTTATTTCTCTCATGATACCAAATCTTAACATCATCCCAATTAAAGTGATGACAAAGTCGTGACCATTTGTCTTTAATAAGCCGAATAAGTGAGTAGTTTCAAAGTCTATTTTTGTTTTGTGAACTTTTTGGGTGTTCTTTTTTAGTACACAAGAAATGTTCATAAGAAAGTAGATTTAATTTTGATCTGTATGAAACTTCAAAAGAGAGACATTAAGTAAAAATTTGTTTCAATCTGCAGGGTTGCCTATGAGTACTATTAAGATTTTTTTAATTGAGGTATAAATGATCGACTCAATTTACCAAAGATATCTACTTTTATAAAAAAAAAAAAATAAATGCAAAACAAAAAATCTTGATGAAATTAGCAATTTTTAGAAATGTGTTATTGTTTGGATTATTACCTTTTTCTATATTGAAAAATAAAATAATCTGAACAGATTGATTCTAAATCAACTCACAAAGAATAATGATGTTTGGTTTCTTTCCATTTCTTTCTTTTCCAAAATTCTCTTAAAAGTGCCCGCAAAGACTAGGTGATAATTCGACGTTGTCGTGACAAAAGGCAGTGGGGGGTTGATTCTGAAGACGTGGGTTGGTTTCTAGTTTAATTGGCTGCTGTTCTTATCGACTTCAGTATCACATAAATACTGTTAACTCCCACTCGGCGATCTCAAGAGGTAGCAGACATAGATCTTAGAGCAAGATGTATCATTGAGTGAAAAGAACAAAGGACTAGAGCAAGAGGCCAGCTTTTAAACAAAAGTTAATTCGGAATCTCATTTCCTTACCTACATTTAAATATTCAACTCTCAAAGAACCCTAAGCAGTCCATCAAAAAATATTCAGGAAATTAATTTAAAGTAAAGTTAATGAATTTTCAGGGATTCGTATGAAACTTTCATTATGTTGCGATACGCAATTTTTGGACGAATCAAGTCTTTCGTTATTTGCCCCGAAGGCATTTCGGGGCAAACTCTTTTAAGGTAAAAAGTCTTAAAGTTTCAAAAGTTTCTAAAAGTCGCAAATATAAGAACTAAGACAACCCGGGTGCTCCAGAGGATTCACTAGGTCGCTTAAACATATTCTTCGGGGAATTGAAAGACCTTGCGTTCCTACGAAGTCTAAAACGCTATTTCGAGAAAACAGGAATAGTCGGAGTTCACCAAGAGGTTTTCCAGGTCAAGTTTTATCATTCTTTGGATTCATTTCAGAGCAAACCCTCCTACGGGATCTAAAAGCCATAATTACGAGGACTACGGCAGCCCGGATGCTCCAGAGAGTTCACCAGGTCACTCAGACATATTATGCGTGGAATTTTAAGATCTTGCGTTCCTGCTTAGGTTAAATTTTTTCTTGATAAGCAAGAATAATCTGGGCTCACCAGGGGTACGTGCTGAAACTTAACTCGATTTAATCTGCAGACAAAAGGCGACGGATTCAAAAAGAGTTGAGTTTGGAAGTAGTCCAGGAGATTCACCAGATCGAGCTTTGACATTTTTCGAATCCATTTAAAAATTAACCCCCCATGAAGACCACAGCAGCTACAACCTTGCTTTATACGATTAACTAGGTCGCTGATACACATTTTACTAGGTTGAATTCGAAATTCTTCAGGAAAATTTAATACCTAACCTACTTCTTAAAAAGTTTAGAGGCTATGTGTAAAAAAAAGAATCTAAACACTTTTTGTTTTGTTTTTTGCTGAAGGTTAGGAGGCTTAATTGCCAAATATTTCTGAGGAAACTTAAATTTCGACCCCGTATGCACTCGAGCGGACCTAGGTCATATTTACTTTTTTGAGAATATTTAATTTAGCCCTCGCAGGGATACAGCGTTTCAAAATTCCTCGAAGAAAATGTTTGAGCGACCTGCGGAATTCTCTGAA
>JAUMHM010000031.1:63046859-63056919 GCA_032362435.1 Melikaiella ostensackeni
AAGGCTTTTTGTTTTGCTGACTATTGATTTTGTGGGATCTTTTTTGAGTTTTTTATACGTATCATCAGTTAGAAGGTTCATGATTTTTTTGTTATAATCTCCTATACTCATTATTACTGTTGTGTTGCCTTTGTCTGCGGGTAATATTATGATGTCTTTATTCTGATTGAGTTCTTTGATTGCGTTTTTCTCTTGTTTTGTTAAGTTTGAGGAGGGAAGTTGGGCTTGGCGTAAGATGTTGGCCGTATGACTGTGATTGGCCGGAGCGCCCACCGTGGGGACTGGTCGAACCTGATTTACATTTGTGCACAATACAGTTAATTAATATTATGTACTCCAACTGGAAATGGTTCATACGGACTTGACTGTTTACATTAGATCTTTGATCGGTTTATGGCAAGGCCATTGCAGGCCATGCCCGAAACCTACAATAAATCGAGACTTCAGTTTAGTTGAATTTTCAAACCAAGAAGATCAATTTTTTAGAAGAGAGTTGAATTTTCAACCTTAAAAATTTTAATTTTCAACAAGAAAGTTATTTTTAACCGAAAACGATGTATTTTTTGCCAAAAAAGATTACTTTTCTATCCGAAAATATGAATTTAAAAAAAAAAATTTATCCAGATATTTGAATTTTTGACCAAATAGTTGAATTTTGAACCTGCAAAGATGAATTTTCAACTGAATGGTGGAATTTTCAAACAAAAAAGTTAAACTTCAATCAGAAGCAGATGCATTTCAACCAAATAGTTGAATTTTTAAGTCAAGAAGGTGAATTTTTGAGAGGAAAGTTGAATTTTCAAATAAGTTGAGTTTTCAAGCTAAAGAGTCGAATGTTTTAAAAAACGTTTGACTTTTAAACCCGAAAAGTTGAATTTTCAACAATTTTTTTCAAGTAAAATATTTAAAAAACATGATTTTAAATAATTTATCCAAATTTAAATTGATTATTAATGAATTTTTTCATCTGTAACTTTTTGAAGTAGATCCGGATACTAAACTACAATTTTTGGACCCCCTCCGAATTTAAAACAAAAAAATTATATTCTTTCGCTCCGCCCTAATCTCGAGTCTTTTTTCTTACAACCGCAGTACCGCACACCTCAGGTGCACTCTTAAGGATAGAATTTAAAATCTACTTTTAATGGAGACATCATCTCGGAAACTGGAATCAGCAAATAACAGTAATATGATTCAACTTTGTCTACTTTATATATATTGGAAAATAAACGTGTAAGATTATGACGTAAGTCGTAAATTTAGCCTCTGGGATGCAGAAATGTTTTTGATTTTTATCCTAAAGTTAAACCTGTAAGAGCAGGTTGGAAGTAATAACCATTAAAATGATAGAATCTTTCGCGGTAAGTACCGGGATTGAGTAATTCAGATTGCAGCTCTCCTTTCCTTGAACATCGCTTTATTTCTGCACTTGTTACATTCATACACTTAACCCAATGCTAAGAAAAATCGAAAACACCTCTAGGAATATTGCCATATCAGCATAAACTTCCTTTAACAAATCATACGTGTCTGTAGCGAATTTTCCAAGTTTCACAAGAAACTTCACGTTGATGCGCTGTTCTATTTTCAGACTCAACGTAATTCAGGCGGAGCTCAGGTAGACGGTCAACTTCGGACAAAGGTTGTACTGAGGGTCGTACAACCTTGAAATTTGGAGGGTTGGGAGGGGGGAGAACACAGATCCGCACCTTGTACCTTGACATGATTCGACCTCAGGAGTCCTAAAATGAGGTTTTTAAAGTGTGTGTGTGAGTGTGTATGTGTCCACAATACTCTTTTTATGACAAAATGAATCGGTTGATGTATTTAGAAGCACTTCATGACTAAATGAAGTTATGATATGTACAGATTTTTAAAGTTTTCTAACGTTTGTAAGAGAAAAACTTTCTTAATTTTCGGAATAAATCAGTATTGTAATTACTAGATTTATTCGTGTTAATGAAATTAAACTATTGAACAATGAGCAATAAGAAACAAGAAATGAATAATAAAAATCGCAGGCGAAATCGACTTTTTCATCCCCTCAGACTCCTTTTACAATCCAAAATACTCTTATCATAGAGAAGCACAGTATTCATAAAATTATCTCAATTTAAGATACACCATATAATGAAGGCGCCCACCAAACAACTTTGCAGCGGTTTTTTGTTATTTTACGATACCTTTAATATGCAAATATGCGCAATACCTGTTGAAAGATCGGAATAATAATTTGTAATCAGCTGTCAGAAACGTTCTATTTCTTTAACTCTTAGGAACACTATCAGACACTGAAAAATAGTTAAGTGTCTTGAGTAAACTAGAACTGATCGTTTATTTTCTGCATTCGATAAAATAGATAAAATTCTCTACGTCCTACATAATCAATGAAGAAAAAATATTAAATTTTGAAAACGTTAATTTTAATCTCTAATTTATTCAGTCTAGACTCCAACAAGACTTAAATGGCCTATAACAATGTATGCACAGTTTGAGTAATAAATTACTCGCGAGCAATCTACACATACTTGCTCGATTAAGTTCGTTAATTAATAATCATTTTGCCACCCAAGGGCGAACTTTCTTAGCTTGTGATAACTGAGTCAACCGACCCCGTTCAATATCAATTTGCGAGATGGAATTTTTCAGGTTATTAATTACACTATCTGCCATCCGGATAACTAATTTAATTAAACTGCTACTGGTCTGGATTAATGATATAAGTGATGCTTCGAGGGAAGTGTGAACAGCGGAACAACTCAGGATACAAAAAATGCACATATCCTATCTTGGTTGATTTATGAGTGAATAATGAATTAATTCAAATGTTAATACATATCGGAATTAAGAAACGTTATTGACTCACAATCCATGCATTTAAGGCAGGGCTGCCACACTGTCACTTAAGTCACTTCTAGTCACTTTTTACTTTCTCATCATTTATGATGGAATGTCTTAGATTCATGTGCATTTGGACCTATCCAGTTTTCGTCAATTCTCGACGTTTTGAGACCCCCTGAGTCAGAAAAAATGGTTTTTGCGATAATGCCTGTCTGTCGGTCTGTTGTTTGACCATGCGGTAACTTTCGAAGGAATTTTCTAATTCAAATTTTTTCTTTCGTACACTGTTTTGTGGTCCAAAAAAAACAGGTCAAGTTCGTGAGCCGGCCTTCTACTGACAATATTTATGGTTCCAACCATGAAAAATGAAACTGAGAAATGTAAAAATTCAGTTTTCCCACGAAACCACGCTAGATACGATAAATAGACAAGAGACCGAAATGATCAGTTTCTGAAAGTTCTACAAAATCGCCTTCCGCCGTTTTTTTAAATAGGGATAATAGTTTTTGTCTTAAATCTGGAAAATGCCATAAGAAAATAAAAAATTCAAATTAATAGTCAAACAACGCAAAAATACAGTGAAAGTTCTAACAGCAAAATTTCTCACCTCAAAAAGACCTGCAAAATTGCCTGTAACCATTTCTTATATCTACATTTTACTCCTGAACTGTCATTAATAAAATTAAAATATTCATAAAAGACTATTTATGTTACTTATGTCGGTTCTAAAACTTGCCAATTTTTCTATTACCAATTCAAAACGTATATTTTGAGCAATTTTGTATTAAATTAAAATTTTCTCATGGTTTCTCACATACTGCAAATTTATGCTGTAAAGTATTCGATTTGTGTGCATTTTGTTTAATTCTTTCTCGCTTCATTTTACCATTTTTCAGCTGAATATAAAAATATAATGTAAAATTTTGATTTTCTCAAATTTAAACTAAGCTCAAAGAATGTCAAGCGCGCGAAGAATTACGCGCGCCCTAGGCGTGCTCAAATTTTGCACGAAGCGTGACGCGGGATGAGAATGTGCCCGCGCAGCGGGCAGATTTTTGAAGATAAAGTCACTATAGTCACTTTTTTAAATGAGAAGATCACTTTAGTCACTTTTCTTTCAATATATTAGAACAGAGAACCTACTGAATTAAGGTGTATATCTATTTCTTCATGTTAATGAATTATTTGAATTCACCCTAAATTCTTTGCAATTCACTTAACTCTACTCAATTAAATATATATATATATATATATATATATCGTTTTTCTTCCTTTTAATTCACCCTGAAGTCTTTTAAACTCGCCTTAAATTCTTACGCATTTTATCCAATTCCTTCGAATTTCCTTAAACTCTTCTAAATTCACTACAGAATTTTATAAATTCAAAGAATTTTTTGAATAGTTTTGAATTGTTTTCAGTTCGGTTGAATTTTTTGAAACATCAGCATTATTTTTAAATTAATTTCATCGAATTCTTCTCATTTTCCTTAAATTCCTCTAAATTCACTAAATCTATTCACTCCCATTCATTCGAATTCAATGGGATTTTTTTAATTTTTAAAAATTTGTTCCATTTCACTTGAGTCTTTCTAATTTCACCTCGAATTCTTTGAAATTAATCTTGAATTCGTACAAATTTCCTGAATTTCTCTGGAATTCCCTTGAATTATTCTAAATTCTCTCTAATTTTACTGAAACTAATGGAATACTTTTTATTTTTTCGATTCATTTAGAGTTCGCTCAGAATTCTTATTGATTTATCCTGAACCTTTTTAAATTCTTTTGAATTCCCTTGAATTTTTGTAAATTCACTCCAGATGCAATAAATTCAGTCAATTTTATCATAGTTTTGAATTGTTTTCAGCTCACATAATTCTTTAAAAATTCACATAGAATTTTGATGAATTTATTCGAATTCATCTCATTTTCCTTAAATTCTTCTAAATTCACAAAGTCTATTCATTCTCATTTGTCTGACTTGAAGGGATTTTTGTTTAGATTTATAATATTTTGGTTTCATTCACTTGAATTATTCTAAATTCATCCTGAATTCTTTGAGATTGATCTTGAATTTCATGGAATTCTCTGGAATTCCCTTGAATTCTCCTAAATTCTAATTTTACTGATATCAATTTAATATTTTGGATTTTGTTTCAATCCTTTTGGAATTCAGCCAGAATCCTTATTGATTTATCCTGAATTCTTTCAAATTGTTTTGAATCCTCTAGAATTTTTGCAAATTCACTCGAAATTCAATGAACTTTAAATGTATTTTTTTACTTTTTTTTAATTCACTTGAATTTTAAAAAAATTCTCTTTGAATTTTGACCAATTTCATTGAATTCTTCTAAATTCATCCCTATTTTACTGAAATCAATGGAATTGTTTAATTTTTTTAAAAATTAATTTGATCTCTGTTGAATTGAACTTGAATTATTTTGAATTCATTCTGAATTCTTATAAATTTAGTTCAATTTTGATAATTTTAGTCCAAATTTAATGAATTCAATAAATTTTTTTAAAGTTTTTAATTGTTTTAAGTTTACTTCAATTTTTTAAAGATTCGCCTTGAATTTTTATGAATTTCATCAACTTCTTCTCATTTTCCTTAAATTCTTCTAAATTCTCTAATTCTATTTACCCCCACTTATCTGTTCATGGAATCCAATGGATTTTTTTTGAATTTCAATAAATTTGTTCCATTCACTTGAATTATACTAAATTTACCCTGAATTATTGTAAATTAATCTTAAATACGTGTGAATTTCATCGAATTCTCTGGAATTCCCTTGAATTATTAAAAATTCGATCTAATTTTACCGAAATCAATGAAATATTTTGGATTTTTTTAATTCATCTGGAACTCAGTTCACTTAAATTCTTATCAATTTTATTGAATTCTTCTCATTTTTTTGCATGAACGTTATTGATCTTCTGGTATATGGTTATTTTTGTACGTAAAAGAAAAATCTATAACGTTCAGAGAAAATGAAAAATAAGTCAGGGAATTTCGGAATTGGGGTTTTGTAGCAACCCTGATTTAATTAATAGGTTTTTCATTTTTATTACAAAATTTTTTTTCAATTCCCTTAAATTTGGATGATTTTGCACTGATTGAATTCACTCTGAATTCTGTTCACTCCCATTTTTTTCAATTCAATGGACATTTTTTTAATTTTCAAAATTTTGTTCAATTCGCTCATGTTCTTGTGAATCTAGTCAAAGTCTCTCAAATTCTTTTAAACTCACTTCAATTTTATTAAAATCAACTTTGTATCAAGTATTTGAATTTTCAGCCAAAAAAGATGTATTCTCAATGAAAAGTTTAATTGTTGAATTTTGTACGAAAAACGATCAATTTTCAACCAAAAATAGAATGGTTGAATTTTCAGTTAAAAAAAATCTATTTTTAACCAAATATTAATATAATAAAAGACTTTTGATTCGAAAGAACTAAATTTTAATGAGAAATAGTTGTATTGGGTTATATTGATTCAGTTCGAATGTAAGCGAAAAAAACAAAAAGGGGAAGTTTCTTGAAAACAAGGGAAAAGAGAGAAATTCTTAGAAAAAAGGGATTAGAAAAAAGAGTGTAAAGTCTGTACTTAGATGCTTTACTTATAAAATAAAGTCACCAATTTCAATTTTTTCAAGCATTAAAAAAAATTACTATTCTCATTTATATTTTCTATGTTTGATGTTACATTCTGCTTAACCACCCCCCGCCCCCACGTCACAAATCATTACAAAACCTGCTCCCCCCCTGTCAGCGTGACGTATTTTTTGGATGGTCCTTAAAAAAGAAAATTGAACCATAGAAAATGAATTTTCAACAAAATAGGTAAATTTCCAACCAAATAGATGTACTTTCAACCAAAAAATGAACTTTTGACAAAGCAGTTCAATTTTCAACAAAAAAGGATGAATTCTCAAAAAAAAAGTTTATATTTGAAAAGAAAGGTTTTAATTTTAATTCAAAAATTGAATTTTCAAACCAAAAAGATAAATTTTCAACAAAAGTGTTGAATTTTCAACCAAGAAAGGTTTTTCAGTCAAGAAAAAAGGAAAATTGCTACCAAATTGTCTAATTATCAACCCAAAAGAAGAATTTTCTACAAAACAGTTGTCTTTTCAACACGAAAATAGGAATTTTGAACAAAAAATATAATTTTCAAGCAAATAGTTGAAATCTCTACCAAAATACCCCCCTGGCAGTGTGACGTATTTCTTGAACGGCCCGTAAAATTGTATTTAAAAATATATCCGCTAATATATACCAAATTAGGTGAAACAATAAGCAATAACTATGCTAAATAAAGTTTGACGATTCTTGGAATCAGATTCGTATATTTGATTTAAAAAATAACTTCATTTGCATGAGAACAATGCACCAATCGGTATCCCTTCGACGATCATCAATCTTCTTTGAACCAGACACGTTGTAACTCGCAATATCTTTCCTTTAGGTACGAACATCTGCGGTAAAAAAAATAATGGTGGCCCATAAAATGTAGCCTTAGATTTTTACTTTTTTCCTGCCCAGCAATATCGAGGACCTGATCAAAATCAGGGTAAAATTCCACTGCAATGAAATCATTTTGAAGTGAATAATGCTGTAGAATCAAACCGGAAATGCTATTTTTCTATTATCTATTATCTGTTCACGCTATTGTGAACTGTCTTATTATATCGATTAACGCATGATTCTCGTCTTTCTGAGGTGAAGAATTCAATTTTTCCGTTTAATGTCAGTTTTACGTTTCAAAAAGGTCGCATTGTCTATTTTGATATTAAGGTTTCGACAAACATCTGCAACGCGTTTCTAAATAACACCTGGCGCCTTCTCGAATTTCGAAATCGCGGCTTTTTCATGGAATAAAGATGATGTTGCGTGTTTCTTCTTTGACAAAGGGTGCAGCTGTATTTTATAAAATTAGGGGATCTGTTGAATATGAAAAGCAAATAATTTTTCTAATAACAGGGTGTCTACTAACTGGGAGAACCGGCAAATAGCCGGGAATTAAAATAAACTACATCACTTCATAAATAGACATGGATCGGGATAACTTTGATAAAAAAAGAGCCTTACGAATGATAAATTACGTAGGGTCAAAAAATATCGAGCAATTGAAGCAGGAGTTGAAGAAACATTTGAAGAAAACTCGAGTGCTGATGACGATGGTGAGTTATTTTTAATTAAAATAATAATAATAATCATCAGTAAAAGTTAAGTATTGAAATTTAATCATTATTTTATGTACTATGAAAAGGCCAAAATTTAATTTAGAAAAATATTTAATTGTACCTAGTTATTATAGTAATTTATTCTAATGTATAAAAATCCAATATTTTTATTCTTAATTATAATTTATTTTAGAACATATTCAGGACGTCAACATCGACAAAATTTTAGAAATTCCTAATTGAAGAGTTCCGAGAATAAAAATTATACCGAGCAGGATTCAAATCTTACAAATGCTCCAAATGTAGAAGCATGTAATATATAATTCCACATAAAAATTAATAACCTCAAACATGAATGGAAATGTGAGAAAGGCACTTTGGAAAACTAAAATACAAACATTATATTTCAGTCAACACCGACAAAAAAGATTTAATATTTTAGTCTTCTTAAAGTTCCCGCCGAACTTCTATTGGCTGCTTCAGTCCAACCGCACTGCGCAAACTCATCTTCCCCCTACGGTTCTATAGTCAGTCAGCTGTCAGCAGTCGCACGCGCCATTTTATGCTTGGCTTTTGTAATTTTGTTTTAATCGGATATTCTAAAAAATGAAAAGTAGGTAGATATAATTTAATATTCAATAATATGTATATCATTTCAAAAATAATTTTTTTCATATGTTAGCATTGAAATTTTTCTCTTCAAGATGGGCGTGGATGCGAATTTTAAAGATGAAGATATGGATGACCAAATTCCTTTCGGACCTGAAGTGAATTACAGATTGGAGAAAGATGGAAATTTGCACTAGAATTCACTATTTTAAGACACCTCATTTTGACATGGAAATCCTCATCGTTTCAGATTTAGCTCAGTTGTTGAAAAGAAAGAAAAGATACGAGTTTTCCCAGAGCGTATAAAAGGATACACTTTACGTAATACGCATATATACAGGAAAATCATATTAAAACTGAGAACTCTGAAAATATCATATCTCAGAACTCTTGAAATTTTCAACTGAATCTAATTTCTTAATTTTATTTAAAATTTTTATTTAGATTTAAATATTTTTTCCTCAATTTGGCAGAAAATAAATGGTCCGACTTATGCCCAATTTGGGCATTGGTCGATCCGAGCGTTACTATCCAGATAGTAACCCAATTAGGCATTGATTGGGGTTTCCAGATGGGGCACAACTATTGATTGGGCAATCTAGTCAGAACCCAATCTGGCCCCAGTCGACTTTCTCACACGGGATGTAATTATTGATAATTTTGTTATGAAATTCTACTTTGTTGAGCAAACCTTTTCAATTTGAATCCTTTCATAATTTTTTTAATGTTTTCAAAAATATCGATTTCTGAAAATAAACTTTATGTTGTATTTTCCAAATTAGGACACATAGATTAGTGATATTTTTTTAAATAACCTTGTAGATTATCTCCGGTTATTAAATCAAGATTCGTTGAAAATTCCTTCTGTGATTCTTTTTTTAATCAAAACTAAAACGTAAATATTTTTGAGTTTTGCTGAAATTAGTTGTATTAATCGCTTTAGATTATTGATGGGAATTGTACTTTAGGGTCAGTGAAAATGAATACACTTAGATTATAATTACTTCAGACGTTTCGGCGCACGATGGTACTAAATGAATTTTAAATAAAGTAGGTTATAAACACATATAATTACATTTGAACTGCCATAATAAAAGATGAAAGATAATTTTTTAAAATCTCTCTTCAATATTTATTTAGCCATTCAACACAGAATATATAAGAGGGAGATTTGCTTTAATTTTTATATTTAAATATGGTATAATTATTTGTTATATTTTATTTAGGTAATTTTTGATTGAAATTTTTGTATTATATAAAAATTTTGATTAAGATTTTTCACACTACCAAATAAAATAAAAGATATTTCTTCATGCAAATTTTTGCTGATTAAAGAATGAGACGACTGAAAGTATGAAATCCAAAGATAACTTTGGCAAAATTTGAAACGAGAATCTTTTAAAATATTTGAAATATCATTAATAAA
>JAUMHM010000031.1:63073926-63089990 GCA_032362435.1 Melikaiella ostensackeni
TACTGACCCTCAATAGTGAAATTCGTAAGGAATGTTGATGTTCGTTATTGGCTTTAGGGACCCTAAAGCCAATAACGAACATCAACATTCCTTACGAGTTTTTCTTTATATTTCATCTTTAAATTGCTGTTTTTAATTATTTCTTGTGTACACCAGGGGGATGCAAAGCATAAGTGTTTTTTCATACATAGGAAGCATTCAATACTCGCAACTAATTTGTAATCTTCATTTTTCGTTTTCAAGTTGAAAGATCGAGGTTATTTTGTCTGACGAAGGTGTTGTTAATTGTATGTAATCGAGCAAATATTATGATTGTCTACAATGTTGATCAGATAATATGGGATTTAGTAAAATCGCTTTTCACAGTGCACGTGTCTGACAGTTAGTGTTAATGACTGATTAAATGATCAAAAGCTCGAATTACGTTTTTTGCAAAGAATTTACTCTTTTAGATAAGATTGCGGTTCTTACATAAGAGATAATTTGCAACACTTTCAAATATTGTAGATTATGTTCAATGGTATTATATTCATAGAGTTAATAAGCTTATTAATATTCTATTTCTTAAAATATATTTTTTTAAAGGTACATTTTTTTCTCTATTAAGGAAGATTTGTAATTTAGTAATTACTGCGGAGATGAGTTAATTATAGACTGTTGCGTGATATTTCTTTCTACTTCAAATAAAATCTATTAAAATATAGAAGCTATCAATCTAAATTTCTTATGAGGAGAAAGATTAATCAACTAATTAGTAAAGAAATGCAAACAAAAATAAGAAAAATTCATTTGCATACTACTTTATATGGGTAATTCTCCACAAGGGGCCACTTTCGCTTTCCTGCATAATAACTTTGAGGAAAGATTTTCAATCATGCTAAAATTTGGTAGATTTATTCTGCTTTATCACTATTCATCATTATTATATTTTAATGTTCAAATTAATTAAATTAGTCTAACTACACAAAAATACACTTTTCTATGTTCCCCACATACAACTGACCAACTTTAGGAAAGTTTTTTTCAAATAAGAGGAATGTAATGAATATTTTGATCATTACCTTTGAAAAGCTTATCTCACAAACTATGATTCCACGATAGACGTTTTTGATTCAACATGTGTTTTAACGCGTTCAAACAGTTTCTTCGAAATTTTTTGTTGGCGGCCGCAATTTACATTTGGATGTCTTTCCGGCAATTCTGTTGAGTTTTTCAGTTTATAAAACCTCAAATCGTGAATAAGTAGATCCACATGATACATCTACGTATGATTCCAGGTAAAAGTGACAAGATTTCCATTCAAACCAATATAAACTAAGATGAAGTCTTACACATTTTTATTATATGTAACTCCGGCCGTTCTTAAATGGTCACTTTTTACCAACCAATTAAATTTTAATGTAAAAGCTGTTTGAAGAAAGTAGATATGAATGTATTCTCCAAAGAACTGTTTAATTCATTCAGTTTTGCGGCTATAGTTTGCGTTCTTCTATGCTTCGTAAACTCCGGTCAATAAACTGCACAATTGAAAAAAAAATATTAATTTTTTTTTTAAGTTATTCTTGTCAAAAATGCCCTGTCTGGAGAACCACCCATATAGAAAGCAGATGTGTATATTATAATCAATCTTAAAAGAAATCATTAGTTACTATCTCATAAGACAGCTTTTTTCAAATGTGAAACAAGAAGTAAAATACTTGGAAAAAGTGATAAAAGTATACATATTAAACTTATCAGTTGAATGAACTCAGCATTTGTGTTATATTTGATTAACTGAATTTTCATGGTATGTGATGATAAGTTATCATGTGGTTTATTAATAAAAAGGCGCCATCGATTATCTTTTAAGGAATCGCTCGCAAAATTTTTACACGAGGCAGGCCTTATCTTCATCTCTACTTTAGTCCCGCAGGAGGCGGTTAAGAATAAAAGTGAGGGCAATAGGGCATATTTCAATAAAAACATTCCAAATCCGAAATTAAATTCAAAGCAACTTTTATAAAGAATTGAGTCCGTTATTTGTGATCTGCGACAACAGCTTGTCTCGTTTTGTCCAGAAACTTCGGCCCATTTCGCACTGAGTGTCTCTATTTTTATCCACATTTTATAGCGCCTCTCTTTCCATTACACCGTGTCATGTGTCATGGTTACAAGTTCCCGTACGAACCGGACGTGTGTGGATTCCACCCACGTGCTCGTGCTCTTACGTTCAAGCACTCGCATTCGCAACGCACCAATAGCAACAGGTGTAAAATGCTTCTAAGTTTTTATGCTTCTAAGAACTGGATCAGTGTCACAATTTCAAAATCAAAATTAAAATATCCGGGGTGAAAAGCGATTTTGAAATTCGGATTCAAAATGCTGCTCCATAAAAATTGTCAAGTTCTGTAAAAAGTGCACGGCGAAAAATGGATACAGGTTTCGGACTCACCACACTGTCGACAGTATTTGACACTTTTTTTGAGCGACAACACTGTTTTGCTACTATTTCGAAGAAAACGACACTAAAGACACTATTTTCTCACAATTGGTCCGCTAATTCTACTATTTCTGTATTTTCCCTTGAGAAGAGGGAAAAATAAAGACTCGAAGTGAAGAAAAGAGAGATTTGGAGAAGTTTGAAGTGGACAATTATAAGGTTAATGAGCTTGATCAAAAATTTGAAACTATTCATTAGAAAAGAGATTCAACAGAGAAAACTTCAAATTGTTAGATAGAAAAAGCTAAGAAATAGTTAGAAGAAACTTTAAATCGGTAGGATTTTACAGGTGCTCTCGTGAAAAATAAAATGCTTGTCGCGGCTGAGAAATTAAAAAAGGAACAACAACTCAAGGATATAGACACCCAAAATTTATCTAAAGGAATTGAATCCAAGAGGAGAAAAGTGGTAAAGATAAAGGAAAGGAAAATTTTCCATTGACAACGTACCAAATAAACTTGAGGAAAACTACTTGAATGTAGCAAAAACACGAAAGAATGCTCCCAAGAAATTAAACGACAAGGATGAATGAGAAACAAATAACAAGGTTGAAGAAAAAACTAAACAACAAGCATCCTTGTTGTTTATTTTTTTGTTCGACCTTGTTATTTGTTAAGGAATTATTTGTTATTTGTTGAGAAACAAACACCAAGGATGAACAAGGAATAAACAAGATGGATAAACAAAAAACAAACAACAAGGATGAACAAGGAACTAATAACAAGGATGGAGAAAAAATAAAATAAAATAAAATTACCACAAAGAATACTTTAAAGTAAATTAAATAGTCAACCCAGCTACAAAAAGAAGCAAATCCGGTAAAGACTGCATTATGATAAAAGCTAATGTATGGAAAAATATTCTGACGTCCTTCTATTCATTATTTCCATTTGTGGAAAGGAAACGGAAAGGAAAATTTGCCAATGACACGTACCAAATAAACTTAAGAAAAACTACTCGCATGTCACAAAAATAAAAATGGATTCTCCCAAGAAATTAAGCGACAAGAATGAACAAGGAACAAACAAATAGGGTGCACAAGAGATAAATAACGAAGATGAACAAAGAAAAAACAACAAAGATGAACAAGGAACAAACAAAAAAGATGAACCAGGAATAAACAACCAGGATAAATACGAAACAAACAACAAGGACGAACAAGGAACAAACAAAAAGGATGAACAAGGAACAATCAATAAGGATGAATAAGGAATAAACACCAAGGACAAACGAAGAACGAACAACAAGGATGAACAGGGAACAAATAACAAGGATGGAGAAGGAATAAACAAAAAGGATTACCACAAAGAATACTTTAAGGTGCATCAAGTAGGCAATCCAGCTACAAAAAGAAGCAAATCCAGTAAAGGCTGCATTTCGAAAAGAATCAAAGACAACCTTCTTCTATTCTTTATTCCTATTTGTGGAAAGAAAAAGGAAAGAAAAATTTGCCAATGACGACGTACTAAATACACTCAAGAAAAACTACTCGGTTGTCACCAAAACAAGAAAGGATTCTCCCAAGAAATTAAAAGATAAGGATGAAAAAAGAACAAACAACAAGGATGGACAAGGAATAAGCAACAAGGATGAATGAGAAACAAATGACAAAGATGATTAAGGAATGAACAACAAGGATGAACAAGGAACAAATAACAAGGATGAACAAGAAACAAGCAACAATAATAAACAAGGAACAAACAACAAGGATGAACAGTGAATAAACAACAAGGATAAATCTAGAACAAACAACAAGGCTGAACAGGGAATAAACAACAAGGATAAACAAAGAACAAAGAACAAGGATGAGTTTGTAAGAAACAACGAGGATGAACTTGCACAAGCAGAAACGATTACCTCAAAGAAAGCTTCCAAATAAATCAAATGGTCAAGCCAGCTGCAAAAAAAATCAAAGCCGGTAAAAACTGCATTTCGAAGAAGACTTAGAAAAAATGTTCTGACTTTCTATTCTTTATTTCGAATTCTGTGAAGAAAAAGGAAAGAAAAATCTGACAATGACGACGTACCAAATAAACCCAAGAAAAACTACTTGGATGTCAAAAAAACAAGAAAGGATTCTCCCAAGAAACTAAGCGAAAAGGATGAACATGGAACAAACAACAAGGATAGGCAAGGAATAAACAACAAGGATAGACAAAGAACAAACAGCAAAGATGAACAAACAACAAGGATAAACAAAGAACAAACAGTAATGACGAACAGGGAACAAATAACAAGGGCGGAGAAGGAACAAACAAAAAGGATGAACAAGAAACAAACAACAAGGATGAACAGGGAATAAACAGCAAAGATAAACAAAGAGCAAACAACAAGGATGAACAGGGAATAAACAACAAGAATAAACAAACAACAAAGATGAACAAGAGATAAACAACAAATTTTTCATTTTTAACATTTATATCGATATGGAAGGGTGGATATTTTTGTTTTTAACAGTTAGCTGAACTGAGACAGGGACATTTTTCATTTTGAACATTTTTATTGAGTTGGGAAGGACAGATGGTAACAGGCATCGTCTGCATATTTTTAGGCCCTATAGGGCTTGCATTTTTTTCATGACCGGTTAAAATGGTTTTAAGGCGGGAAATAAACGGGAATGTTTTGGTTGCATTCAAGCGGCCATCCTATATGTAAGATACAGAAATAAAATATCTGAAATGTTGTATATACCTATACATCTAGAAGTCATAGAATTTGATGACAAATCAATTTAATAATTAAACTGGAATATTTAACTTAATATTTTAGATTTAATACTTTAAACATAAACAGATATTTTCCTTCAATATCTTGTATGTAGCATATAGGTATATATATTTAATGATTTTTACGTTGCTGTTTCTTGTCAGGTTAGTAATTTGTGAACACCGACGGCAGTAGCTGGTTGGTGATTCTTGTCTCGTCGAGATCTCAAGCGTTAAGCACAGAGAGGCGAGGGGTTAGCGATCGGATGGGTGACCATTCGTGATTCTCGCTTAGTCGTGTTTTCGATGCCTTCAACTACTGTCGAGCGGGAGGTTTTACGCCGAGGGTGGGTGTGGGTGCTCGATGCTATCAAATGTCTACATCAAAACTCTTTTGTCGCGAACCGGCTGCGCTCGGGAGTTTAGGTTCTTTGCAGTTTTCCACTCTCCTGACGAAATGTTCAAGCGAATGCGAGCGCTTCTAATAAAAATTCGGCTACAGACGGGGTAGGGGATTTTCGAAGTTGAAAAAAATAATAAATTAAAATAGTTTGTAAACACTATTTGCAAAGGAGATAAATGATTCATCAAAGCTGATCTTTTTATAACAGGAAATGTGTCCGACTTTCTGGTATCTGCAAATTTTGCCTCAGTGATTTTATGCCATCATTCCCATCCAAGAACAAAACGATTAGTAGCTTGCTCGAGATGTTCATATATATTCGAGGGCCCCAATTTCCGATAGCTTTGATTGATTAAACTTGGAATTTGTCACTGTCTGTCTTTCGAACTCTCCATCTGTATTAAATATAAAATAACATCGTCTCATGTATTAAGCAAGAGAGTAATAAAAAAATTAAGAAAGAAATCAAGGCTACATGATAAGAAATATTTTTCGTTTAAGGATCTCAATTTAGTGAATTAGCATGGTAATTGATTTACTTTTTGTCACAGTTGTGTGAAAGAAATCATAGTTGATGAGAATGGAAACAAGCTAAGTTTTTTGTATTTCAAAATAGGGATAATCCACTTTTAAATAATTATTTATTATTATTGCAGGGCTTGGACTCGCGCTACTATTGACACTATTTGACACATTTTTGGCGATGCCACTATTTTGTTACTATTTTGAGCAAAATGTCACTAATATCACTATTTTCACGCGAATGCCGGCTAATGCTTCTATTTCTTCACTTTCCCTTTAAGAATATTTTAAAACTTCTTTGCTGATTTTCTAAAATGACATGTCTACCATCTCAAGTACAGAAATACTGAAAAATAGTCCCAACGGCTAATATATCCAAAAATTTGTTAAGAATACTTTAAATTGATCTAATCTGTTTGGAATTTCCATCGTAGGCCTCGGATTATACGACATTTTTGAGTTTTTCCGACTTTTTTTAAAGAGAAGTTTCTAAAATTGCACCATTTTGATTTGTAACATTCATTCGTGATTATTGGTTGAAAATTGTAAAGTAGAAAATATATGTACCGGAAAATTTTAACCAAAAAATATTGAAAATTAAGATTTTTCAAAAAAAGCTCAACCGAGTTTTGATATTTAATGCTTAAAATACTTGGCAGGCATCCCCAAAACATACTCAGAAAGAAACCGGGATGTTCAAGCTATTTTGAGTGAAAACTGGCTTAGGCTAGGTGCGCTATGAGATGATATAAGTTAAACCAGTACGAGGCGAATAGAAAAACTTTTGAAGTTATAATATTGATAAATGATGAACAAGAGCGGAAAATATTTCTTACCAAATTAAAGCTGGAATATTTATTTTAAAGATAGGAATGCAGTCACATAAATTATATTAGCCATTAATCCCATATTTTATACTGTGTCGCATTTAACATGCAACCATGACAGTCATTGCTACCAAATATCCTAGAAAAAAAATCATTTATAACTTATTCACCTCGTACCAAATAACACTTTTCATAAATATACGTAAAATACATTTTTGATGAAAAATAGACAGTTTTAAAGCCAAAAGTTTGATGAATCAAAGGGATCAGTGAAAGAATAACGAAAGCAATCTAATTCCTCAAAAAATGATAATCTGGCAGCGGACAAAATTTTCATCGCCATGTCAAAAACACATTTATCAATTTTTCAATTCAAAATAGCAAGTAAGTGGTGAAAAGGCTGATTATAGAACTCATTTTTAATATTGCTACTAAAAAAAAAAACAACAGAACTTTTGCTTTAAGAGCCAGTCAATTTTTCCAATCATTCAGTTCGTACTGGTGTACACCTCGCACTGGTGTCTCCTATGCGTTTATTATCAAAAAAAAACTTCATGCTGCTATTTAGCTATGATTTATGCAACTATTAACACTATTTTTTATCTCTGATGTGAGTCCGAGACCTCTTATTGTGCATGTTATTAAAAAAGTCAGAAAGGATGAAAAATAAAGGTTCGAGAGAAGTTCAAAGATTCTGCACCTGCTATATGTCTAATCGTTAACAGGCTCGTAAACGATAATACATTTACAGTAGATAAGCGATAGTCACTTTTTCCAATTATTCGGTTCGTGCTGGTACTCGTACTGGTCTCCCCTATACGTTGATTATTATAAAATCTTCATGCAACTATTTAGCTACTATTTCTCAAGATTTATGCCACTAATGACACTATTTTTTATCTCTAAAGTGAGTCTGAGCCCTGTTCTTATACACACTTTTAAGAAAAGGCAGAATGGGTGAAAAATAAAGGTTTGAAAAAGTTTATCAAGGATTCTACACTTGCTATACGTCTAATCGTTTGCATTCTCGTAAACGATAGCCCTTTTATATCGATAAACGATAGTCATTTTTTCCAGCTATTCACCTTGTACTGATATGCACCTCGTACTGGTGTCCCCTATACGTTTATTATTATAAAAACTTCATTCCACTATTTAGCTGCTATTTCTCAAGACTTATACGACTGTTGACACTATTTTTGATCTCTGAAATGAGTCCGAGCCCTGTTCTTGTACGCACTTTTAAAAACAGAGAGAAAGCGTGAAAGAAAGGTTCGAGAAAAGTTTTTCAAGGATTCTACATCTGCTATACGTTTAATCGTTAGCAGTTTCGTAAGCAGTTTCGATAGCACTTTTACAATCAGTAAACGGTAGTCATTTTTTTTCTAACTTTTCAATTCGTACTGGCATGCACTTCGTACTTGTGTCCCCTACACGTTTTTTATTGAAAAAAAACTTGATACCACTATTTAGCTCCTATTTCTCAAGATTCATGACACTATTGACAGTTATTTTTATCTCTGAAGTGAGTCTCTTATTGGGCATACTTTCAAAAAAGTCAGAAGGGGTAGAAAATAAAGGTTCGAGAAAAGTTCAGCAAGGATTTAACACCAGCTATACGTCTAATCGTTAGCAGTCTCGTAAGCGATAGCACTCTTATAGTCGATAAATGATAGTCACTTTTCCCAATTATTCATTTCGTACTGGTGTCCTCTATAGGTTTATCATTCAAAAACTTTATGCCTCTATTTAGCCTCTATTTTTCATGAAGGAATGTATGAAATGTATGGAGAACAATTATTTATAAGAATAGGAGTTATGTCTGAAACAAAAGATTTTTGGATACTAATGGTTCCATGTGAAGAGAGTTTTTTAGTGGAGTAGTACAATGACTTTGCGAAGCTCTTCACCTGGGGTGATTGCTAGAGAGAATGATCAGCGACCCGTGTCGAAGCGGTGTTGTGAGATGACTGTGTCGTTTAAATGAACAACCTGCGACTTCTATATTGATCTAAAACCTATCCCTTCTCGTACACATCCCTTACTTTCCCATACCATATAAAGTCCTTGAGCCCTGGAAGTATAACGAGGTTATAACCGAAAGAGTTACGCTTACCCCGAAAGGGATTTGACTTAATGTTATAATAGTAAAAAATTCTACTATTGGCACTATAGTATATTTGATTTCTGAAGCGAGTCCGAGTCTTATTCTTGTACATACTTTTTTAAAAAGGCAGAAAGGGTGAAAAAGAAAAGTTCGAGAAAAGTTCATTAATGATTCTACACCTCCTATACGTCTGATCGTTAGTAGTCTCGTAAACAATAGCACTTTTACAGTCGGTAAACGATAGTCACTTTTTCTAATATTATTCAGTTTGTACTGGCATACACCGCGTACTGGTTTCCCCTATACGTTTATTATTCAAAAACTTCATACGATTATTTAGCCTCTATTTTTCAAGATTTATGCCACTATCGACAGTATTTTTCATCACGGAAGTGAGTCTGATCCCTCTTACTATATTGTACATACTTTTTAAGAAGTTAGAAAGGGGGAAAAATAAAGGTTAGACAGTAGAAAAAAGTTCATTAAGGATTCTACACCTGCTATGAGTCTAATCGTTACCAGTTACGTAAACGATAGTCACTCTTTCCAATTATTCAGTTCGTACTGGCATGCACATCATACTGGTGTCCCCTATACGTTTATCATTATAAAAACTTCATGCCACTAGGACACCTGATATACGTCTAATCATTTGCATTCTCGTGAACGATAGCACTTATATATTCGCTAAACGAAAATCACTTTTTCCAATTATTCAGTTCTTACGGGCATGCACCTCGTACTGGTGTCCTCTATACGTTTTTTATTGAAAAAATCTTTATACCACTATTTAGCCTCTATTTCTCAAGATTTATGCCACTATTGACCGTTTTTTATCTCTGAAGTGCGTCCGAGCCCTCTTATTGGACATACATTTGCGAGAGTCAGAAAGGGTGAAAAATAAAAGTTCGAGAAGAGTTCATCAAGGATTCTACGACTGCCACACGTCTAATCGTTAGCAGTCTCGTGAACGATAGCACTTCCATAGTCGATGAACAATAGTCACTTTTTCCAATTATTCAGTTCGTACTGGTGTCCTTAATATGAATCTTGATATATGAATATATGAATCTTGGAATGATATCTCTATATGAATCTTGATAAATAGAGCCTAAATAGTAGCATGAAGTTTTTTAATAATAAACGTATAGACGTTTATTATTTAAAAACTTCATGCTGCTATTTACCCCCTATTCGTCAAGATTTATGCCACTATTGAGAGTATTTTTTACCTCTGTAGTGGATCAGAGCCCTCTTATCGTGCATACTTTTAAAAAAAGTTGGAAAGGGTGAAAAATAAGGGGTCGAAAGTAGAGAAAAGTTCATCAAGGATTCTACACCTGCTACACGTCTAATTGTTAGCAGTCTCGTAAGCGGTAGCACCGTTCTTCCAGGTACTCCTGGAAGAACTTCTTGTTCCCGCTAATGTACGCGCCTTGTCGCGTTTAATCGACCTAAGAATCTGACTTTTTAGTCTAGTCGATGCGTTTCAGCAACACGTCATAACATACATTTCAAGTCCCTTTCGCCGAGGGCGGTCAATCTTAGACAACCTCGTACAGACCTTAGAGACTCTTGAGTCAACGAGGGCGATCGAACACCAAAAACTGGACAACCGGGTTTCAGCCACGCAAGAAGAGTCTCTCCGGCTCCTGTCAAATGGTGTCTGCCGATATTTTTACGATACGGGACCCCTTCATTCCGTCGCGCCGTAATATCGTTTCACGTAACCTCGACGCACGCTTAGTAGCTGCCAAAGTAATTATCCGAAGCATCAAAGAAACACTCGCTGAGTTACAACTTACAATGCCTTCTCCTTTCACCTTTTCTTGCCTTCTCTGGAACTAGCGCTTCGGGTAAATGTTGAAAATTTTGCAGAATGCCGTAAACTTCACGTACACTAAAAATTCTTGAAGGTTAGATCAGGCAAAAGTTCGTAGAAAGGGGAAAAAGTGGGATTTTATTGGTCTTGCGGTCAGCAGCAAGTTAGTTGCATTTCCTCTAAGAAATTGTTGTCATTTTATTTCCTTAGGCTTAGAGGAATCGGACTATTCATTTTTAAGTGCTCCCTTCTTATGACTTTGAGAATTTAAAATTTGATCATCATATAATAAGTTTTAGAATGTTGCCTAATTTTTTCTTTGTAATAGGATTTGAATCAACAGGGTTTTGTTTAGGGTTAGGGCGTAGTGTAAAATACAAAATTTAGAAAATTAAAGACCCTGGGGTAGTATTCTTTTGCGTTCTGTATAAAAAGCAACTGCTGTGCAAAATTTGGTTCGATCAAAAACAAGTTTTTTCATCAATTTTGCCAAAATTGCCCGGAAAATCCGAAAAAAACATGTTCTTCTTGATTTAATTCAAAATAATTTGGTTGAATAGGAAAAATCTTAGAAATAAAAGTTGTAGATCTCTATGGAATACATCTTTTTTGTTGTATTATTTTTTTTTGCATTGAAACGATTTTTCTCACGAAAAATCGAAAAAAGGGTGAATAAAATAGAAAGATTTTTTGAAATCATTGGGCATTTTTAATTTCACTTACTAATGGACTCCATAAAAATGCACATCACCATCTTCGACACCTAAAAACCTGAATTCCATAGTTTTTTATTGTTATGCAAAATTCCTCAAAACTTTTCTTATAAAATTCAAATGAAATTTTTTTCTTTGAACTCCTAGTGGAAAAACGTTCACAAAAAAGTTAAAAAGCTGCAAACATGTTTACAGAAAACTACAACTAAATACCATTAATTACAGCAAAAATTGCAGGAAAGATTAACTTTTGTCTATTATTCAAACGATTTTTGTACATTTTTGTACTTAGTTGCAAGCTTTATCGAATGTTATGTTTTATTGTAGTTGTAATATTTAACAAGAAAGTACACAAATTTACAATTTTTGCATTCACCTATTAGTTTTTTTTCAAGTATGATGACAAATATTTAAGTGTAATAATCTCTATAAAATCGAAAAAAGTTAAGTTTTACTTGAGGCTCTGAAACTTAAAACTTTATTTTTTATTTTCTACAGATGATTGCATCTTAATATTCTATAGTTTGAGCATAAAAGCTTTTTTGTATCCAATGACAATCACTTGCACACTGGCACAGTTTAATGTAAAATTATCTACATACAGTGTTTCAAATATTTTATCATCCTGGGTCGAAAAAGAACAACTTTTTGTATGCAAATGTGATCAATTCTTCATTCTTGCATACTTTCTCGAAAAATATTGAAAATATAATAAAATACAAAATATGTCTGAATAATAAACGAAATTTCTTAGTTCCTGTAATTTTTGTTGTAATTTATTTTATCTGTTTGTATTTTCCTGTGAAAATGTTTGTAGTCTTTTCTGCTTATTTGTAAAAAAAATTTTCACCAAGGATTGAAAGGAAATTTATTTATATTTTTTTTAATGATTCATGTGAAATTTTGAATAACAAACAAAACCTACCCAATTAGGGTTTTTAAGAGTCGAATATTGTGATTTATATTTTTCATGAAGTCCACTAGTTACTTAAATTAAAAATGGCTAACGATTTTGAAAAATGTCCAAATTTTTTCTATTTCTTTCTACAAGTATTATTTGAAGACTTTTTCAATGTAACCAATAATTTTGAAATGAATAAAAAGATGTTTTTTTTTATTTTCTGGGCAATTTTGACAAATTTGATCAGAAAAATTTCTTTTGATCGGAACCAAATTTTACATAGTTGCTTTTTATGTAATAAAAAATAGCACCTTAGGGGCTTTGATATTCAGAAATTTGTATTTTACGTTAGTGTCGGTTTTGTAGAGGAAATCACATTTTCAGTTTTTTCTAAATTTATCCTGAGCCGTGATTTGTAAATTTTGTTTATTGGAGATTGAGATAATAATGAAAAATATTATTATGATGCAAATTATGTGATGGATTAAAAATTATAATCAGGCTAAGCAGAGCTATAAATGTTTATGTCGATTAAGACCTCGCTTCAGCGATCTAAGCGATATAAGCGATATACGGACACACTATCGGGGGTTCGAATCCTCGTACCCATGGTGTTTTATGAATTCATTCAAACTTATAAAATTTGTCATAGTACAATTATACTAATTATAGGGTAGGCTGTGAATCCCGCAATAATTCTTACTAATTTTTTCAAAGTAGTAAATTCGTAAATTTTACCACGGGTTTATTATGAATGTTATTAAAACCACGTACATTAGGGCGTATCAAAAAAATTAAAATTTGGTGTTTCGTTTTCCGGGATAGGGGTAGGAGGGGGCTTAAAAGTTTCTAGTGGATGCCAAAATGACTTCCTGAAAGTCTGAGGAAAAAAAAAGTTCTTTCAGTTCCAACAACGCGGTCAAGGATCAAAAACACGAAAAATTGAATTGCTTTCGTTATTTTCAAGTAAATAACTTTTTTTATGGCCCAAGTGAACAGTAAAAGTTGTATACTATTCTATTGTAAGTGTCTATGCAGTATAGACCTCACCAAAAAAGATCTCATGTTGGAACACTCAAGTTGAAGTACACAACAGAAGATAATTTTTGATCAGATCTATACTGCAAAGGCACTTACTCGTATATGAGCATAGTATACAACTTTTACCGTTCACTCGATACAGAAAAAAAAATATTGGCTTAAAAATAGCGAGGAAAATGAAAATTTTAGTGATTTTTACCATTTTCGGTACTTTAACTTGAGTGTGCGATGCGAACGTAAGATAATTTTTGCTGCTGTCTATACTGCATATAAACTCATATTATCATAGTAACACAACTTTCACGGTTCACTTGAATCAGAAAAAAAAACAGTTATTGACCTGGAGATAACGAGAAAAATACCATTTTTCGTGATTTTTGACATTTTTAGTTACTTTAACTTGAGTCCGCGCACATAAGATACTTTTTTATGAGTTTTATACTACATAGGCACTTATATCGTCATATTATACAACTTTTACCGTTCACTCGGATAAAAAAAAAATTATTGACTTGAAAATAAAGAGAAAAGTTTAATTTTTCGTGATTTTGTCCTTTGACCGCGTTGTGCAAACTGAGAGAATCATTTTTTTTATTCAAACTTTCAGCAAGTTATTTTAGCAGTCACTAGAAACTTTTCAGCCCCCCCCCCCCGGGAAAGAACAACATTCATTATTTTCAATACGCCCTAATATACATCAATTCAACGAATTTGTTACAACTTTCTTAAATTTCTTTTTAAAAATTGAATTTTTGAAACAAGAAAGTCATACTGTAGCTTGTGTACATTTACGAGCTTATAACTTTCTCCTGAAAAAAAATGCAAAATTCGAACCAATAATGCCATCAGCACTAAAAAAGACTTGAATTACCTCCTTGCAGTTCGATTAATTGCATAACGAGTTACAGGAAAGTTTTCACACAAACTTGTTTGGAATTAATTAAAAGTTTCTGATACAGAATCTTGTTGAAGAGAATCAGCGACGATTTCTGTTATTCCGCTTGTCAAATGAACATGCTGTTTTTTATGTAGCTGATTAATCTATAAAAAATCGACTGCGAGGAATAGGCTTCTCTCAAAGATCGAAATGGAATCTACTCTCTTATGAAAATTTTTTAAGTATTAAAAAAGAACACCCGAAAAGTTCCCAAATGAAAAATAGACTTCGAAACTACCCACTTTTACGGCTCATTAGAGACAAAAGTACAATAAATGTACAACAAAAGAAGAGGGAGAGAAAGAAAAAGTCAACCAAACCAACCTCTTACTCTTTCTTTTCTCCGTCTTTTTACACTATTGGGGTCCAACATGTTTCGAAGCCAATTTAGACTTCCTCATCAGGAGTAATTTATAGGAAAACTACAGTTATAAATAATGAAACCTATATTAATGAAATTCAAATACAACCTGAAAATAAGAATAGAATTTAACATCAAATTTTCTTTGGTCAATTTTTCTATTTGTTTATTAATATCAAAAATCTTTAAGATCGAAATAAAAACTACTTTATTATAAAAAATTTCTCTACTGAAATAGAAAACACCAGAAAATTCTGCGTATCTGTGCATGGCAAACTTTTTAAACCAAATTCAAGATAGATTTCTTAAATTTATTGGCAGTCTTATTAAAAGTTTCTTTATTTCTTTTTATGTTGAAATCTGAACCTACTTTCTTGTAAATATCAAATACCTTTTTTTTTGAAAAAACACATGAATCTGGTACTTTATCAATAAATCTTTTTGTAATGCATCCAATCTCAGTTTTTTACTAATTGAAAAATTCTTTAATATTTTTCACCGGTTAAAATCGAAAAGAATTTTTGCTGTGAACAATCAGTTTCTCATAAATGAAAATTTGTATGAAAAAAGTGGATTACTGTCTCTATGTTTTAAAAAATTAACAAAATTTTAAATTTTAATAATTAAGTCTTGTTGATGATAAAATGTTTTGACTATCTATTTTGTGTTCTTGACATAATCGAAATGTTTGTTCAATTAGTGTTTGTGGTGAATTGTCATTGGATTACAATTTTTGGATTTTCTACACGAGAAGCTAATTTTTTATCTATTCCGAGTTTTCCGTTTTGGTATTATGGATTTCAGTGAAATTGCTAATAATTTGGGAATGTGATGAACGTGATTGGAGGTGAAAAATATTAAACAATTTTATTCAATTAGTAAAAAACTACGATTGGATGCATTACAAAAAGATTTACTGATAAAGTACAAGATTCATGGGTTTTTCCAAAAAAGATATTTGATATTAACAAGAAAGTAGGTTTAGACCTTAAGATTAAAAGTTCTAAAGAAAATTTTAATGAGACTACCAATAAATTTGAGAAATCCATATCGAATTTGGTTGAAAAAGTTTGCCATGCGCAGATACAAGAACTTTTTGGTTTTTTGTATTTTAGTGCAAAGGAAAATTCGTAAAAAAGTAGATTTCATTTTGATCTTAAAGATTTCTGATATTAATAAGAAAATAGAAAAATTGACTAAACAAAATTTGGTATTAATTTCTTTATTTTTATTTTCAGGTAATATT
>JAUMHM010000031.1:63090090-63120260 GCA_032362435.1 Melikaiella ostensackeni
TAGAAATGTATTATTGGTTTGGATTATCACCTTTTTCTTTTTGAAAAATGGAATAATCTGAATAGATTGGTTCTAAACCAACCCATAAAATAAAAAATTAACTTCCTGCGTAGAAAATCCAAAAATTATAACCCAATATTTTGTAACAATTCACAACACTAATTGAACAAACATTTCAATGACGTCAAGAACACAAAATAGTTAGTCAAAACATTTTATCATCAATAAGATTCAATTATTAAAATTTAAAATTTGGTTAATTATTTAATACATAAAGACAGTAATCCACCTTTTTAATACAAATTTTAATTTATGAGAAATAGATTCTTCACAGTGAAAATTCTTTTTGATTTTAACTGGGAAGAAACTTTAGAAATACAAAGTTCAGTGTTTAAAGTCACGCTGTAAACTGACATTGGTTGGCAACAAGAGACCTCACAGAAATTCTCATATTTTTGGAAATTCATTTCAAACCTCTTTTAGGAGAGGCGAACGACTAAGACCCTATATTTTCTCACTACATAGCTATCCCAATGTTAGGCGAAACAATCGCTTTTAACGACTGTATCGTCCAACTTATCCTCGTAAAAACGACGTGTTCGACGAATGTGAACAGATTTCAGACAAATTATTCAAAAAGTCTTAGCCTTAAATATCAGGATTATGAAATTAGTCCAATCACACAATAATAAGGTAGAAAAATATTTTCACCTTCAAATATGAAAATCATAAACAGAAAGCGGACGAGCCCAGTCTGAAGTTGCGCACCGAGCCTAAGCTCGGCTCCCTCGTTGCGGAGAGCCCCTGAACCGAGCAAGAGAACATGCGCGCGCACTCAGTGCTGTCCGCCAATCACAGTCACTGACATTCAGATGCTCGCGCGCACTCTCCCACCACTTCCCCCCATGCGGCGGTTCTCCGCAACAAGAAAGCCTAGCCTGGGCTAGGTGCATAACTTCAGAGTGGGTTCATCCGCTCTCTGATCATAAAGATATCAACAATTAAAAATAAAAACCTAGTCGAAAAAATTATTAATGCAGTACTTATTAATGGTCATAATAATAGAATGTATATAATTTTCATATAGCATCTTTCTCTGAGTACCATTTTTTATCAGCGTTAAAAACCGACTGTTTCGCTTAACATTGAGATAGCTATGTAGTGAAAAAATAAAGGGTCTTAGTCGCTCGTCTCTCCTACAAATGATTTGAAATGAATTTCCAAAAATATGTGAATTTGTGTGAGGTCTCTTGTTGACAGTCAATGTCAGTCTATGGCGTGACTTTGAACACTGCACTTCGTATTTCTAAAGTTTCTTCCCAGTTAGAATAAAAAAAAATTGTACTGTGAAGAATCTGTTTCTCATAAATTAAAATTTATATTTAAAAAGTGGATTACTGTCTCTGTGTTTCAAAAAATTACCAAAATTTTAAATTTTAATAATTAAATCTTGACGATGATGAAATGTTTTGACTATCTATTTTGTGTTCTTGACATAATTGAAATGTTTGTTCAATTAGTGTTGTGGTAAATTGCTACAAAACACTGAATTACAATTTTTTTATTTTCTACACTGGAAGTTAATTTAGTATCATTTCTGATTTTCTCTCTGCTATTATGGATTTCAGAGAAATTGATAAAAATTGGGGGAATAGGATGGATGTGACTGGAGGACCCGTGAAAAATATTAAAGAATATTATTCGAATAGTAAAAAACTAAGATTGAATGTATAAAAGAAATATTTCTTGATAAAGTGCAAGATTCATGGGTTTTTCCAAAACTGTAGTTTTTCTATAAATTACCATTGATGGGTAAGTTTCTTTTTAAAAGGAACTAGTTATCGTTATCGTTACCGATTCAAAATGTAAAGTTTTTTTTTGGTTGCATTCCCCCAAAAAAGTAACTATCATTACTTTTTTAATTACTTTTGTATTTTAGAAATATATATCCAAATTTACATTTTACAAAACTTTATTCATAACTTTTGAGCGATAGATGTTACACTTTTGAATAGAAGTCGTAGGTTAGTCATAACCCACTAAATATTTCTGAAACAAGGAATGTTTTAGAAAATTTTGAATTTCAGTGTGTAAGAAAAATTTCAGCTTTCCTATTTTGGGCTATAAATCTCTTTGGCTCTGAAAATTCATTATTTATTTCTAAAAGTATTTCTTCAGACTTACAGTTATGACTTCCACTTCTAGAAGATTTACAATATTCTATGTCCAAGAGAAAATTTTTTAAAAGACGATGAATTTTCGACAAAATACATAAATTTTCAAATAAAAAAGAGAAATATCCAACTAAATAGATGAATTTCAACTAAACAATATAAATTTCAAACCAAAAATGTAATGGTTAAATTTCCATTTGAAAAATGAATGTTTTCCCAAGAAAATGTTAACAAAATACTTAATTTTTCAACGAAAGAGATGAATTTTCAACTGAAATGATGAAGCATCAACCAAAAAAATAACTATTTTGACAAAGTAGTTCAACTTTCAACCAAAAAAGATGAATTCTCAATGATAAAGGTGACAGTTGAAATTTCAACCAGAATAGATTTTCATTTTGAATCAAATACAGTTGAACTCAACCAAAAAGATAATTTTTTACCAAAAAAAACGAATCTTTAACAAAATAAATCAATTTTTTTTAATTGAAAAAAATAATTTTGAACGAAAAAAGATGAACTCTTAACAAAAACTGTAATAGTGGATATTTCAAACGAAAAATATTTTCATTTTAAATCAAACACAATTACATTCAACCAAAAAACAATTTTTCAACAAAATAATTGAATATGCAGTCAAGACAGAAAAAAATCAACCAGATTGTTGAAGGTTCAAGTCAAAAAGGCGAATTCTCAACAAAAAAGTTGATTTTCCACCAAATAATAAAATTCCTGTCCAAAGAAGCTCAATTCTCAATGAAAAATGTAATATTTTAAAATTCAGCCAAAAAAGACGAATTTTCAACAAAATAATTAAATTTGAAACCAAAAAAATAAATTTTCAACCAAGAACATAACTTTTCACCAAAAAAGACGAATTTTAAGCAAAATACATGAATTTTTAACTAAAAAAGATCAATTTTCAACCAATAATGGAAAAGTTAAATTTTCATTTGTTAGAATTAATTTTTAACAGTGAAAGATGAATCCTCAAGAAAAAATGTAATAGTTGATATTTCAACCAAAAAACAGTTTGATTTTAAGTTAAAACAGTGATATTCAACCAAAAAAAGAATTTTCATCAAAATAGTTGAATTTTCAGTCAAGAGAGAGATGAAATCAACCAGGTTGTTGAAATTTCAAAACAAAAAGACGAGTTTTCAACAAAAAAGTTGCTTTTCAACTAAATAGTAAAATTTTTATAAAAAAAAAGAATTCTCAATGAAAAATGTAATAGATGAAATTTCAACTAAAAAAGACGAATTTTTAACGAAATTATTTAATTTAAAGTCAAAAAGATGAATTTCTCATAAAATAAATGATTTTTCATTTGAAAAAGATGAATTTTCAACGAAGAAGATTAATTTTCTTTCAGAAGAAGACAAATTTTGGATAAAATATAAGAATTTTCAACTCAAAAAGATCAATTTTCAACCAAAAATGTCATAGTTAAATTTTCAATTAAAAAAATTAATGTTCAAGGAAAAAAGTTGAATCATCAACTAAAAGTGTAATAGTTTATATATTTCAACAACAACAAATTTTCATTTTAAATCAAAAACAGTTCAATTCAACCAAAAAACTAATTTTCAACAATCAGTTAAATTTTCAACCGAATGAAATGATTTTCTTTCAAAATCGTTCAATTTCGAACAAATTAATTAAATTTTCAACCAAATAATAGAATTTTTATCCAAAGAAGATGAATTTTCAACTAAAAGAATAAATAAAATAACTGGAATAGTTAAATTTTCGGTGAAAAAAATTCATTATCAATCGAAGAGAAATTAATATTTAACTCTGTAATTATTTTTTTATTTCTTTCTTAGTATTTTTATAGATTTTAGAAAATTTTGAATCCCAGGGTGGAAGAAACATTTCAATTTTTCTCTATTGGGCTATAAATCTTTATAGCTATCTGCCGCCACCATTTGAATAGTAAAAATGAAAAAAAAAGTTGGAAAAGCAATAAAATTGATTGATTGTTGTGAAAAAGACTTGTGAACTACATTTCGAAAGTAACTGAAAAATTACCGATTTTTATAGTTACTGTTACTGAAAAAAATGCAACTAGTTACCAATTCGTTACTTACTAGTAGCTAATTAAAAGGAACTAGTTTCTTCCCATCGCTGTAAATTACCCATGATGAGGAATTCTAAATTAGCTTTGAAATATGCTGGTCCCCAGTTGTATAAAAAAGACCGAGAGAAGAAAGAGTGAGAGGTTGGTTTGGTTGACTCTTTCTTTTTCCCCTCTTTTTTCTTTTGTTGTACATTAATAGTACATTAATATCTAATGAGCCGTGAAAATGGGTAGATTTGAAGCCTATTTTTGATTTGTGGACTTTTTGGGTGGTTTTTTTAGTACACGAAAAATTTCTGTAAGAAAGTAGATTTCATTCCGATCTTTAAGAAATTTATAAGAGAGACATTAAGCAAAAATTTGTTCCAACCTGCTGGGTTGCCTGTGCATACTATAAAGATTTCTTTTAGTTGAGGTATCAATGATTAACTTAATTTACCAAAAGATATCTATTTTTATTTAAATATAGTACACAAAAAATTGAGGAAGCTAGCAATTTTCAGAAATGTTATTGTTTTGGATTATTACCTTTTTCTATTTTAAAAATGGAATAATCTGAATAGATTGGTTCTGAATCAACCTATAGAATAAGCTTCCTTCTGAGGCGGCATACAAGCTTTCAAGATACCTGAAGGTAGTACTCTCCGGACAATATAACTTATCTTTACACGGCAGTAACTACAATCGCAACTTTTTTAAGGACCGCTCGAGGGAATCGTCGCGCGCGACATAATACAAAAGCCTCGTAAAACATCTTTTAAAAAACCGCCGGCAGATTGTCTCTCTTTCTCTCCTCTCTCTCCATGACACCTTGTTACACGCGTCTTAAAAGTGGTTTTGCCGGGTTAAACGTTTTATGATACGAACAACAGATAACACTTTGGGATCGTTAGGCAGATTATTACTGATCGCAAGGTCAATGCACCACCGAAAATTTCCATTAAAATACTTTAATAATCCATAATTCACATCTTACAGTACGTTCAGGCCTCACAGACCGGTCCCTATATCCTAATTTTTTTTATTTTAAATAAAATCGAGCTGTCTAGACGTTGCTCTCTTTCGGTGTCATAAATATCTTGGAATCTCTTCTTTAGTATTCTTTAGTACCTTTAGGATCCTGTAGGACCCACTATTGTCTCTTAAGCCTAACAAAAATCATTTAATTTCATTTTACCGGAAGTCTAAATGTTTTTCTAATAAAATGGAAAATGTAATGTAATTTTCTTTATGTTAAAATGTCACAGAATGAGTGTACATTACTAGCGGAAATTATCTACAAGTCTGTTTTTTGAACAAACAAATATCCGCCACCGCTCTTAAGCATTTCAGCGGAGATGCCATCCACACCAACAGCCTTACCATTCTTTAGTTTCTTAATTGCAATGCAATGCAAAATATAATATCGTGGATATCGATTCTTTTTTCGCCACCTACAACGGGATTTCCTAACATATCCTTTTCTGTGTCACAGTTCTTATGCTTCATAGCTTGACATCCATACAGTTTCTTGAAAAAATCACCTACAGTCTTTCACTTTACCCTATTTTTTATTCCATATGGACTGTGAGGCCTGAAATTTGTTCAAAATTGTGTTAGTAGGTTTTTCAGTTTTTTCTTATATCATAAAATATCTTTAATTTACATGAATAAATTGAAAAATCAAAAGACCACTTGCAAATGCTGATGTTTCTGAAGCAAACCTGATCACAAAAGTCCTCAGCCTTTACCCAGAAAAATCACACGAAATGAAAAATGATTTAAACGCAAAGAGCTCGTGTTTCTTCTAGATACCTCCTCCCTTTAATGTCCAATAATTGGATATTACTAGCCATAGCTCGAAAATTAAAAGGCAAGTCTAATTATCATCCTCGGACTTCAAAGAAGGTAAACTCGCTTTTCCCTTTCTTTTGCTCTATCCACGATGAGAGCACCGCTTCTTATGATCCTTTCAAAATGCCGGTCCCTACTCGCAGGATTCATATATTATGTATCTTCGGATCTGTCGTCGAGGGGGCAGGGAGGATCATTTTTCAATTTTACGACTATAAATCATCTAATAAGAATAAAGGGATATCTATAGGATCTACCAATATGGTTTTGGGTCAGATTTAGAAACTTTGGGGGTTTATCGAACCCTCCAGAAAATAAAAGAATATTTTAATATCCCTATGATCCTATATCATTAATTCACACAAAAAGACTGCCCAGATGTCTCATTCACTTGTCGGAAGCTGAAGAGATTCAAGTGACTTTTTAATACCTTTTGTAATCTTTCATAATTTCTCTGCCCGCACGATCATTTAGCATTCCTAATAGATCATCAATCAAATTGTATGCGTTTTGAAAAATGAAGTTTTAATTTCTCCAAAGGACCAATTATTTTCTCATTTTTCAAAGGATAAAGAAAAGAAACCGAATCAAATGATCATTGATCGTTTTCGAAACTCATGATTCTTTTACTGGAAAAGAAAAGTAGGAAGAAGATGAGGTTGATTGAAGATCACATCCATTCCATTAGATACTGAAAGCATCAGAAGAAATCTACCATCCAAGGTAAAAAGAGACGTAAGTGACTTTGTGGTTTAGGGTTATTCTCATATACCTGGCAGTGCAAAAGTCGACCTAAGCGACAAGGACACTTATGTATCTTTTTACTTTGGGCGGCAGAAATGCGAACTATGCGACTGACAAGAGTTGTTACTTCCTAAATCGAATCGGTCCGTTACTTCATTATAATCACTGAGGTAACTCGAAAGGCAAGACGACGATACACTTTCCAGGAGCTGGATGATCTTATGGTTGCAGGAGGCGGACCTAGATGTTGTCGTTCTGTGATCAGTTGTAGTGCATTCCGCATCACTGAGAGTCCTCGTTCAGATTCGTGTAAAACATACGATCTGAGGACAAGTAAGGCGCTGTGATTGATTTCTCAGGCTTCTGTCAGTTCGATATTTCTCCGACGACATTAGCTCTTCAGAAAAAGATTAAACACCTGCGGCTTCCTTCATTTTTAGCCAATCATCGTTTCTTTGCAAGCCAAAAGAATTCCTTGAGTCTTTCATCAGATTCTTTAGACTACTCACATATTTGATGATAAATAGAAGATATGCTAGATGCAAATCTGGTATCAATTTTGCAAACAGTTATCTCAACCATATATTTTTTTGAAGTTTCAATTTTTCATTTTGATGGTCACGATTTAATTACCCTCATCTTTTCAAATATATGTTCTTCCGCACTTTAATCCTAGTGGATGCATCCATCTTCCAAGTCATGTCACATGAATGTGTGATTGTCAGCGAGATTATGTTTGCATCTAGTACTCCACGGGGTTCATGATAAATGAGCTTGTAAGATAGAACAGCTAAGAGTAAATATACTTGCACTTTGCCGTTTCCATCTGCTGATCTATTAAAATGGTACATAGACCCCTATGAACTGAAAATGGAACTTGGTGTTGAACTTGGCTTGGCTATATTAGACTTTAGGAGCCGCCCATAAAATACGTCACCAATTTTGGACTATTTTTGACCCCCCGTCCTCCCTCGTTGAAAACTGTAGTTTAATCTTCATCCCCCCCTCCCGAAAGTAACGTGGCCATTGGTTTAACATGGATTTCACGTTTATTCTGTGTTTTTTCTTAGTAAGTTTAGTTGCCAATATGCCTTCGGTAATGAATGAAGAATAATTAAAAGTATTAAAATAACAGACTTCACAGCCCAATATGCCAAGAGAGATGAATTTTTAACACAAAGAGACGATTTTTCGACTAAAAAAATTAATTTTTCACCAAACAGTTGCATTAACAACCAAATTGTTGAACTTTCAGGCAAAAGAGGTAAATTTTTAATAAAATAGTTGAACTTTGAACCAAATAGTTAAATTTTCAAGCCAAAAAGACGAAATTGTTCAAGACAGTTGAATTCTCAACAAAAAAAATGATTTTCAACCATGAAAGATGAACTTGTAACCAAGAAAGAAGACTTTTCTACCGTAATATGAATTTTCAATCCAAAAGGACAATTTTTCAACAAAATAGTTGAATTTTTAACCAAATAGTTGAATTTTCAACCTACAGATTGCATTTTCAACCAAACGGGCGAATTTTCAATAAAAAAAGTAGATTTTTCGACTAAAAAAGATGACTTTAGCAAAATAGTTGAAAGAACCAAAAATGGAATAGTTAAATTTCCAGTTTGAAAAATTACTTTCCAACAAAAAAAAACAATTTTCAACCAGTTGAATTCAACAAAAGAGAGAATGTTAAACAAAATAGTTCAATCCTCAATCAACTAAATCAATTATTTTTAGAAAAGAAGATTAATTTTCTACTCAAAAGATGAATTTTCAACAAAGAGTTGAAATTTCAAGAAGAAAGTTAATTTTCAATTGAGAAAGATGAACTTTCAACCGAATAGATGAGTTTAGCCAAAAAAGATGATTTTTTAACCAAGTAGTGGAATCCTTAACCAAAGAAATAAATTTCCAACAGACAAAGTTCATTTTCTACCCAGAAAGATGAATTTTCAACCAAGAATAATAATTTTATAGCAAAAAAGACGAATTTTCAACCAAATAGTTAAATTCAACCCAAAAATACGAATTTTCAACAAAATAGTTGAATCATCAACCGAAATATATTGATTTTCAACCAAACAGTTGCATTTTTAACGAAAAAAGATGAAATTTCTACCAAAAGAATTGAATTTTCAAACCAAAAAGACCCTTTTTAACAATAGAGTTGAATTTTCAATCAAGAAAGATGAATTTTCACCCAAATAGTTGAAATTTCAAACAAACAAAAATAAATTTAATACCGAAAAAATGAATTTTCTACCCAGAAGTTTAATCTTCAAACAAAGAAGACGATTTTTCAACAAAATACATTAATTTTCAACAAAATTGTTGAATTCTGAAGCCAAAAAGACGAATTGTCTATGAAGCAGTTCAAATTTCAAACCAAAAATATTATTTTTCGACAAGAAAGTTAATTTTCTACCAAATAGTTACATTTTCAAATTAATAGTTCAATTTTTAAATAAACAGTTGAATTTTCCACCAAAATAGTTAAACTCTCAACCAAAATATCAATTTTCAACAAAAAAATTAATTTTCTATCAAATATTTCAATTTTCCACTTAAAATGACGAATCTTTAACAAAAATAAAAATGAATTTTTTACAAAGTATTTCAACTGTAAACCAAGTAGTTGATTTTTCAACAAAAAAGAAATACGAAATTTAGACAAAATACGTAAATTTTCAACCAAATAGATAAATTCTCAAAGAAACATGTCATAGATGATATTCCAACCAAACAAGATTTGCATTTGAAAAAAAGTTGAATTCAACCAAAAAAGATGAAGTTCGAACCAAATGCACGAATTTTCAACCAAATAGACGAATTTTCAACCAAAATAGGATAGATACAGTTTCAGTTAAAAAGATTAATTCTCAACAAAAAGAAGAATTTTCAACAATATAGTTAAATTTTCAACCACTGAGAAGAAGTTTTAACTAAGAAAGAGAAATTTTCAACTAAAAATAGAATAGTTAAATTTTCGATTAAAAAAATTAATTTTCAAAACCGAAAATGAAACGAATTTTTCAACACAATAGTTAAATTTTCAGCCAAGGAGGTGAATCTTTAATCAAAAAAATTATTTTTCAACAAAGTAGTTCAACTTTCAAACAAGTGGTTGAATATTTGAACCAAAAGAATGACTTTTCAACAAAGTAGTTGCATTTTCAAAAAATTTATTCAATTTTCAACCAAAAAAATTGACTTTTCAGAGAACCATCACTCTCAAAATTCGCAAATTTTGTTAGAATTTATCATCAGGAAACATGCTGAACGTTCTCTAAGTTCGTAGTTACTTCCACAACCCCCTCTCCCCCTCTTTCTAATTATTTTTAAAAAATATACCAATTGAAACCAGTTTTGCTTGTTAAAATTACACCTTGTTAAAAATACATCTTTCATGAAATCCTGTGAATTCTTTTGAAAAATTGATGAATCCCATACAATTTTTTAAATCATATGAAAATTCCGTGAAATCATTTGAATTCCATGGATAAGGGCCTCTAGTTTATGCGAAGCGCATAATTATAACCAAAAACACAAGTCAGAACTCTTATGTTATATAAAAGTTCCATGCCAAATATACTCAATATAACATCACATCAAAACGCAGAATTTTATTTTCGTTGCATAATTTTGGAATTTTCGCATAATACTACATGATTTCGTAGTTTTTACAAAATGTACGTAAAAAGTTGCAAAAAATGTATTTTTACATTTTCACATGTCAAAATTCGCCAGTAAAGATAGAATATAAAATTTTGAACCCTATTTGGATAATTTTTTAAAATCAAATTATGAAAAATTGTGCTTTGAACTTCGCGCAATTTTTCGATTTAGCTTTTACGTAGGTTTGTTAAGGGTACCTTGTTCCCTATTGAAATTCGAAAGAAGTACAACAAAAATGGTTGAAATCGGGTAATGTCTTTTGTTTGGTTTTTGAATTTGAAAATTGAGAATGATTTCTCTATGGACAAAAACATTTTCGCGAATTTTTTGTCAATAATGTTTCTTGCGATGAACAGCTATAAAAAATTAAACCCAAAATTTCTTGATCAAGTTATAATATTTTGAAAATGTGCACAGGAAAACGTGTAATTTTTAAAAAATTTAGTTAATTACACATTTGAAAAATCTGCTGGCTGTGCGGGCATAATTGTTACAAAGCTGTCAGAACCTCTACTTTTAAAGAGATTGTTAAATTCATTTTGGTTTCAGCTTAAAAAGAAAATTAATTAATTAAAGTTAATTTATATGAGGCTCTATAGGCCTTGAGGAACACATTGTCATTACAATACTCGCGTTCCGCTCTCGATTTTTTATATGTATTTATATAATTCATTAATGAATTATATAATCACAAAAATTTGGATTTTCGATTTGTCAACAGCGTTTTCAATGTTTAATATCAAAAGAGTGCGTTCTATCAAAAAATGGTTAGAGGAGATTTTGTAGGGCTTTTTAAAAGAAGCGATTTTCTTTTCAAATTTTTTTTTTGTATCTCGCGTTGTTTGGTTGATAATTTGAAATTTGGATTTTTCAACAGCATTTTCGTGTTTAGAAGAAAAACCATGAGTTCTATTAAAAAAATATTAGAGTCCATTTTGTAGGTCTTCTTAAAGGCAATAATTTGTTGTTTGGATTTTTTTTTGTATGTCGCATAGTTTGTCCGGCAAATGGAATTTTTCATTTAAAAAAAAACGTTATCACGATTAAATCAAAAACTATACGTAAGTAACATTTTTTTTGCATTTCGCATAGTTTCGCTGGAAAACGGTATTTTTATTTTTAATAACATTTTTCACGATTAAAAAATAATAATAATATGCATCTATTCAAAAAATGATTCCGAGAAAATTTGTAGGTCTTTTTGGGATAAAGAATTTTGCGTGTCAACCATTTTTTTGTATCTTGCATAGTTTGACCGAAAAATTGAATTTTTAATTTTTGAAAAAGCGTTTTCGATAGATAAAACCAGAACCGTTGGTCAGAAATGACTGGTTAACAAACTCGTTATTTCTTTTTAGTTAAAATTGTACCGAAGTTCAATCCAATCTGATCAGTCTTTTGAAATTTTGCTAATACCTAATACCTAAAACAAAACTAATACCTTCTCATTATGAAAAGAATGTAAAAAAAAAGTTGTGGATACATGTATAATTCCTACTTTATATGCGTTGAAACCGTTTAAAAATGGCCAAATTCACGAGTTGGAAACGCTTTGAAACGTTGACATACAAGGGTTATGAGGGGTTCTGAACGCGGAACGGATCACTATCTGTTAATTTCAAAACTGAGTCTAGGTCAAGGTTGGAGAAGAAGAAGAATTACTAATAAGTCGAAGCAGACGCAAGTTAGAATAGAGAATTTACAGAAATCAGAAGTGTAATTGGTATATCCTGAAAAGCTGAATGAATATTTAGGACATCATGAAAAGGACCGGAAGACTGAATTAGACAATAAAAATGTAGAGGGTGCATGGATAAAACTACGGGATAGCATCTTGAAGAGTGCATCTGAAGTGTGCGGTACTGCAGCTGTAGAGTGCGGTACTACATTTGTAGGGGAAAAGGCTGAAAATGTTTGATGAAGTGATGAAGTTCGCGTGGCTGTCAACGAGAAAAAGCAAGCGTACTCGAGAATGTTGAATATTAATGGTCTTAGCAATAAGGAAAGGACTTTATTAGAAAATGATTACAGGGATAAAAACAGAAAAGCCAAGATGCTAGTCAAAGAAAACAAGGAAAAAATCAAAGCAGAATAAAGTAAAAAAATGCAAAATGATGACCATGACATTGAAGAGAATACGTTAGACAATCCCGTTGTAGGTAGCGGAAGAAGAATTGATATCGACGACATTATATCCGTGATTAAGAATCTAAAGAATGATAAGGCTCCTGATGTAGATGGTATAACCGGTGAAATACTTGAGAGCGATGGCGGATATTTGTTTGTGTGCCTGAGCGGATTTATAAATATGTGTGCTGTGAATCGTGAAGTTCCAAATGATTAGAGAAACTCGATTATCGCCCCAATTTACAAGGGAAAAGATGATGAAGGCGACTGTGCTAATTATAGGGCGATTAGCCTACCAAGTACCGTGGCAAAATATTTACCAAAATACTTATTGGAAAGGTCATGGGAATAACTAAGGAAAGTATCTGGGAAGTGCAATGTGGATTTATGCCAGGGAGATCATGTGCGGATCAGATATTTAGCTTGAAACAGATCATAGAAAAAAGTTTGAGCGTGAACAAAAGAGTTTTCTTTGTATTTGTTGATCTGGAAAAAGCTTTCAATAAGGTGAATAGATGTAAACTTTGGGAAGTCCTGAAAGAGTGTGGAGTGAATGGTTGGCTTCTAAAAGCAATAAAAGCCATATATAATGGTAGTAAAGCGATTGTAAGAGTGAATGGACAACTGAGCGACAATTTTGATATTATGCAGGGCGTTAGGCAAGGCTGCGGTATTTCTTCCTGGATGTTCAATATATACATGGAAAAATGTCTAAGAATGGCTCTTTTAGTCGAAGAAGGTGTTGATCTCGGGACAGTGAAAGTACGTGGACTGACGTTTGCAGATGATAAGATTGTTACGGCAGAATTAGTCGACGATTTGCAGAGAATAATGAGCAGACTGGATACCATCATGAAGAGCATGGGTCTTAAGATTAACGCAAAAATAAATAAAAATTATCATGTTTGGAAGAAAGGATGAGTAAACAGTATGCAACATTGCCTTTTTTTATGAGAGGACTGAACAAGTTGATGAATTCGTGTATCTTAGAAGTTAGAGATTTTCTTAGTGGATTAGTATAATGGCTTTGCGAAGCTCTTCATCTTAGGTGATTGCTAGAGATTGATAAGCAACCCGTGTCGGAGCGATGTTGTGAGATGAGTTTGAATGAACATTTGAATGAACAACACGCGACTTCTAGATTGATCTAAAATCTATCCCTTCTCCTACACATCTCTTACTTACCCTTACAATATAAAGTCCTTGATCCCCGGTGGTATAACGAGGCTAGAACCGAAAGAGTTACACTTACCCCGAAAGGTATTTGGCTGAATAGTATAATAATAATAGAATAAGAAGGGAGGGGTCACAAAAATCTTACTAATCCTCACAGCAGGGGGGGGGGGCACGAGGTCTAAAATTTAAAAAATCATCCTTACGTAAATGATGGACGTTCCCCAATGAATCCAAATAAGTTACTGCAGCACGCAGAAGGAAAATGATATTCCATCCACTTTTCATATAATTAATGGGTAGAAATATCTTGAGGGAAATTGCTTTGCACTTGCTTATAAAGTGTCGGAGATAAGTGACGAGAAATAGAGCGAGGGAGATTTGTTTAGAAATGCGGATTAGTCTTGTTGTGAAATCTCATCGTGGTTGGAACTCTATGGTTAAAGGATTGTTAAGTCTTATTTTTAGGTGAGCTTGAGAAAATTGGATATGGATAGTATAATGAGTTTTGTAATTTTATTTTTATTTTTTGCGCCAAAGTTCTGCAATCGTGATTGATATTATCTTAATGAACAAACATATTACATGATTTAAGAAGCCGTTGATTTATACGCGGTAACTTTGTATAGACACTTTCGACAGCCTTGTGCATTCGTTTCATGAGGTTCAACTACACGTGTTGGATTACATCCTACGCGTGCTGAGCAACAACCGGCGTAACTTGCGGTTTATTGTTCACCTCGAAGTTTCGATGTCTCTGCAAACCTAACGGTCAGTCAGCCCTAATTCACATCAAAACAAATTTCATTTTCATAACACATGTATGATTTCAGCCCTTTTCAATGCTTATGAAGTGGGGCTAAAGTTCTAATTTTCAATCCCTAGGGAGTAGAAAGTGACGTCAGTGGTGAGTAATGAAAATTATCAAGCAATCAGTTGATCGCGTTGACAGATTGTTTGACAGATTGGATCAACCCGAAGTGATAAGTTACCATAAATTACCTATAAATTACCATAATTTACCATGAATTATTACAATCTACCGGAAATTTTGAAATTTTTGGATACTCTGAATTTCAGTTAATTTCAAAAACTTCCTATATCCATATTAAAATAAAAATAAAGTTTCCAAAATTCCTCAATATGAGCAGATATCATGCCTGTGTTCTAATCGTGTCTGCAATTATGCATTTGTTATAAAAAATATCGTGGGCACCTCCTTGGTGAATAATATACTATTATATGAAAATTTCGTTATGTATTGGAGTTGAAAAAGTAAATTGTCATCTAAGGATCACTGCACTGGGAAACCGGGAAATAACAGTGACTTTATTTTTTGATCGGCAGTTATTTAATTATTAGTTTTAGTAGAAAAACTTATCCAATCAGTTTAAATGTTACGTGTTGAAATTCTTTGATTCCAATTGGAAATTTTACAATTTTAAGCAATTTGCTGATTCAAAATTGTTCATTTTTAAAGTCTAATTGTAACATTGTTGAATTTTCAAGGTTTGAATTCAAAAATTTTATGTATTGAAGAACTTTAGGCGACCGATATTTAAAATATTATAAATCACTTTTGCGGTTTGATGGTCGAACACGTTTATTTATGATCAATTACATATCGTCGACGTTTCGTAATTGTTTTGTAATTGCTCTTTGGAGTCTTTGAAGAGGGCCTGGTACCAGTCCAAAACTCGACGATGTGTAATAAGTCATAAATAAACGTTATCGACCGACAAGCCGTAAAAATGATTTATCATAGTTTACAATTTTAATTTTTAGGTCTCTGCGTTTTTGATGGTTTAATTCGAACGTTAAAAAATGGAAAATGTACAATTTTGAATGATTACACTCCCGGCTGAAAGTTTGGGTACATTGATATTTTTCAATATTTTCAAGAGGGTACCATATCTGTAGTACAATTTTTAATTTTTAAAAATCATTTTACCTTAAAACGTATACAAATATGCGTTTAATGACCCCTTTTTGAATTGCTTTCGATCACTCTGTAGGAAAATATCTCTGAAAAAATTGAGGTTTCGCCAAATGTTTAGATTACAAATATCTCCAAAATTATTAAACATTTTTCAAGTTTCTAAACTCATTTTAAATGGTACGTTCTGCACCCTTTACAAAAATCATCTCCATATTTGTAGGTGTACTTTTACAGATTTGGTAAAGGGTTAAACATGACGAAACATAAACTAAAAACTTTGAAGAACGGTTTCCGCCTTAATAAATGTTAATAAAATTTTATAAATCAATATTCCTAAATTTTTCCTAAATCTATTATCAAATTACTTAACATTCGAATTTTAGAAACAATTTTGAATATTGGGACCCCTCATTAAAGTTTTTGAGTTTATTTTCGTCAAGTTTGACCCTTCGTCAAGTTTGACCCTTTGTCAAATATTTAAAAGTGCACCAATAAATGTGTAGATGATATCAGTAAAAAGTGCAGATTTTACCCTTTAAAATGAGAACTTGAAACTTGAAAAATGTTACATCATTTAGGAGATATTGGTAATTTAACAAGTTGCCCAAAACTCCGCTTTTTCAGATATTACCCTACAGAATTATCGAAAATACATAATTCAAACAGAAATTTAGAATTTACAAATTGTATTAAAGATATGGCACCTATTGGAAAATTTTGAAAAATATCAGTGTACCCAGACTTTGAGTCGGAATTGTATTTCAAGCCACCTAGTCACTTTTTCACTTCTCAAAATATAGTTTGAATTGCAAGCATTTAAAATTCATTACTTTTAGATTGAAACATATACAAAATGTTTGGTTTCAAATTTTATATCGAAACTTGATGAATTAGATCATTTGAAATCTATAACTTTTGAGATTCAACAGTAGTGAATTGAACCCTTCTAGATTTAACTTTATTTCTAATTGAAAGTCTTAATAGTTGAAATTTTCGTAATTAAAATAAATAAAATATTCAAAAAATTTAACACTTTCAAATTGAAAACCTTAAGAATTTAACAATTATAACATTAAGTAGTGCAGTGCTGAATGATAAAAAATGTAAACCATTTGAAATAGAAGACGTTTGAATTGAAAGTGTTGAATAGTCTTATAGATTGGACCATTCAACATTTTTTTGGTTTCCTATATTTAAATAGCTCAAAATTTCAGAATTAGAAATGATAGCTTTCATTCCAGCAAACGATCAAACTGGAATAATCTTATATTGAAATTGTTCGAATAAGACAATTTTGAATTAAATGTGCTTGAAATTAAACAAATCTGAATTCAAACGTTAAAAAATGCACAATTTCCAATTGAAATCCTTCATATTTAAACAATTTTTCACAAAATGTGCTAAAAATGTAATTATTTCATTTGGATACTTCATAATTAGACAATTATAAAATTTGATGATAAACTGGAACGAACAATTTAAATAAAAAGTATTAAAATTGGAGTACAAATCGTAGATTGGAAAATTTAAAAATTTTAGTTCAATTTCAAAGTGTTAAAAATTGCACAATCTAAAAATTAAAGCTTTTGATAGATTAAGTTTGAAATTTCAAAAAGTGGACAATTTCAAGTTTGAAGCGCTTTAATAATTGGAGTATTAAAAACTGTCCTATTTAAAATTGAAGTATTGTTCGGGATTGTAAAATTTCCAGTTCAAGTCCTTGATATATTTAAATAGTAAAATCATAAACGTTCAAAATTGAATAACTTTAAATAAAAAATTTATAAATGAGACAATTTAAAATTTCATTTGCTCAATATTGTAAAGTTCAAAATTGAAAGTAATAATACACTGCCGGCTGAAATTATGGGTTCATTGATAATTTTCAAAATTTTCCAATAGGTAACATATCTTTAATACAATTTCGAAATTTTTTAAAATTATATTGTCTTAAAAGGTCTTAAAAGTTTTTAGGTTATTTTTTCTTGAGCTTTACCCTTTGTCAAATCTGTAAAAAAACACCAATAAATGTGAAAATTATTTCTGTAAAGAGTGCAGAATGTACCCTTTAAAATTGAGCACTAAAAATTAAAAAATGTTTAATAATTTCGGAGATATTTGAAATTTAAAAATTTGGCGGAAACCCCAATTTTTTAGAGATATTTCCCTGCAGAATGATCGAAAACAATTCAAATAAGGGTCATTCAACGGAAATTTGTATACATTTTAAGACAATATGATTTTCAAAAAATTATAACTTGTATTAAAGATAAGGCACTGCACCGTCTTGAAAATTTTGAAAAATATTAATTTACCCAAACTTTCAGTCAGAAATGTAGTTGAAAAATTTTCAGTTCATCTGTTAATTTTAGTTTTAACTTTAAATAAACTCGGTTAGAAAGTGTTTAGTTTGAAAATTTCCTGTCAGAAGATTATCTATTCCTAAAAGCTTTAAATTAAAAATTGTTCCGCATTAGATTCCTTAGTTTAGAAATTTTTTTTTGAGTACATTAAATAAGAAAATTGTTAAGCTTTGAAGGCTTGAATTTAAAAATATAAATGATTGGGAAAGAGCCAGGAAATGACCCGAAATTATTTCCTTCGAGTCGCCACCCTGAATTATTAGTCATCAATATTAAAAAGCCTTATTCTAATTTCACAAAGATAAGAGGATCCTTTCATGTTGGACACGCGCCTCTGATAGGAAAATCAACAAGAAATAAATCAAAGAGAAAAATAAATCTTGGTTAAATAAATCAGAAACGCCATGGGAAGTCAATTTCTAATGGTGGTGTTGATAAATGATGCGAGTGAGTTTTCAATGAAAGTTATGCATTATCGCCACAGCGTGAATCCTTTCGAGTTTCGATAAATGATCCTTTGCATTTGTAGATACTGACGAGTCAAAGAGGATTATATAAGTATTGTGTAGAAAAGGTCCTCGGCACACGACGAAAATGAGTGGGTCCGATTATGGGGCCATTATAGGGGAAAAGTGCCTAAGAAGGGTCCCCCTTTTAAGACGGGCCAGCCTGCATATTTTTGTATGAACCTATTATATTCATCAAATGCGTACGTGTAATCGTCCTCAGTACCCTTCTAGTTAATTACAAAATGTTTTTTTTTCAACATCACAAGTAAACTAATAAAAGCAGAAAGTAAAAATCATTTTAGCACTTAAGATTATGATTTCTTACCTATTTTAGAAGTCCTAATTTAATAGTTTGTGGTGATTTAAAACTGTAAATAGTTGTTATTTTATGTTGATAATATTTTAAGCTTTCAAACGGTTATGTGCTATAATTTATTTGTATTTTTACAACTTTTTATAAATGTCTACTTCATTTTACTCTTTATAACACTCATTTCATAACTAGCTTTATTTAACGCTTATTTTACGTTTTATTATGTGTTTTGCTTATGAAATACGTCATTAAAGTACATTAATGTTTAAACAATGTACTGCGAATAAAATTCAGCAATATCAAATATTGAATAAAATGATTTTTATAGTTTGTAAAAGGGGCCCGTCCTAGAAAATCAGGTTCTTAAGACGGGCCATTTGACTTCTTTTTTCAACATCAAAATTTATTGCCTTTCGAACATTTGTTGAACTTGTATGTTTATAAACTTCATAAAACAAATAAGAAACTATAATGTTAGCTTTCAGTTTCAGTTAGTTTGTGTAAAATATAAAAGGGGGTCAGTTTCAGTTAGTTTGTGGAAAATATAAAAGGGGGCCCGTCTTAGGCACCTTTTTCCTAATCCAGATATAGTACACCCAAATGCGTTTGTCGTAGGAGGCTTTTGACGGATGCTCACGAGACGAACCCTCCCCGTTGAGTCTGTTTGATGCGACGCCTTGTCGATTACGAAATTAATGAAGCGCTCGTTACGTGTCGTTGGGTAACATCCTTCAGAGTTCACTGCCGCTGTGATACATTGATACAAGCTTGTCTCGTATCGCAGCTTCTGTGAGGCGCTCGTTCACGTTCCAATGTGTCATTGACGCTAGCTGCATTTCATTCTTAAAGCAGGGTTGAAGTTCCTGATCTTTCATCTTTACTGTTCTCCAACTTAATCAAATTCAGAAAAAAGTTATCAACAAAAAATACTCTAAACAATACTAAAAAGTCACTCGTAAATTTTCCCCGAAATTATTAATTATTAATTAACAATTGTAAAGTACTATGGCCTGTTTGTTCACATTCAAGCTTCTACGTTTCAGCTCGCTTATCGCGTGTTTTTGTCTCGCGATTTTTTTTCGTCGTCCATTTTGACAGTTTACAGGATTCGAATCATGCGATTTTTCGACTTTTTTAAAAAAAATACGACTAATCGATTTTTTCCGTTTTCCTCAGAAGTTCGCTATACTTAGTTTCAATAATAATCATATTGAAACTTTCAAAACTGAAATTCAAGAATAGAAAAAACTGTACCATTTTAATTGAGAACATTGGAAATTGAATCACTTCTCATTGAAGCTTTATAATCAGACACTTTTAAATTTATAGAATTTGAAATTGAACAATTTTTAATTGCGTGAATCCATATTGAAAGTTTTATTTTTTTCAAATTGCAAGCCTTAACAGATATACATTCTTAAGTCGAAAACGTTTAAAATCGATTAATTTCAAATATAAGCATTTGCGATCCTGGGGAAAGAATCATACTACATGGAGATATGAATGGCTGCACTGAAAGAAATGCTTGGAGATTATTTGCCATATGATTGTGGTTGAGAAGTTCTATCTGAATTGATAAAAAAAAATTCCCCTCAACTAGACGTATTTTTATTTCGAACCATAAAGATAGAAGGTACAGGAATACTAAATCCGGGACAAAAAGTCCTGACACCTCACTTTGAAGCTATAGTTCTCGGCAAGGAGAAATCGCAGAATTTCGAATCAGAGACAGAAAAATTCTTTAACCTTATACCTGTAAAATGATATCAGTTTGATTTTCGTCAAAAATTTTTTTGTCTTCACTGTGACAGAAAATATGTGAAAAAACATGAGAAATGACCCTCGACTTTCAATACCTCAACTTTGAAATCCTCGACAAGTGAAGAAATGGGTATTAGAAATTTGAAAAAATTCATGAGGATTCTTCAACATGTCCTTTAAAAATGACAATTTTCTAAATTTAAATATATGTATTATTGTATTCGGAAGAGGTAAGAATGTAAAAAATAATTATCTCGGCTCTGTATAGAGATCCTAAGCTAAAATATAGCTTGAAAGAAGCTTCTCGATTCAACGGTTTTATCTCAAAATTTTGGAAGATCAATAAAATTAATAATTCCTGAGTAAAAAACTTCTGAATAATCACGATCTTAATGGGTTGCAATACTGGAAAAGACGTAATGAAAAAACGTCCTTCTCGGCATTGTCAAATGTAACTGTTGACAATCAAATAAATTGTTTTCTTAGACTGTTTACAAAAATTAAATGAATAAACACTTCCTGAGCAACTTATTGGCACGCGTGAAAATTTTCTATTTGATTACAGTTCAGCATTTATAATTGAACAAATTTTTCAAATCAAATGAACTTTTTTTTAGATTGTTGAAAAAATTTAATTAATGAATGCACGGTGAGACTCAACCAATTTTAACCTAAAAAGTGTTTGCACTTGCTGAGTATAGAAAATTGTACAATTTTTTTAAGCACAAAATGAAAATCATTATTCTGTGGGGTCCTTTTTCACGAAAATCATTCTTTGTATTTTTTTTATAATTTGCAAATTCTGGGTACTGTGCATCTGCAATCGTTAAAAATTGAGTAAAAAAGTCTCATAAAGAAGTCTTCCATAAGACTCGATTATGTATTTAATACGCGATACGCGCTTGATGTATGTATTCACCCTATGTTTGCGCAGAAACCTTTTAAAATTATAAGTTAAACCATCGACAACTGTAATTTGGTGATTGTGAATTCTCTTTTGTTAAAGATCATCGGCTGTAACGAATATATTCTCATCATGAATCTCGCACTTCGCATTTGATTAAAGAATGTGAAAAACACCAAAATTTCTGTCCAAATTTGAGGACTCTGTATCGAAAAAAGCTCATTTTTTCGAATTGAAATTCTTTTCCGCGTAGGAGGATTCCTGAAAAACGTAACTTGGACGTTTATTCTCTCTTTAAATTAAGGCTTATTAAGTTTCCAAGAAATTTGCGTGCATATGATACATTGAAAAATTAACTATAATTTTGTAAACAAATCAATGAACAAGAGTCATCTTTCCGGGATTCACAATGATTGGCTCCTTGAAATCCGTAGTTTTGATATTATTCCATGTGGGAGAAATTAAAGTTTGATAACGATCAGCTGAAAATAGACGCTATTTTGTAATTGCTTAAGCAATTTTTATTACCAAATGCACAGTTGCAAAACTTCTGAATAAATACAAAATTATTCACTACTGTCATACATTGTAAACTTACAACACTTGTTATTTATTGAAACAATTGTTATGAACAAATCCACAGTTTCACAACTTCGGAATGCATATACTCAATTTTTCATAGGGGATCAGCTAAAAATTTCTGACCAATGACCGTTTAACGTCATACTTTACAAATTGTCAACAATTTTTTTTTATTTAAACAATTCTGAAGATTAAAAAATGCACAGTTTGACTATATTGCAATGGATACCCAAGCGGAAAAGTTATGCATAGTGGAAAAAATGATACATAATTATGTCCACCATGCGTAACTTTTCCACTTGGGTAGGCTCAATTTCTTTTGCAATCAACCACAAAAAGTCCTGACAATTACTCTGTGCAATTTTTGGTTAATTTTGCAAAATAAATGGAACATATTCATTGAAGAAAATTCCAACTGTACATTGAATTATATAATTGTTCAAATAAATAAAATTGGTCAATTTACAAAGTATCAATTATCATAGCAGAGAGTCGTCGACAAGACATTTTCAGTTGATCCCGTACATAAAAAATTGAGTATGTGTACTCAGAAGTTGTGAAACTGTGGATTTGTTCGTCAAGATTGTTTAAATAAATAACAATTGCTGTGAACAATTGTTTATGAGAATTGTTTAAATAAATAACAATTGTTGTCAGTTTGCAAAGTGTGATAGCAGCGAAACATGGACAAAACATTTTCAGTTGATTCCGTACAAAAGAAATTGAGTTTGTTCATTCAGAAGTAGTTCAACTATGCATTTGTTTATAAAAATTACTTAAACAATTACCAAATAGTGTCTATTTTCAACTTGTCTTTATCGAACTTAAATTTTTCTCACACTGTACACCAAATTTCGGAATCCAAGGGGCCAATCATTGCGAATCTTTTTTTTAGTATGGTTAAGGTAGTATGTTTGATTTAGGAATTAATATTTTTCAAAAAACATCCATGTAGGGTATGCCTGGAACACCCCAAATTTTGGCCGAACGAAAGCTTTGTTAGCCCGTTACCAGAATACGTTTGCTTGCTGGCACCACCTGACACAATCTGACGCCACGCTTGTGCGGCTTGGTCATGTTTTCCATTTTACATTCGTTAATCAACAAATTAGGGATAAATATCCCATTAATCAAAGTTTTTTTGTGAAAATTGAAGAATAATGTGTTTGTGCTGCAATAGGAATATAACTTTCAACTAGAAACATACGACAAACTCCTGATTTTTAAAGAGTTCAAGTTGCCGTGAAAATATAACCCCAAATTAAGTTATTATAAAAAATAGTTTTTCAGGTCAGGCTTTATGGAAAACTTCAAAAGCCTTGCTTCGCAGTTTGTGAATTTATATTTGCTTCAATCGTACATGTTTTTGTGCAAGATTTCACTGACAAATCTTTCATTGATAATAAATCGTTTGATGCTACAGAGTTCTACATTGTCTTATGACAGCCATTCCAGTATAGCTGGATCATGCAAATTCTGATAATAAAGATTCAGCCACACAAGTCTATAATTTAGGCATAGGATTTAGAATACTTTACTGATAAATATTCTTGGCCTAGCTATAATACATAGCCATAATGGTATGCCTAAAACAGCCAATCCGTATGGTTGTACAATCCAACTTTGATAACTTTCCAACACCTGGGCTATAGGGGCTGAAAATTCCAGGAATTGCGCACTTATCGAATGCCCCCTCTATTAGCACAATATTCGGTGCGCGTACACCTACTGGGAGAACCCCAATTAGTGTGCGTATCGTACGTGAGATGACGCTTTCAGGGGATTATACACTTATTTGATAGCAAGTTATCGGAGTTAGACTGTAGCTAAGCGAGCAATACAATATGGTTGGAATAACCAGAATTACGCGTATGCCGTCCAATTATTTCTTTCAGTGCAGATTGGTATACAATGCGAAGGTACCGACAGGGTACTTGGTCATTTCAAGAATCCAAAAACGAATGGTATCGGGGAGAAATTGATTAGCTCATGTTTTAAAAAAGGCTTGTTTATTACAAATGATTGGTTCAGACATAAAATGATCCACATGTGTACTTGACGCAGAGGCGAAAACCACAGTATGATTGATTTTGATGTAGCGGATGAGAGATTCAGGTCATCAGGTCATCATAGAGAAGACGGGAAGACAGAATTTGGCAATACTAATGCAGAGGTTGCATGGATATTACGGGATAGCATCTTCAAGAGTGCATCTCAAGTGTGCGGTACAGCGGTTGTAGGAAGAAAGACTGGAGATGCTTTGGCGGAATGATGAAGCGTGGCTGTTAACGAGAAAAAGTAGACGTACTCGAGAAAGCTGAATATTAAAGGTCTTATCAATGAATAGAGGACTAGACTAGAAAATGATTATAGGGATGAAAACAGAAAAGCAAAGATACTAGTAAAAGAAAACAAGGATAAAATCAAGACAATCCCGTTGTAGGTGGTGAAAGAAGAATCGATATCCACGACTTTTTATCCGCTATCTATAGTAGAAGCTAAAGAATGGTAAGGCTGCTGGTGTGGATGGTATCACCGCTGAACTGCTTAAGAGCGGTAGCGGCTATTTGTTTTTTTTTCAATTTTATTTAATTGATTTTTGTAGGTAGTTTTCTTTTGTATGGAGGGATGCAAGTTGACAAGAATATTCGCTATATTTTGATATAGTTTTTAAAATGCTTACATTAGACAACTTCAAATTGGATGTGTGTGAAATTTAAGCATTTTATCTTGAGAATGTTCGAAATCGAATAATATGAACTGAAAATTTTTCAAATTAGACAAATTTAAGCCTTTGAAATTAAAGAATTTCCAAGTTATCAATTGTAGATGTAAATTTTGCAAATATAAAAATTTTGTATTAAACATTTTAGAAACGTAACTGCTTAAAATCTAACACTATTTGACTGAGAAGAAAAGATAAACGATTTTTAAGCTGAAACTTTCAAATTTCGTGATTTTAAATGGTAATCGTTCAAAATTAAACGAATAATATAAAATTAAGAATAATTTCAACGAGTTTATGGCACAAGCAACAAAAATTTTTAAATGTCGATAATTTTAATGTCTTTTAGTTTTACTACGTACATTCAAACATTTTTAAATAGACACTGTTTTAGTGCTTAGCAATTTTAAATTAATATCGTTTGAAATAAAACAATTTTAATTTCGTAATATGAGACGATTTCTAGACGTTCAAAATTCAACCATTTCTACATTATCAATTTTACATGTGAGTTTTTCAAATATGCACAATTTTTTATTGAAGATTTAAAAAATGACCAGGACTAGGTTCCCGAAAATTCGATGAGCGTAGAACAAATATTTTCGGCGAGCCCAGGGAAACTAGAAAGGGCGGCTAGGTTCACCGAAATTCGGTGAGCGTAGACCAAATATTTTCAGTGTCCCTAGACTGTTAAAAAATATTACCATTTAAAATTTAAAAATATTTGACTAACACTATTTGAATAACAAGGATCCATTAGACATGAGTTATCTCCTGTGGATCAGCAAATAAAAAGCTCTACAAATTTATGGAGTCAGTTAAGATCTCCAGATACGTAAAAAACATTTCATCCATGAAAATACTAAAATTATGAAAACAAGAATTTTTTCAAATATATCTTACTAACTAGAATTGATCATTTTTTAAATTATTCAACTTGTTTCAAACAATTTTAGAACTTTTAATATTCAAAAATATTTTATTAAGGATTTTCAAACAGTTTATGTTTTTGATATTAGAAAATAAAAATCTAGGTACGTAAGCGCTCGCTTGGCGCGCGTGCATTTACTGCTAGTAGAATAAAAAAATTGTATACTTTGATGTGATGAGAAGATTACTTTTAGGAAACTTTGTTCCTCTCGATCAGAGAATTCCAAAGCCTTTTTAGTACAGTCAAATTAGGATTTCTGCTTTTATTGAAGAAATACATAAAAATGTGAAGGACATGCTTTTTAAAGAATAAAATGAGCATCAAGATGAGCCGGCATTGAACCCCCTGTGCCTGATAGTTTAAAAGTTATGAATTTGTTAATTAACGATACCGTTTTCTCTATTACGTCTTAGCTTTAATAAATTTTCATTGTTTTAAAGACAATTTTGATCAAATTTTAATTATTAGGTCCTGAAATTCAATGGTTCAAATTATTATAAAAATTTAGTTTGTACTTAAAATCCAAAATTGGCGGAGGGATGGGGGACATTTTTTCAAAACAGTAATGGTTTTCGAAAATTTTTTTTTGGTGAGTTGGTAGTAGCTGAATCGTTTAAAGCATAGTGATACTTCTCAAAAAATGGTAAGTCAGGCTTTTAATTTTTTTTGTATTTTTAGCATCAAATTGTTATAAACAATATATTTTTTTAATACATACACTTGTCTGAAAAATCTGAAAAAATCAAGTATAAGCAACCACTCAAGAGGATGTCAATTATTTTTTTTTTTTTTGATCTTCTACGAGCAAAATTGCAGCTTCAAGAAACATTATTATTATAAATTTTTATAAACAATACAACATAATTATATATGCAAGTCCTTTAATCAATAAGACTTACAATAAAGGCTCAAATATCATTTAAAAAATGGGACATAGTACGATAAAAATTCTTGATTGGTTTCGAAAATAGACTTTATTTTTGTTGAATTTAAAATTTAAAAAAATGTATAATAAATACACTCATATAATTTTATGAGTGATAAACGCTTGAATTAAATTTTAAACAATGAGTATACAAAAAATTTATTGAAATTTCAATTAATCATGAGCGAAACATTGTGTTCCTCGTTTTTTGGACGTCGAGGCAAAAAAAAATTATTCAAAATGATGTTCAGGAGTAATAATTTAATCGAACAAAAATTTCAATTGTTATAAACAAATGAGTGAACAGAAATTATATATTCTTAATTTGCCATATTAAAATGCTTTAAACCAATATTTTCAGGAGAAAATGGAAATAAAATAATGTTGACTCAAAATTAGAAGACGTTGAACATTAATTCATAATTTTTAAACCAAGTTAATAAACAAATAAGAAATGAAGGCATTTTGAATTAGATAGATTTAGCTTTCTTAGCAGAATCAGCTATAAATATTTTACCAGTGACTTTCTGCTGTAATAGTTTGCACTACAACAACAATCGTGTATTATTTAAACAAATTTAGTAAAAAAAATGTATTATTTGGCCATTTTTGAGTAGATACGTTTTTTTTCATCAGCAACATCAATAACTAGTAGGTTGCTAATGTGTCTTGCTGTTATATTTTGCACTCTGGCTACAACTGTTTATCGTTCAAACAAATTTAGTTAACGAATTAATTATTTGAACATTGTTCAATAAAGAAATTCCGTTTTCTCAACAGAATGAACTACATACATACATTGCCGACATACTAGCAGTTGGCTATGAACGATGTTTATCTATTAAAAAGTTGCCAAACAATACATTTGTTTATTAAATTCGTTTAAAAAATATACATTTATTGTCTATCGGCAAATTGTCATTGCAAAAGTCCATTGGTGACATATTTATAGTTGATTCTGCAAAAAAAACGGAACTAATTTATCGAAAAACAGCCAAGCAATGTATTTGTTTGTCAAATTTGTTTAAATAATGTGCAATTATTGTTCAACTGCGAATCATCATAGCAATAGGCTATCTCTGAGGTATTTGTAGTTGATTCTGCTGAAAAAACAAAATTTTTATATTGAAAAATGCTCAAATAATCAATTTGTTAACTAGATTTGTTTTAATAATTAACAATTAATGCCTAAGTGTAAAGTAAAACAGCAAGACACATTGGCAACATACTAGTTATTCATTCTGCTGGAAAAACGAAGCTTATCTATTGAACAATCGCCAAACAATACCTTTGTTTATCAAATTTGTTTAAACAATATACAATATTGTCCAACTGCAAATCATTGTAGCAAAGGACCATTGGTGAAATATTTATAGTTGATTCTGCTAAGGAAACGAAAATTATTTATTTAAAAACAGCCAAGCAATGCATTTGTTTATTAAATTTGTTTAAAAAATACATAATAATCATCCACCTGAAAATTATCAATGCCAAGGGCCATTTCTGGGATATTTGTAGTTGATTCTGTTGAAAAAACGAAATTTCGTTATTGAAAAATGCTCAAATAATTAATTTGTTAACTAAATTTGTTTAAACAATTAATCATTTTTGCCAAAGTGTGAAATATAAGATCAAGACACATTCGCAACCTACTAGTTACTGATTCTGCTGAAAAAACGAAACGTATCTACTTAAAAATACCCAAATAATGTATTTGTTTATATGATACACGATTGTTGTTTCAGCGCAAACTATAACAGCAGAAGGTCATTGCTGAAATATTTATAGCTTATTCTGCTGAAAAAGCTAAATCTATCTGATTAAAAATGCCTTAATTTTGTGTTTGTTTATTAAATTGTTATAAACAAATAGCAATTGATGTTTAACGTCTTCTAATTCTAAGTTAACATTATTTAATTTCCATTTTCACCTGTGAATATTGGTTTAGTGCATCTGAATGTGTCAAATAAAGAAGATATAACTTTTGTTCACTAATTTGTTTATAACACTTAAAATTTTTGTTCCATTGAATTAATACTATTGAACGCCATTGTTAATTAATTTTTGTCTGGACGTGGACTATTTTAAAATGAAAATTTCTTTAGCTAAATGGCAGTCTTGAAAAAACAAAAAAAAGTTTTCATTTTGTTCATAAATAACGATTTTTTGGCATTTTTTTTGTAAAATGTCCTCCGTTGTAAGGATGTGGAATTTGATACATATCGATTTTTAAAAAGCGTCCAAATCGGATCAGTAGTTTAGTCTGAAAATTGATTTATCCACGGACGCTTCTTTTGCCCCAATGTGCGACGCTCAGTTATAGTTTTTGCAAAGACACCTTTTTCGTCAAATCGTGTTGAACTGGTTGTATACTTTCTCCATCCTCTCATCAACTTCGAGATTCAACGACCCCTTCTCTTTTAATTAATTTGCTGCAATAATTAATAGCTCTTTCGATGATAAGAAATTAGAACTTAATATCAATGCCCTCCTTTGTACAGTAATATCAGCAACATTTTGATCAAACTGAAACTACTTTGGTGGTCTACAGTAAAGAACGTGAAAATAAATACACTACTAGAAATATCTGCTTGAATTTTTAATTACATCCGTGTGAAGTTTTATGCTATTGCCGTTATTTCAATTTCAAATACGTGTATTTGAAAATTCAAACACATGTTGTGTTATTGAAATTTCAATAGCGGTAATTGAAATATCCGTACAGAAAAAAAATAGAAGACGCAGTTAATGAATTTTGAAACGAACGATTTTTTAGAAACACAGATAGAGTTTAATAAAGATATTTTTAAACTCAAACTTTATGAATTATTTATATTAGATTTCCCAAAATATCTTTCATAAAACTACTCAGGTTCCCAAGAAAATATTTATTGGAAATTCATTAACTGCACATAAAATTACACAAATATATATGGAATCATTGTATCATTTTAACTAAAAGAAGTGCTTCTTTATTTAAAAACTCAATTTCTTTTTGGTAAAAATTCATGTATTATAAACAGTTTTCAATTAGTGCTTTACAAGCTTTTAAGTTGTATTATAAATAATACATGTAGTATGTAATCGTATTAAACCAATGAAAAAGAAACAAATTATAAACTTTAGGAGTTTATATTAACATATAAACTTAAAACATGGATTAAGTAACCTTAAACTTATTAGTGAAATCCTTCAAAGCATTTCCGAGTTTTTTGAAGTCCATATCGTAAGGCTGTAACCTTCTCTTAGCCCCAGTTATCCTTTTGTCTTTCTGTTGGTGTAGGGATGTATAATCACAAAAGCGGCAAAAATACATTTCGATAGGTATATCTGCAATGAAAAATGAGCAAAATAAAGACTTTTTGCTTTTCGATAACATCAACCGAAAGACTACCTCTGCCGATGCCGA
>JAUMHM010000031.1:63120360-63140901 GCA_032362435.1 Melikaiella ostensackeni
TTTATAATAATAATTGTATATGACCAAGAGAATGTAACGGTTATTTTAAACCTAACACAAATTTCCTATTTCTTAGAGAGTTCGAGAGCGAAAGACTTCAACAAAATATTTAAACAGATCAACGGATCTGTTATTAAAATTAAATGTTTCAAAAATGAGTAAAGAAATTAACACAAAACTCTGATAAGAATGAGCTGAAAAGTTATGACAATCATTTCTCAGGTATTAACATACAAACAACTTAAATATCAAATTCGGGGTAAGATTCAGTTGTATTGTGAAAAAAAATATTGCACTAATATTATTGGTCCTAGATTTCGAGGTCACATGATCACCAAAGTTAACGCGCCAGGTAATTAAAGTTGAAAGTAAAACATTTATAAATTCCACACTAGATTCGCACTTAAAAAATATATGGGCATTCAAAAATCACGAAAAACGAAAATAAAAAAGAGTAGATTTTAAATATACCTCAAAAATCTTTGTAGAAAGTAGAGATGTAGTCTTTTTTTAGGAAGAGCAGTTATTCGGAGTACGTGGTCCAAAAAAAGGTGTCAAAAGTCATTCAACATAAGAGTGATGTGTATCAAATTATCATATGAAATTGAGTATCATTACCTCAACCTTCATTCACTGGTTCATGTGATTATCCTTTTTTATTTAAATATCTACCTCAAATAAAATTATTCATTTTTTCATTAAAAATTATGCTGCAAATATCAGTCTGCTGCAAATCACTTTGATCCAACTTAAGGATGAAAGTAAAACCACAGGATTTTCTGTGATAAGAAAGTTAAAATTTAGATACATAAATGTAATTATTTGAGTTATTCATTAATATGCAACTCAGACCTCTTTTTTGTTGGATATGACAAATTAATTGTGATAAATCATACTTATTTCTTTTTAATTGTCAACCCTTACTGAAAAACGATCACTTCCGCGAATCTTGCCGAATGCAAATGACCTTTTGAGGCAATTAACTTGAATCCAGAAGACTTTTTACTGACAGGTTTAGACGGCTTCTCCGACTGTTTTTCTGCCTAAAGAATTCACCGTTTTGAAAAATCCTGTAGGATAAGATAGGGAACGATGACTGGCAGGAATAACGAGTTTGTAGGAAGCAAGAAGCGACTTACTTGTCAGTAACGAATATACCTTATCTGTCGGGCTCACTTTAATGTTTGTGAAATATAAACAAGTGCTGCTAAATATTAAGAAACAAGGAATTCAAATAAAACTTCTCTTAGAATAAATGTCGATAATACATCCCTTTTGTATCTTTTTCAAACTTCAAAATTCATTCTAAAAAAGGGAATTAAAATAATAATTAATAATAATAATCTTCAAATTCATTTATTCACTTTGTCCACATTGAAACTCCTATGTTCCCGCTCTCTTTTTGCGTCTTTTTTGTCTCGCGTCTTTTTCTATCATGTCAATGTAACAGTCTATAATTATACGTCAATTTCATATCTTATAAACGTATGTTACATTTATGCAAGAAATTATGAGAATTTCCAAAAAATAAATTAGCGCTATCATTTTTACTGTTCGCAATTAAAGAATTTACAATTTCAAATTTATAAAATTTAATAATTTTCGTTTTTAAATCTTCGAAATTGATATATTTCAAAAAAAACATGCAAAGTTGCATCATTTTCTATTATACATATTAAATGTTGAACAGTCATTAATTGCAAATATCCGAAATTGAAGAATTTTCCATTGCGCATCTTAAAAATTGAACTACATATGCCATAAAAACGTTCAAAATTACATTATCTTAAACTATAAACATTCCGCATTGATTAATCATTAATTGTAAATATTGAAAATTGGATAATTATCAATTTTTAATCTTCAAAACTGAATTATTTGGAAAAAGCATTCAAAATTGCATCATTTTCTATTTTACGTATTAAATATTGAAAAGTTTTCAATTGCAAATACTCAAAATTAAAGAATTTTCGATTGTAAATCTTTAACATTGGACTATATATTCCAAAAAAAGCATTTAAAATTACATTATTTCAAAGTAAATACATTTCAAATTAATAAATCTTTAATTGAAAATCATAAAAATTGATAAATTTTGAAATGCAAATTTATAAAGTTGAATAAATTTCAATTTCAAAACTTCGTAGTTAGCAAATATTCAAGTAATCTTCAGGAAGCAAGAAATAAATTTCATCAATGTCACTAGACTCGAACTAACACTCATACACATTATGCATGATAATTATAATTTTACTATTTTAAGTATTTCTTTGTAAAATACTGAATAGCAAGTATACGCTATACTAAAAGTAAGTATTGAGGCGTTTAGCCCTTGATATACTCAGTTCAAATTCAAATCCAAAATTGAATAATTTTCAATTTCAAATCTTCAAAATTGAACTATTCCAAACAAATTATTCTAATTTACATAATTTGAAACGGTAAACATTCCGAATTAATGAATCTTCAATCGTAATATATTCAAAATTTAAGAACTTTCTATTGTAAATCTTGAAAATTTAACTACATATTCCAAAAAAGCTTTCAAAATTACATAATTATAAACTATAACCATTTTACATTAATGAATCTTCAGTTGAAAATCATAAAAATTGATGAATTTTAATTTGCAAACCTATAAAATTGAATGAGTTCTAATTTTAAAGCTTCAAAATTAGTAATTTCTTAAGTAATCTTCAGGAAGCAATAAATAAATTTCATTAATGTCACTAGACTCGAACTACCACTCATACACACTATGTATGTTAATCATAATTTTACTGTTTTAAGTATTTCTTTGTAAAATACTGAATGTTAAGTATACTCTATACTAAAATTAACTATCGAGGCGTTAGCCTTTGATATACTAAACTGAAATTCAAATCCAAAATTGCATAATTTTCTATTTTAAATCTTCAATTTTAAATATTAAAAATAGAATAATTTAATTTTAAAATTAAAAATTTTTTAAAATTCAATTTAGTAAAAGGGGAAAGTTAAAAAATTCGCAAAAAATCTGTAACGTAATTTATGAATATCTCCTAAGAGGGCACATTATAGATAATTATATTAGGCTGTAATGAAGAAAATTGAAATGGAATTTAAGAAAATTCAGAGTCAATTCTAAATGAGTTCAAATGATTTGAAAAAAAAAAATATTCCATTTATTTTAGAAAAATTAAAGTAATAATGTAGCAAAATTTGATAAAATTCAAAGACATTCAAAAGAATTTAATAACATGTCTAAGAATTCAAGGTGAGTTCAAAAAGCTGCAGGGTAAATTAGAAAAAAGACTCAAATGCAACAACATTTTTCAAATCTAACAAAATTCCATTCAATTGAAATAAATGCGAATGAGTGAATACGAATCTGAAAAAATTCAAAAGAATTCAAGGAGAATTTATAAAGAATTCAAGTAAATTGAAAATTATCAAAAAATAATGAAAAAATTCATTAAGTTTAGAAAGAATTTAGAAAAATTTAAAGGAATTCAAGAGAAGTTGATAAAATGCCTAAGAATTCAAAGTAAGTTTGAAAGACTTCAGGGTAAATTTAAAAAAAAAACACTCTAGAAAAGGTCCATTGAATTAAGTAGAATTCAAGTGAATTCGAAAGGATTCAAGGAATATAAAAAAAATCAAAAGAATTAAAAAAGTCAAGAAAATTCGAAAGAATTTTAAAGAATTTAGGATAAGTTAATAAGAATTCAGGGTGGCATCCAAATGAATTCAGATGAATTAAAAAATATATAAAAAATACAAAATATTCCATTTCTTTCAGTAAAGTTGGAGTGATAATTTAGCAAAATTTGATGAAATTCAGACAAATTCAAGAACAATTTAAAATATTTTAAGTGAATGCAACAAAATTTTTCAAATCAAAAACAATTCTATTGAATTCAGGTAAATGGGAATGAATAGAATGAGTGAATATAAATATGATAAAATTCATAAGAATTCAAGGAGCATTCATAAATATTCAAGTGAATTCAAAATGATTAAAAAGTAATGAAAGAATTAATTGAATTTAAAAAGAATTTAGAAAAATGCAAGGGAATTCAAGAGAACCTAATTAAACTTCTAAGAATTCAAGGTAAGTTTAAAAGACTTTAGGGTAAATTTAAAAAAAAAACTAAAAAAGGTCCATTAAATTGAGTAGAATCCAAGTGAATTCAAAAGGATTCAGGAAGAATTAAAAAAAATTAATAAGAATTCAGGGTATACCGTTAAGTGATTTGATAAAATTGTATATTGTATAATCTCGTTTTATTTTTATTACATTTTATGATCATTGTGTATTAGTACTTTTAATTTTTGAGGAAAAAATAGTTCCTTTGTTGCATGTTCCACATTGATTCAATTTTATTTCTTTTCATTTTGATTACTTCTAATTATTTGGTAATTCAGTCACTAAATTGTATTTAATAAGACAGGGTTTGAAATATTTGAAAAAATTACGTAACATAGATGGGGGGGGGGGGGTACAAACCATTTTTTTACGATTTGTTACATGGGAAAGGGAAGGGGTGAAAAATTGGCAAAAAATCTGTTATGTAATTGATGGATGTCCCCTAAGCCGACACATTATGAATAAAGAAAAACTACAAAAATTCAAAATTAAACCAGTTGCCAATTAAAATTAAAATTGCCTGAAAGCCGATGTAGCTATTTTCATGTTTATTTTAATTTGTGATTATTATTAGTTATATTTTATGGTACTGTCAATTCAAGCATGTATTTAATTTGATGATTAGGCAATCAAAATAAGATGCATATTATAAGTCTGGTATTTTTGCTAGTGATTTATGTTGTACATGTGTCTTTTGATGCATCATTTTTTTCGTTGTGTTTTGTTCATGTTTGGATCTGATGCACCCTTTTTTGGCCCATGGTGAACCGCAGGATTTTATAACTGCAATCTGTCACTGCGCCGCGAATTCGCACTTTAAAGACCCCCCCCCAATTGACCCCATGAAATACGAATTCTCACCTGCCGTAAGGAAAAGATTTACCACTGAAAGCCATGATATTAAATATTTGGTGGAATGAAAATCATTGTGCGAAGATGGATTTACTAAATTCATAACAATAAGGAAGTTATAAATTTCGTGATATAAAATATGAATTAAATTCCATCAAAATAACAGGTGGATTCCATGCCAGACTCATACATGCCAAACCCTCACATTATCTATTTTTTTAACATTTTTGATTTTAATAAAAAAATGGTCAGATTGATCAAACAACATTGGATAATAATTTTTTTATTTTTATTTTCAGGTAATATTTGAATTTAATTAATATATATATCATTATTTATAACTGTAGTTTTCCTATAAATTACCCCTGATGAGGAAGTCTAAATTGGTTTCGCAACATGTTAGTCCCCAGTAGTACAAAAAAGACGAAGAAAAAAAAGAGTCAGAGGTTGATTTTGGTTGACTCTTTCTTTTTCTCCCTGTTTTTTCTTTTTGTTGTACATTTATTGTACATTTGTCTCTAATGAGTCGGAAAAGCGGCTAGTCTCGAAGTATATTTTTGATTCATGAACTTTTTGGGTGTTCTTTTTTAGTGCACACAAAATTTTTCATAAGAAAGTAGATTTTATTTCGATGTTTAAGAAATTTGGCTACTTATTTCTTCGGTAGAGAAAATATAGATTGCCAAATATTTCACTGGATTTTTTTGTAGTTTTGCACTGTTTCTATTTTGGACACTTTTTGAGTCTTTGGGACACGAATTGCCCCAGTTCACTAAAGGCTGTACCGCTTAGCTCGGTTTTAATCAAATTAACTAAAACTCTTCTTTTAGTGTAAAAACCCTTAGAGAATCTAAATTTTGAGGTCCCTTAAATCTAACAAATTGATTCATGATTCTTAAACAAAAATTTTGATTTATCTAAAAACACGATTCCCAAAAAATATCTACCCTGATTTTCTTCATATGTACTTCTTTATTTTATACTTTAAAATGTCGTTTTATAGAAGAAATTTGAAAAAATTTGCGCTTTACATAAATTCTTTCACATTTTTTTTCACTTTTGATTAAAATGCTATTTTTTTTACTATTAAAGTCCATTTTTTAGGGTTTCGTAGGCTACATCAAAAACCCTTATAACGACGGTGGGATGTCCGTCCGTCGTTTAACTCCTAGCTCCCACAATATTTATGCTAGAGGGTTAAAATTTGGCATTGATGTTAACCAGCCGAAGTATATTCATGGAAGAACATTTTCATCTGCTTATCTATTATGATTTTTTTTATTACTAGTTAAAAACTAAGCAAAAAGAAGAAATTTGCTAATTTGGTTTTTAGACTCCTATGCTGGAAGCTTTTCTTTTAGTCCGATTTTCCTCGGGCAAGGCTCAAACTAAAGCTCTTGGCATGTAGAATTGTAATAAAGAATCAAATTTACTGTGCTGTATTCTTCCTTTTTCTGATATCAGGGGTTGAAATATAAGAAAAATAAGGAAATTCGCTTTTTGAGACCCCTATACTAGAAGAGTTTCTTTTAGTCCGATTTTTTTCGGGTATAGCTCAAATTGAAGCTTTTGACATTTAGAATTACGATGAAAAATAAAATTTGTTAGTTTATTATCCTATAGCCCACGAAACCCTTCCTTAAGAGCTAATTAAGGGGCATTTAAATCAGTCTAGGCTCTATCATTTTGATAAGAATGATTTTTTCTGTACTCTATCACGTTATTTAGTAAACCTTTATATAAAAATAATCAAAAATAATCATTTTTGATACATTTTAAGGTAAAAATAATAATATATCTCCTTATTAATACGACTATAAGGATTTTTTTGAATGTTCGGGCTTAAAATATCAGCTGATTCGAGAAGCAGATTTTCTAGCCTTGGTAAAATTCTGTCAAATGGTTCGAAATACTGTGTGCTGCTTAGGGTGATTCACTTTATAAGGCAACAAAATATATTTTCGAAACTGAATACGCACGCCAGCCGAGTTGTACAACTTTAGCTAGCCTCCGTCAACAAATTTTTTCAAAAAATAAACACTAAATTCAAAACTGGAAATGATTTAGAGGTTTCCTATTTGAGTTTTGTCTTCTTATTGATTTTTTGTTGTTTTTATCTTCTTAATGTCTTGAAAATACATGTATTAAATTTTTATACAAACAGAATATTCCCCTTTTACATTACCATCATTGTATATAATTTAATGACAATTTTTAATCTCATTTCTAAGGAAAATAATAATAGTAACTTTTTTCAATTGACTCATTGTATTTTGTAATTGGCACACCGTATGTCAAATTTTTATAGGAAAACGTAAAACAAGTAAGATAAAATTATTTTTCTTGAAAATGGGTTTAAAAATTGTCATTAAATTATGTATACAATGATGGCCGTATAAAAAGGGATAATTTTAAACGTATAAAAACTGAATACATACATTTTCAAGACATTGAGAAAATAAAAACAAACAAAAAAAAAATCAATTTAAATAGGGAACCTCTAAATCATATCCGGTTTTGAATTTTCTTTTTGAATAATTTGTTGACTAAAAAGGTACAGCTCAGGCTAGTGTGCGTATTCAGTTTCGAAAATAATTTTTTTTTCCGTGTAAAATGATTGATAATAAAGGAAAATTCAAAAATAATCCTCTTATAGTTGTATCAATAAGGAGATATTATAAAATTATTACTTTCCTTGAAAGTGTATCAGAAAATGATTATTTCTGATTATTCTCATACAAAGGTTTACTAAAAAACGTGATGCAGTAGAGAAAAACACATTTTTTTCAAAGTAATGGAGCCTAGACTCATTTAGATGCCCCATAATTAGTGAAAAAATCGAAAAGCTATAAAATCTATTGTAAAACGAAATAATCAATTTAATTTATTTTTGCAATAGTAAATTTTAAAAACTTATTTTCTTTACACATACTTGCAAAACCTTCGTTTGCCCACTGTTTAGTGTTTACAGTAATTGAAAATAGCCGATTCCGCAAAACATTGGTGAGCAGTGGCCAAAATATTTTAGTGACCAGTTTCCGGTGAGCAAAATGTTTTGGTGACCGGTTACCGGTGAGCAAAATGTTTTGCTCACCGGTTTTACTATCAACGCCATCTGGTTTCGTAAACGATTACTATGTTGAAATCTTATTGGATGAGGTTATTTTCGATGTATTCGATGTATTTCGCTGTATTTCGATACTTAAAGGCATACTTAAAGATAGCGACATTGAGATGTGGAGGCCCAAAACGCGGTAGGGAGAGGAAGGAAGAAGAAGAAGACAGAAAATTGAAAATGGGCAGCTAGGAGGGAAAAAAGTTGAGAAAATGTAAAGATTAAATAAAAAACGAGGAGGTAGAGAGTTAGGAAAAGGAAGGAGTAGACACGTTGTTAGAGAAACTTGAAAGAGTGATTGATAAGGTAAGGGAGGAGATAAAACCGAAAAGAAATAGAGAGAAGGTAGGTGATGTTGATGGGACAATGAATGTAGGAAAAGTCAAGACAGGATAAAGGAGAGTGTGAGAAAATGTGGAGAAAGGGGAACTTAACAGGATAAAAAGAGATCACGAAAGAATGTAAAGTGAAAAAAGACAGAGGGGAAAGGAAAGGTACATGGAAGAGATCGAGCAAGCATTAAAGGAGGGGAGGGAATAGGAAGTGGTAAACAGAGAAAGAGGAGGAAGGAACGGTATAAATGGGGAAATCGGGATGCAAGAGTCGATGGAGAATTTCAAAAGGCTGTTAGGGGGCGTCGAAAATAGGGTAAAGGGTGAAGAAAGAAGGGCGGTAGAGGGAGACGAGGACAGCGAAGACGAAATTAGTGGGGAAATTAGTGAGGAAATCGAAGGAGGATGGGAGAGTCTGGAAGAGAGGATAAAGTGGATTTTGAATGGGAATGGTAAGGGTGAGGAATGGATAAAGAAGCTGGAAGAGTTCAGAGAAAGAACTGATTACACGGGGTAGAGAAGTGCCAAAAAATGACTCCTAAAGAAGGAGAATAAGGAAGTAGGATTGCGAAATTGAGCTACAATCTTTATATTGATAGTGGTAAGAGGAAACTGAAGCCCAGGTCAAGGTCGCAAGCGTCTAGGATTAAGGGCCTTCGAAATCATCAGGAAATCCTAAACGTAAAACTGAGTTTTTATTTCGATTATAACATAAAAAATGGAATTTTTTCCGAAAAAACGGCCTCTTCCGCAAATCTTGTTCAGATTATGTATGTAAAAAAGTAGACAAAATTGCTTCTTCGTTTGGACTTAGTTTTACATTTAGGATTTCCCGATGATTTCGAAGAAATATGTAAGGATTGTGGATAAGAAAATGTGTAATGTTTTTGTAAAGACTCTTAAGCCCATAAAAAAGAGAGAGTATAAACAAATAAAAAAGTAGCCAAAGTTTTAAAAAATCGATGATGTGAAAGTTCGGTTTGTGGGAGTCCGGCGTAGAATCCACCAACAGTTAGTTAATCTTAGAATGTTTAAACACTTCTTCATACTATTAACTCTTTTCAATTTGCTTTCTACTTTTTGCAGCATTATTAACCTAGGGTGATAAAATAAAACACATGAAGTAAATTGCTACCTAATTTACGTATGCGAAGCGAAAAACATAAATTACCAAGATGATTCTGGGTGTTTTCTTAACGTCTAGAATAGGTTAAATATAGTGATATATTCTGCAGATGTGATTGCAGTTCTTCGAATTTTCATATAATTGAATATAATTAACTTATCTCTTCGTATGGTTAGAATCTTGAAATATCGTTCTAGATTCAGTAATTTTAAATAAGTTACTAACTGTACTTCTACTTTACAAATCGTGAGAAAATGTCTTTTAGAGTTAACGCCAAACTATAAAATTTCGTGAGATTTGATGAGAAACGTGCTCTGACTTGATTCGATTTAATTTGTCTGGGCCACTTCCCATCCAAATCGTCTCCAATAACAATTTGTGTAAACTTAGTATCTGAAGGAGCTCCTTTCTTTTTTCTTTTTCTTTGCATGAATTGAGATTTACTGTTTTTTTTTCACTTTGTAATGCAAAGCAGGTTTTTATGTCAATACAAACTAAAAGCTTTCTTGAAACAGTGAAACGACTTTCGAAGTCAAATTGACTCATAAAACTTTGAGATAATGACAAAGTATTGCTTTAGAAGAAATAATTTTTTATTCTTTATATTAGACTAGCAAAAATAGCAAGCTATGCGCACTTGTAACATATTTCTCTTTTTAATTGCCTAATTGCCAAATTAAAATATATGCTTAAATTTAAAGCACTCTAAAATATAATTAATAATGATCATGAATTAAAATATAGTAGATATTGAAACAGCTACATCGGCTTTCATACAATTTTAATTTTAATTGGCAACTTCTTTAATTTTGAATGTTTGTAGTCTTAGATCCTAAATTTTCGAGGATCTTCTGGAAATAGATCTATCTTGAAGATTTGCAATTAAAGATTCGTCAATATTGAATGTGTATAATTGAAAATGATGTAATTTTTAGAATATATAATTCCGAATTATTCAGTTTTCAAGATTTATATTTTATAGGCATGCAATTTTGAACGTTTTTTTGAACGAAAATTTTTCAATTTTAACAACATGCAATTAAAAATTCTTCAATTTTTAAGATTTACAATTAGATTCATTAATTTGGAATATTTCCATTTTAAAATGGTGTAATTTGGAAGGTTCTTTTGGAATACGTAGTTCAATTTTCAAGAATTACAATTGAAATTTCTTCAATTTTGAATAGTTGCAATTGAAGACTCTTCAATATTTAATGTGTAAAATAGAAAATGACTCAATTTTGAATGTTTTTTTTCGCAATAGTTCAATTTTGAAAATTTTATACTGAAAATGATTCAATTTTCAAGGTTTAAAATGGAAATTTATTCAATTTTATAGACTTGAAATTTTATATTCATCAATTTTTATGATTTTCAATTCAACATTCATTAATTTAAGATATTTACATTTGAAACTAATGTAATTAAGAATGCTTTTTTGGAAAAGTTCAATTTTGAAGACTTAAAATTGAAAATTGTTTAATTTTGAAGATGTAAAATTGAAATTTATTTAATTTTATAGATTTGCAATTTAAAATCCATCAGTTTTTATGATTTTCAATTAAGGATTCGTTAATGTGGAATGTTTACAGTTTAAAATGATGAAATTTTGAACGTTATTATTGGAATACGTAGTTCAATTTCAAAGATTTACATTGGAAAATTCTTCAGTTATGAATATTTGCAATTGAAGACTCTTCAAGTGTAAAATTGAAAATTATTCGAGTTTGAAGATTTGAAATTGAAACTTATTCAGCTCTAAAGATTTGCAATTTAAAATTTTTTCATTTTAATGGTTTACAAGTGAAGACTGATTAATTTGGAACGTTTATAGTTCAAAATGATATAATTTAAAATGCTTGTTTTGGGATAATTCAATTTTGGGGATTTAAAATTGAAAACTCTTGAATTTTTAAGATGTATGGATGAAACTTCTTAAATTTTTATGTTTTTGAAGATCAAAGGTCAAGAGTTTTCAATTCTGAATCCTCCAATCGAAGTTTCAAACGTCAATCAACAAAATTACAGAATTTTCAATTGTGAAACTTGAAACTTGCATAATTTTTAATTGTAAATTTTCAAAAATAAAAGTCTTCGATTTTAAAGATTGACAATTCAAAGTTCTACAATTTATATTGAAGAGTTACAATTTAAAAAAGTCTTGAATTTTGAAAATATAGAATTCCAAATTATTTAGTTTTTAAGATTTATATTTTAAAGGTATGTAAATGTAAACGTTTTTGGAACAAAAATTCATCAATTTTAACAATTTGTAATAATAAATTTGATTTTTCAATTGAAACTAAAGAATGTCCATTAAATCGAAACAATTTTAAGTAGAAACAGAATTTTATAAGCTGTCAAACCGACTTACAATAATAAACTGTCAAATTGACTTGATAGAAAAAATTGCGAGACAAAAAACACGCGAAAAGCGAGCGGAAACATAAGAGCTTAACTGTGGACAAAGTTAATGAATGAATTTCAAGATTATTATTATTAATTAATAATTAATATTATTAAATTCTAGCTTCTATTTCAAGTCTATTGAGATGATGTTTTCTCGCTCTCGATTGAACGCACAAATAATAGAGGTAAAAAAACAATTACAAGGCACGTAATTCACAACATAGGGGAAACTAGTACGAGCTGAACAGAAAATTTTTTGAAGTCATAATATTGATGAATGATGAACAAGACGGGAAAATATTACATACAAAATTAAAGATGGAACATTTATTTTAAAGATAGCAATGCCATCACATGAATCATATTAGCCATTTATCCCACGTTTTATACTACTTCAACATGTTTTTATTTTATTCAGATTGTGCTTTTCTGGTACGAAATGAATATTAAAATTTTAAGCCTTTACGAAAATAAAACTACGAATAATTTTATTTGATTATATTGGCAAAAGTCATGAGCTTGCTTATTTATTTAGAAGTCATTTGGTTGGTAGGACTTACTTGTTTGTGCTCACAACCTAAAAGCAAAAAAAGTACTTCGATATCCAAGCCAAATTGTCAACAATTTATTCACCTAGTACCGAATGACACTTCTCATAAAAACTCGTGAAATACATTTTCGATAAAGATTAAGAGAATTAATCATTAGAATTTTTTGAAACCAAGAGTTTGATGAATCGAAGGAATCAGTGAAAGAATAGTGAAAGCAGTCTAATTCCCTAAAAAAATGATAATCTGTAGGCGGACAAAGTTTTCATTGCCATGTCAAAAACACATTTTCCAATTTACAAATAGCAAGTGAGTGGTGAAAAGGCTGATCACAAAACTCATTTTTGATATTGCTGCTCATAAAAAAAAACAGAACTTTCTCTTTAAAACCCAGTCAGTTTTTCCAGTTATTCAGTTCGTACTGGTATGCACCTTGTACTGGTGTCCCTACTGTTTTTCATTCCAATTAATGGCATAATAGGTACAAGTGACTGCCAGCAATCAAGCACGTATAGATATATGATCTTTATTTGTGAGATGTTTTATTGCCACAGCATTTGAGGTACTAAAACCATGGATCTAAAAAACTAAAGATTTTTTTTTTAAACTCTGTCAGTTTTTCCAGTTATTCATTTCGCACTGGCTTGCACCTCGTACTGGTGTCCCTACTGTTATTAATATTAAATAATGACATAATAGGTGTAAGTGACTACCAGCAATCAAATACGTATAGACATGTGATCTTTATTTGTGGGATGTTTTATTGTCATAGCAATTAAGGTACTAGAAACACGATAGTAAAAAACTAAACAAATTTTTCTTTAAAACCCAGTCAATTTTTTCAGTTATTCAGTTCATAGTGATATGCACCTCTTACTAATGTCCCCACTATTATTAATTCTCAATAATGGCATAATAGGTGCAAGTGATGGTCAGCAATCAAGCACGTATAGACATATGATCTTTATTTGTGGGATGTTTTATTGCCATAGCAATTGAGGTAGGTCATTACTATCTGCTGCAGAATGTGTACTTGTTATCTTTGATAAACTCTGCGTGTGACCACTGCTTTCAAACAGAAATAACACATTTCACCAGACGTTTATCGACCCCAAAAAATCACACTCTACTGCAAATATTCATTTGCACAACTCCACAAAGAGAATTGCTAACTACGAGATTTATATCATTCATGAGAATTATTATTAAAACATTACCTAATACTTTTCATTCTCATAGGCTTTATTCTCTAGGCCATAAAGTAATGAGGTAGTGATTTTAAATTTGAATTACAATAATTTTTAGAGGTTTGATTCTAAAGGGCAGACTGCAGTTAGTATTCTTTTTTTACATAAGATCCCTTATTATGACACCTTAAGAAGTGTTGATGTAGGTTGTAACCTTTTGATCCCCAGAAAGTTCTATGTGTGCAGTCAGTTTCAAATTTATCAATCTTAAACTTGATTTATAAAATTGACAAAAAACTGCCCATTGATTGTTGCAACAGATTTTAGAAAAGATAGTCGTAATTTTAATTCAATTTTAATTTACAAAAGCTCATCTATTCCTTCAAAGGTTCTTTACAACTCTATTCGTCACGTTTTTATGGAAATTATTTTATTTATAAATTATACGTACGAGTATCTTTATTTGGATATTTTTCGTATTAATCAATTTTTTAAATAACATTTAATAAGAATGTGACGGATAGAATTGTAAGCAACCTTTCAAGGAATAGAATGAGCTTTTGTGAATTAAAATTGAGTGAAAATTATGACTTTTGCCTAAAGCGGAAGAAAAAACACAAATATGCAAATAACTACATTTAAATAAGCACTTATGATCTTTTGTTTATTACTTACGCTTTGGTTTCTCTTCTAAAATTTGTTACAATAATCAAGGGCCCTTTTTTTGTCAATTTTATAAAACAAGTTAAAGATTAAGTAATTTTGAACTTAATTGTGCACCTAGAACATCCTTAAGTCTGTATCAGTGTCAGCATCCGATGGATTTACTGGCTTGTATAAATGTACCTTTTTCACTGGTACAAACGTACTCAGAAAAATCCTTTGCTCAAGAGGTTAAAGGTTTACGAAGAGAAACCTATAGAACCAAATATTTCTTTCTTCCTAGCGTTGTCAAGTCATCGTGCACTAATTTTATCCACAAATTGATTTACGAAAATTAGATGGGTCAAAGTCTGGAAAATCTTGATAAAAAAGTCACTATCTTGTATTACGGAATTTTCCGTAAGATTAACCGATAAAGTATAACGCTGAGACTAGCGTTACGGATATTTGAGTTATTTGAACGAGCTTAAAATGGATTAGATTTACGGAAAATTCCGCAATACTAGACAGCACAAAAAAACCCTTTTTTGAGAATCCTATAATTCACAAGCACGATAGGTTAAAAAAAAAAGAAATCTTAATCACACGAGAATTTCACGGTTCGGACTCACGCCACTATTGACACTATTTGACACTATTTGACACATTTTTCGAGCGATGCCGCTATTTTGCTACCATTTTTTTTTAAATGCCAGTCATACCTTATTTTCTCGTAATTGCAAGCTAATGCCACTATTTTTTCACTTTCCCTTTAAAAATATTTTCGAACTTCGTTGATTGGCTAAAATAACATGTCTACCATCGCAAGTACAGAAATATATACCGGAAAATGGTCTGAAAGGCTAATATGTACAAAAATAAATTCGAAATACTATAAGTTCATCTATTATTCATTATTTTCCATTATAGACCTCGAATTGTATAACATTTTCGACATTTTTCGACTTTTGAAAAAAAAATCTTCAATAATTGTACCATTTTAAATTGTAACACTTACTGGTAAAAAATTTTGAAGTCAGAAACGTCCGAATTCGAATAATTTCAAGTTCGATTATTAAAAAGCGAAAAAATTCATATTTTATTCATACTGTTCCCAAGTGTAATTTTCAGATGAAAGCCTTATTCATTGTCGACATATTTTAAAATGAATATCGTCTAAGAATTAATTATCTCACATTGAAAAAGTTTAAAAATCAGCGATTTAATTTAATCAGACTCAAAAGTAAAAAATGTCAAATTGGAAGCGTTTAAAATTACTGAAGCTTAGAATTGAACAATTTTAAAATAAAGAAGTTCAAAATTTAAAAATACATGAGTGTAGATGGTTTCAAGAATAAACAATGCTCACTAAAAGCATATTAGCACTACAAATTTTGGTGTTTGATTAACTCAAAGTTAAAAAATGCATTTTTGTTAAAATTTTGATGACATTTTTTTGGAAGTTGAACTTTAATATCTCAGATATTATACAAAGATTACTGAAGGGTGCCCTGCTTGTTGCTGTCATGCCTCAGTTTACAAAAATCAAACGATTTTGTTGTTCCACGCCTGGATTGCCCCCATGGGCCCCTCATGGGGCCTACTCCATTTTTCCACACGGCTTGGAGAAAATTTATTAATTTTAGTAGAATTAGTGAAGTAGGAATTAATTTTCAAAGATTTTCTTTATCTTTGCAAATATTTTTAATCAGAATTTAATTACTTTAATTTTATGCGATTATTCTTCATTGATGATATTATTCTGTTCCTTTAAAAGTCTCTACATTTTTCTGTAATGGAACTTTTAGCGTAAGTTCTATAATATTTTTTTTTAATTACCTTTGAAAAAACCTGGAAAAGATATAGAATTTGGAATTAGAAACTCTGTAGCAACCCTGGTGTAGAAAATTGAATCAAAATGTTTTATTCAAGATCTAATCAAATCAAAACAAAATATCAGAATAGCACTTTCATAAATTTGGTTTAGAATTTACATAATAAAATCTTTTAGAATTTCAAAATACCTCCATAGAATGCAAAATTATCAATATGATATGAAATTTCTTTACAATACTGTTTTGTTCAATTGTTGTACATCTTATAACTCAAAAAAATATAATGGGTTTAACATTTAATTTCATTCTTGCAATTCCATCCAATGCATAAAATCCATTGCAATATTCATTGCAATGGATTTTATGCTGGAAACAAGAAGTTTCAAGTAACTGCATATTGTTTATTACTTTATGTATTTTTCTATACGTATAGTATTTGATCTTATTTTCTTCGTTATGAAAAACGAAAAAAATACTAATTAGAGTTCTTTATTCGAAACGACTGAAACTTTTGCTCTGTATGCCTATAGAAATAAATTTTTTGGAATTTCGTGTAACTTGTGTCATCCATGCGACTTTTTTAAAAGCATTCTAGTCGATCCGAGGCCTGCATGATTTATATATGTTACAGTAAATGTCGGAAATCAGTCATTGTCGACAATGTCTAGTCCATGTCGACAGTGCCCGCTGGCATCGTTCATTGTCGACAATGACTGAGCAGTCCCTTTCCCAGAAACTAAAATTCTGTAATTTCCAACATTGATCGGCTATTGACGACAATGCCCGAAGACCAGCGGTCAATGTAACTTTGCTTAAATTGAGTTCTTCCGATAACTCAACCGATCGGGTGCACACCTTCTTCTGACTTCAAGATACTTCAGGATATTTCAATGACTTCAGGAGATTTCGCCGACTTCCGAAGATTTGAAGAGAATTCCAGTGATTTTAAGTGACTTCAAGTGACTTCATGTGAATTCATGTGACTTCATCTGAATTCAAATGACTTCAGATATTCCAAGAGATTTCAAGAGAATTCAAGTGACTTCAGGAGGTTTCAAGAGAATTCCAGTGATTTCAAGCGACTCCAAGTGACTTTGTGTGAATTCATGTGACTTCATCTGAATTCAAATGACTTCAGATATTTCAAGAGTTTCAAGAGAATTCAAGTGACTTCAGGAGATTTCAAGAGAATTCCAGTGATTTCAAGTGACTCCAAGTGACTTTGTGTGAATTCTTGTGACTTCATGTGAATTTGAATGACTTCAGATATTCCAAGAGATTTCAAGAGAATTCAAGTGACTTCAAGAGATTTCAAGAGAATTCCAGTGATTTCAAGTGACTTCAAGTGACTTTTCGTGAATTCAAATGACTCCAGATATTTGAGGAGATTTCAGTGACTTCAGAAGATTTCACTGACTCCCGGAGATATCAATAGAATTCCAGTGATTGTAAGTGACTTCACGTGACTTGAAGTGAATTTATGTCACTTCATGTGACCTCATGTGTATTCAAATGACTTCAGATATTTTAAGAGATTTCAAGAGAATTCAAGTGACTTCAGTAGATTTCAAGAGAATTCCAGTGATTTCAAGTGACTCCAAGTGACTTTGTGTGAATTCATGTGACTTCATGTGAATTTGAATGACTTCAGATATTTCCATAGATTTCAAGAGAATTCAAGTAACTTCAGGAGATTTCAAGAGAATTCCAGTAATTTCGAGTGACTTCAAGTGACTTTATGTGAATTCAAATGACTACAGATATTTGAGGAGATTTCAGTGACTTCAGAAGATTTCACTGACTCCCAGAGATCTCAATAGAATTCCAGTGATTGTAAGTGACTTCAAGTGAATTCATGTCACTTCATGTGACCTCATGTGTATTCAAATGACTTCAGATATTTTAAGAGATTTCAAGAGAATCAAGTAACTTCAAAAGATTTCAAGAGAATTCCAGTGATTTAAAGTGACTTCAAGTGTCTTCATGTGAATTCGAATTGCTCCAGATATTTGAGGAGATTTCAGTGAATTCTGGAGGTTTCAAAAGATTTCAGAAAATTTTCAGATAATTCACGGATTTCCGGATATTTCAAGAGAATTTCGGTGATTTTAAGTGACTTCAGGTGGCTTCATGTGAATTCATGTGACTTCACTTGAATTCAAATGACTCCAGATATTTCAGGAGATTTCAAGAAGTAGCTATTCGTATACACTTGCTCACTCCATGTCGACTGACTTCAGGAAATCACAAGGGAATTCAAGTCACTTAAAGAGAATTCTTGTGATTTAAATTGAATTCATGGGAATTCATGTGAATTCAAATGATTTCAAATATTTCAGGAGATTTTAATAGAATACAAGTGACTTCAAATGATTTTAAGTGACTTCATATGAATTCATGTGACTTCGTTTGAATTCAAATGATTCCAGATATTTGAGGAGATTTCAGTGACTTCAAGTGTCTTTATGTGAGTTCGAATGACATCATATATTTTAGGAGATTTCAGTGAATTCTCGAGGTCTCAAAATATTTCAGAAAATTTTCAGAAAATTCACGGACTTCAGGCGATTTCTATAAATTTACGAAACTTCATTGATTTTAAGAAGTATCTATTCGTATACACTTGCTCACTCCATATCAACTGACTTGAGGAAATCACAAAGGAATTCAAGTCACTTGAAGAGAACTCTTGTCACTTGAAGAGAATTCTTGTGACCTGAAATGAATTCATGGGAATGCATTTGACTTCATGTCACTTCATGTGAATTCAAATGATTTCAAATATTTCAGGAGATTTTAATAGAATACAAGTGACTTCAAGTGATTTTAAGTGACTTCAAGTGACTTCATATAAATTCATGTGACTTCGTTTGAATTCAAATAATTCCAGATATTTGAGGAGATTTCAGTGACTTCAGAAGATTTCTCTCACTTCCGGAGATTTCAAGAGAATTTCAGTGATTGTAAGTGACTTCAAGTGACTTCAAGTGAATTCATGTGACTTCATGTGAACTCAAATGACTTCAGAGATTTCAAGAGATTTCAAGAGAATTCAAGTAACTTTATGTGAACGCAAATGACTCCAGACATTTGAGGAGATTTCAGTGAATTCTGGAGGGTTCAAAAGATTTCAGAAAATTTTCGGATAATTCACTGACTTCAGACTGTTTCTTCAAATTCACGAGACTTCATTAATTTTACGAAGTGTCTACTTGTATACACCGCTCACTCCATATCAACCGACTTCAGGAGATTACAAGGGAATTCAATTCACTTGAAGAGAATTTTTGTGACCTAAAATGAATTCATGCGAATTCCTGTGACTTCATGTGATTTCATGTCACTTCATGTGAATTCAAATGACTTCAGATATTTCAATAAAATTCAAGAAAATTCAAGTCACTTCAAGAGAATTCTTGTGACTTAAAGTGAATTCATGGGAATTCATGTGAGTTCATGTCACTTCATGTGAATTCAAATGATTTCAAATATTTCAGGAGATTTCAATAGATTACAAATGACTTCAAGTGATTTTTAAGTGACTTTAAGTGACTTCACATGAATTCGTGTGACTTCATCTGAATTCAAATCACTCCAGATATTTGAGGAGATTTCAGTGAATTCAGAAGGTTTCTCTCATTTCTGAAAATTTCAAGAGAATTCCAGTGATTGTAAGTGACTTCAAGTGAATTCATGTGACTTCTTGTGACTTCATGTGAATTCAAATGACTTCAGATATTTCAAGAGATTTCAAGAGAATTCAAGTGACTTTATATGAATTCAAATGACTCTAAATATTTGAAGAGATTTCAGTGAATTCTGGAGGTTTCAAAAGATTTCAGAAAATTTTCGTAAAATTCACTGACTTCAGGCGATTTCTTTGAATTTAGGAGACTTCATCAATTTTACGAAGTGTCTATTCGTATTCACTGCTCACTCCATGTCAACTGACTTCAGGAGATTACGAGGGAATTCATGCCACTTGAAGAGAATTCTTGTGACTTAAAGTGAATTCGTGGGAATCCATGTGACTACATTCATAGAAAGTTCCGTGAACAAAAATGAAGCGCATTGAATAAAAAAGAAACAAAAATTGAAAAATAATCAAATTCTGATTTTTTCAATAAAAGTTGTTTACACGATTTTCAGATAGCATCTATTTTCAATTAGTTGTAATTGAATGTTAATTTTTCTCATTTAACACCAAAACTATGGAGTTCAATGAGGTAAACATTGCCAATCCGGAAAAGCAGTAGTTTTCAAAAAACCGACATTGGTCATGTAAATAGTTTCTCGTCGTCAGTTAGGGTAATTTCCTCCAACTCAGAAGACTTAAAGCGAAGTGACATTAATCGTTGGGTTTTTT
>JAUMHM010000031.1:63144347-63158754 GCA_032362435.1 Melikaiella ostensackeni
GACTTCACTGTGACTGGTCACAGAGACAATTTAAAGGACACAACTGGCCCTTTCAAATGTTTCTTGGGGGGGGGGGCAAACCGCCCCTGCGACCGTTTACAAAAATAATTTAAGTCATTCCCTTAACACTTTCCAATGTCTCTTGAGGGGAGGCACCCCCGTGACTGATCACTAGAATAATTTAAGTCACGCCCCAACCCTTTTCCAATATCTCGTGGGGGCGGGAAGGCACTCATGTAGCTGGTCACAGAAATAATTCAAGTCACAGCCCTACCCCTTTCCAATGTCTCGTGAGGGGTAGGTAAGGGACCCATGTGAATGATCGAAGAATTAATTCAAGTCACACCTCTACCGAATTAGTTTAAGTCACACCTTTACCCCTTTCCAATGTCTCGTGGGGGGCAGACCTGTGACTGGTCACAGAAGTAATTAAGGTCACACTCCTACCGCTTTCCAATGTCTCTCTTTTATATTTTGAAATTTTTTTCGGATTAACATTTTTTTGATTGAAGAGGAGATAGGGTGACTAGGGGGAGGATTAATTCCATGAAATCATCTCCCCTTTTCCAGCTCTCCTCATTAGCTACGGCCACGCCTAATTTTTGGAAAAACTCATTTTTCTCGTAATATAATTGTTTTAGAGAAAAAAAATGTATTTCACATAAAAGATGTATTTTCTTATGCTCTACAACTTTAATTTGAAACTTTTTTCGTTCGGTTCAACGCTTTTCAAAATAGAAGCGAAAACCCGTTTATAAAACCAGTTCTTTGGCAGTTTGACTTTAAAATTTAAATTTTTGGGGATTTTCACTATCATATTTGTAATTAGTGTGTCAAAATACTTCTGCATAGTGAGTTTCAAATTAATCGAAGGTATTCTCTTGTCGGAACTTTATCCAAAATCTATTCCCTCGAAATAAATGATCCATGTGTTAACATTCTATGAACAGCTTTTTGTAAGCAATTTTCGAAAATTAAACAAAAATCCATACGGATATTGCATTTTGGGTAGAATTATTAAGCATGTGAATAGTTTTTGTTTTTAAATATTCAAAAATGACCGAAAATCGTGCTTACAAGAAATCTCTCATTTCGGTATTAAAACATTCGTAATTGTCCTTGGAGACAGGCAATTAGACATTTTCGCGATAAATTTGAAGTCAACGAGCTCCTGCTGATAACAGTTTTTAGAATGTAACACTTTCGAAAAGGCAGTACAAACAATACTGACGTAATTGTCAGCTCGGACTAATTAAGAAGGCAAAGGAACGCGTCGCACTGACGCGTATTCTTGGATCCGTTGACCCAGTCGCGTTCCAATCACATTGTGGGTACTCTCTTCATTTCCTCAATTCTAACCTATGCCACGGTCGCTCAAAAATTACTTAATTAGATCAAAATAAAAAATAATAATTCTCTATGAAAGTATAATTTTTACCATAATTTACACTTTAATATAGTCGACATTGACAAAAATATCCATTTTATAATCTTTTAGGAAATATTTTTATAAATTCATCTAACCTAAAATTATCAAATTCAACAATTGAAATTTGGAAAACAAAGCGATTACATTTTTGGGCTTGTTAGCTCCGTATCGACCGCAGAATTCAACGGCTGAGAAAATGGGTCAGTTGTGTAACGCTAAATGTAATGCCGCTATCGACGGGACATAATTTGAATCCATTATTGGTTCTTTGAATTCTGCATCTTATCAATACAAGTCTTTCTTGAAAAGATTTTCTTCTAAGATTTAATTTCTCTAATAGTAAGTACATGATTCCTCATGACTTCTCAGTAATAAGAACATTTATAAATTTCCTATCGAAGATCAGAAAACACTCAAATAATGGTTTTAAAATATCTACTCACTGTAGTCAGACGTGTCGTCATTAGACCCATTGACAGTGCCATCCGGAAGGATCTGCAGATGCCTGTTTTTAATATACATCTGGATTTTTCTCGATGCTCCCGTAATATGCGACAAATTAGCCGATCTTTCAGCCCTGATACCCGAGTCACTAATGAGATCCACTGGCGCTGCCCCCACTGCACCCAAAACCATACCAATCGTCAAAACACTAAGCCCAGTACTTTTCCCATGAAAGCTCAACACTCCCGTTGTGAACAGTCCACTCTGCCCGAATGCAATCAAAAACAATAGAAAAGCCAACTGAAAGTAGGAACGATTGTTAGAACACTTCTTTCTCTTTTTCTTCCTTTTTCTCATACTCATCAATCTATCGGTCGACTCGAAATCTAACGACCTCGAAGAACAGTACCTTGAAATTTGTAAGTTTTCAATATTAATATCCAGATTGAGTCTCTCAATCCCTAAATCAATTGGATCAATATTCAGTCGTCCAATCTCTAATTGAACGGGATCACTTTCCACATTCACGGAAGAAATTTTTACATCCCTCGAGCAATCTCGAACTACAGGGTTGCTACGGATTGATTCGAATGATTGATTCGAACACGGATGACTAGAGGCGAGAGGTTTCCTTTCATTCGCGACTGATGTCCATGAGATTCGCGGGTCAACCCCGCTCTTAAACCTCCCCTTCAATTTAAAAAAAAATCCCCCAATCTTCTGAGGTCTATGAGTTTCGGAGGATCTATAGGATCCGCGGTTAGCAATCACGTGACAGGTGGTCGATGATCCTTGATTCGCGACATTGAAGCTATCCCGCAGTTCAGGTCGCACTTCATCCCCAAATCGTAGTTCTTCGATCCTAGATACATTTCTACATTCTTCTTCAACTTCACTCACTTTCTTCTTACCTTCCTCAACTACCACCTCACTTCTCCTCCTCGACCTTCTGAACCTTCTTCTCCTGACGTCTGGTGAACTATCCAGTTCCAATAAATTCTCACTCCAGGTTCTATGACGTGTTGGGGATTTGAGGAATCTTTGATCCTGAAACCAAGTAATTTCAAGGTTCCTCGCTTCTTGGAGGATGGAACTAGACCTCGAGGTTGGTATGGGACACTCATAATTATGTAGCACCCTTGGCCCGCCCGTGTCGATCTCAGCGGGCATGACGCTCTCATCCACACTCCCTTTTGAGCCCCCCCCAACCCTTAAGAGGATTATCCAATTTTTAATCTTGGCAACCACGCGTTTTTGAAAATCCTCTGGTCTCATCAACTCTGCCTCGGCCGCGCACTCGGGGAGGGTCCGCGGGCACCATGCAGGCACCGCGTTCTTGATCCTCCTGCATTATTACACCCCACCTTCAGCTACCCTAGTGGTTTACTAAAAGGGCTTGTTCGCGAAAATCGGGAACCAGGGAATTGGTCTCCGTGGTGGCATCTGGTCCATATGATACACCTCCAGAATAATCGAGACTCCGAATGATTCTGGAGGAATATTTCACCTAATAAATCCCTATTCTTCAAATTCCAATCAAGATTAAAATTCTTGATTCTTTATGAAGTATTCAATTTCCTGTATCTTCAAGACTCACTTCTTCACTTGCTCCTGATCCACCCTAGTCTTCTAGAGCTTCAAAAACTTTTTTAAAAGAGTCTTCCAATGAGTCAAATTAAATTCTCTCTTTACTTTTACAATTTATCTCACTAATAAGTTTCCTATATCCTTAGATTTCACTTCTTCACTTGATATTTCTTCTGACCTACCCCAATCCACTAAAACTTCACAAACATATTTGAAACAGTCTCCTGACAAGTCCAAATAAATCCACTCGCAGCACAAAATCCAGACAATCCTGCCGGTAAACACGTGCCAATCACTCCTATTTGATAAGAGACTTTATCTATAAAAATTAGAGAAAACTTTTTTCGACTCCTGGTTATTATTTTGAATTTTTTTAACGGATTTTTCTGAGTAATTAGTAGAAGAGAGCTGGGGGTTGATAGGAGAATCTGGGGTTATCACCTTAGGTCGGATGGTGCCGGTGCGGCGTCCGAGAAACTACTGAACGAGTGCCGCGGTTCTGTTCTCCGTTCGGGCAAGCACTCTTCGCTTCGCTCTCGTAGAGAGAGCAACCGACACTGGAGCACGAAGACACCACACGTACAGAAACGAGGAGCACACGATACGAGTCGAGGGCCGGCAGTCGAGAGTGAAACCAACACGAGCGCAAAGATCTCTCACCAACACTGGTCCATAGAATTCATTCCATCCCATCCGTAATCCCGTTTCGTCCCGTTCCGTCTCATCTTGCATCGTCCCGTTCCCATCCGTCCCATCCCGGGGCGAAGTAGCACGCGACAGATCTGGATCCTCTTCACCGCTACCACACCTTCACCTTCACCAACATCCCTTCTAGTTCCCTTTCTCTCTTTTTTCCTCCCTTCCAGTCTTTCCTGAAGCACTTCTCTTATTCCTCTTTAGTATTCTTCACCTCCTTTTCGACCCTTTCACATGTCCTTTTGTCTTCCTTTACGTCTCCGTTGGTGGCTCTTTTATACGTCGTTTCACCTCTCTTTATATCTCTTTTCCTAGGTCTTTAGATCTGCTTTTGACTCTCTTTGTGTCCACCTTAGTTACTTCTTACGTATCTTTTCTTGTATCTTGATATATCTTCTCTTAACTCTTGATACTAACCTTGTCCACTTTCCTCTCCTATTCTGTTTGCTGTAACTTTATTCTCCTTTACCTTTACACCTCCTTTTGTCTCATTTTACTCTCTTTTCTTTTCTCCTTAATATCTTTTTCACTATCTTTTGTTACCTTCTTTCATTTCTCTTCATTTCTGTCCCTCTATTCACTTTCGTCACTTTCATCTTCCTTTCCTTATTTAACTTCTTCCTCTTTTTAATCCCTTTCTTCTCTCTCTTCTTCCTTCATTTATATCCCCTTTTTTCTCTACAATCCTTTCTCTATTTTTTTCTCTCTTTATTGTAACCTTTCTCTTTGACAATTCAACTTCTCCTATCTTCTCTCCCAAAATATCTCCTCTCTATCTTCACATTACAACTTCAGTCAAGCTTCCGATTCTCCTATTTCCACTCTTATGAGTAATCTCGAGTGAGTTGCTTTTTTCATCCCCTTTTTCACAGTTGGACCAATTTTTCGCCGAACTTCTAATTGATTTTTGCCCCATTAGTTCTTAGGATTTTCGATCTTAGGCTTTTGCCTAAATAAACTTGTAAACAGAAGACCTCTTCTCAAAAGGCAATAATCTCTAAAAAGCGACCCTAGTCCTTATCCGGTGAAGAATCAAGAAATTTACATCTCTTTCCATAAATTGTGGATTTTTCTTTGTGGCTTGAGTATTTTTCTGTCGTTTCTTGTCCATTAATGCATTTCTATTTAAAATTTAGTCCTCGAAGACATAGCGATGAAAAATCCGAACGTCTGAAACAAAAAAGAAAGTTGATTCAGTAATATAAATATAATAGTCAGGTCACTTTTTATTATAATCATAACAAATGGTTCAAATTTAAGGTTCTTACATTTTCAATTTTCAAAATTATACTTTGAATTGCTTCCTTGCTCTTATACATGTATTTCATTTCTACAATTGAATTTGAAATGATTGCTTTTTAAGAATGTAATGTAAAATTTGAAATTTTGAAAATTTGAATATTTTCACTCATAAATTGTTGAATTTTAAAGGGACCTAGAACCCAATAGAATTGAATTCAGTTAGTTAATAATTGGACCAAACGTTTCAACACACAGTTGGTGGCCCTCGTCAGTGGATTTATTGGACTATCAATTTAAAAATTATTTAGATTAATCGCTTCAATTTGAGAACAATTTCAAATTTTTTCATTTTGATTTTGGAATTTGGAATTATTAACGGTAAAAGGTTCTAATTTCATAATTTTGATCAATTTTGAAAACTAGATATGTATGTCTATTTAAAATCGTATTAAAATATTATTTCAAAAAACAAGTAGTTATCGATTAAGTGGTTTTTTTTTTTTTTTTTGAAAAAGGTTTGAAGAATATAAACTCAAACCAAGTCATCTTGTGTAACAGAATTACACAAATAGCCTGAAAACGATCAAAGTACGTATTAGTGCTCAGCGCTTGACCGATTAAACGTTTAAACAATTCAAATAAATTTTACGTTCAACCGTTTACACATTTAACATGTAGAAAATTTCATTCGGTTAAACTTTCCATCATTCTCAACTTTTTTTTATTTAAACTAACGGCACACAGTTCAGTTTTTCAGGTTAATATATTCCAAACAAAAGACATAATTCGAAAGCAACTGAAGTTATTTAAATAAAAAAAGGAGTTGAAAACGATGGAAATTTTAACCGAATGAACTTTTCTACCGGTTAAATACATAAACGATTAAATGTAGAAATTACTCGAAATGTTTAAACGGTCAACCGGTCAAGAGCGGACCACTAAAAAGTATGTTTCCAAAAACAGTGTAGTCGGCTAATTAGAGACAATTACATAAGCAATTCCATGATACTTTTAACTTTTACGTGCTTGACGTTGTATATTAGTTTCGAAAAAAAAACTTTATTTTCAGAATATTTTCAAGTATGATAAACTCAGCACTCAGCACAAATTATTTTTTAACAACAATGACGGGAAAGACATTAAATATGCGGATAAACTTCCGGTAAGCGCTTACCTCTGTTCTCTTTGAAACTCCCTCTATCCTATTTTGAGGCGCTGATTACGAATAGATAGTAAAAATTGACGCAAATTTTATTTTCAAGGCCCAAACTTGATAAAACTATAAAAATTTCATATTTTTTCGTTTATTTCAGTAAACAGTATAAATTTGCAAGAAAAAACTTAGGATGAAAGTTGTAGATCTTTTAAAAATACAGATTTTATATTCAATAGATTTTTACTCTACGACTGACAGTTTTCGAGAAAATCGACAAGAACTAATAAAAATCACAGAAATACTGAACAATGGTTATCGTTGTGGCCTGAAATATGTCTTTGACCAGTCACAGAGGTGCCTCTCGCCCCCGACGAGACATTGGAAAGGGTTAGCGGTGTGTCTTAAATTATTTATGACACAAGTCACAAATGCGCTTCCCCCTCACTAGCCATCGAAATGGGTAGGGCTGTGACTTAAATTATTTCTGTGACCAGTCACAGGAGTGCCTTTCCGCCTCCCACGAGATATTAGGAAGGAATAGGGGTGTAACTTGAATTATTTCTGTGACCAGTCACAGTGGTGCCTTAACGCCCCCACGAGACATTGGGAAGGGGTAGGGGTGGGACTTAAACGTTCAATTCTCAATGAAAAATGTAATATTTTAAACTTCAACTAAAAAAGACGACTTTTCAACAAAATAGCTAAATTTGAAACCAAATAGATAAATTTTCAACCAAGAACATAATTTTTTAATAAAAAATTGTTTTATATCATAATTTTGATATGTGCAGATTAATAATATGGCAATAATAATGGCAAAGTTTAGGATGGAATTATTAATTGGAAACATTGATTTTTGTTTTATATCATAATTTTGATATGTGCAGATTAATAATTTAAGTCACAGCCCTACCCATTTCGATGGCTAGTGGGGGGGGAGCGCATTTGTGCCTTGTGTCATAAATAATTTAAGACACACAGCTAACCCTTTCCAATGTCTCGTCGGGGGCGAGAGGCACCCCTGTGACTGGTCAAAGACATATTTCAGGTCACGCCTGTGACCAGTCATAGGCGTGCCACAAGTCCCATTTCAGGCAATTCTATACTTTTTATCAACACTTTTCTTCTTTTCTCGAAAAATAATGGTTTTTAAGAAAAAATGTATATCACATAGAAGGTCTATTTTCAAAAAATCTACAACTTTTACTTGAAGCTTCGTATAAATATTTAATATTTACTGAAATAGACGGAAAAACGTGACATTTTTATATTTTTATCAATTTATCATATTGAAAGCGACATTTGCGGGTTTCGGAAGTGTACCCAAATATGCTATCGGTCGACCTTGCAATGTGTCCGCCGGTCTAGTTTCAATAATTTCTAATTATATACCAATAGAACCTTAATAAACGGAAAATTCTTATTGAGAATATAATTTTTAAAAAAAAATTGAGGAATTCATTCAAATTTTTTAAATTTTAATAATACAAACTTGAAATAAGTTTTTAGAAGTGAAATACTTGTTCTATGATTTTCTGTCGCTGGTGTGAGAAAATACAATTTTGTAAAGTTGTCACTAACAATGCTCAAATTTAAAGTTACTGCTGAGAGCACATAATGTTTACAGTTCCAGTAACTACTCCCTGTTTGGATATTTATATATTTTGATTCTACTGTTATTGAATAAAACGTGAATTTATGAAGTCATGCACGATCTACAAGTGAAAATTGATGAAAATAGTATTATGCCAAATGTGCTTCTAAAAATTTGATGATTTAATATTCATTTTCATATTTTGTATCGCCTTTGTCGCTGGTGATAAGAATCTCTCGTGTGAGCAAAATAAAAATTCAACGTAGTGAATATTGCTGTAGATCGGTATTGATCAAAATTTATCAACAGAGAAGTGTCAATAATATTTTTTACGGTTATGTTTGGGGAATGGAAGAAATTATTAAAAAAGAAAAGGGGTCAGATAAGGAAGAAAAATGAAGAAGAGACGAAAAAACAAAAAGAAAGATTGCAGAAAGCGAAGAAAAATAGCGAAAAAGCACAAAATTGACAGCTTCAACAAGTGCTATGCAAAAAGATAATCTTTCCTTTCATTTAATCGTAAAATTGATCCTAAATCAGTTTGTAGAGTCAAAAATCTTTTTAATCATTTAAAATATCATTTTCTAGCATAAGAAATTCTCCGCAGCATTGTACACTATTTAAAAACTGTTTATTCGGACTCCAACGAACAATATATAAAATTACTTACATGCGCTTCGTAATTAAGTATTCATTAAATCGATATTCCAAAAGTTAAAGGAAACGAAGAATTGCCCATACAGCAAAGGAAGAAAGAGGGAGAAAAGGGAAAGAATCGACCAAACCAATCTCTCACTCTTTTCACTCTTTCTGAATTTTCCTTCAAATATTTCATGAGTTTGAAACACATGTTCAAAGATTTTTCTTACGGCGAATGTAATTTCTTGAGATATGGCAAAGTTTAGGATGGAATTATTAATTGGAAACATTGATTTTTGTTTTCTATCATAATTTTGATATGTGCAGATTAACTTTCACCAGAGAATGGAAAAGTAGACCGAAGAACATTAGATATTAAAGTCTATGTTTTTGTTTTCAGGTGAGAGGTTTGTGTTGGTTGATTTTTTCCTTTTTCTCCCTCTTTTTTTTTTTGTTATACATTTGTCTTTAATGAGCCGGAAAGGAGTTTGTTGGAAGTCTATTTTTGATGTGTGAGCTTTTTTGTGTTCTGTTTTTGGTGCATGAAAAAGTTCATAAAAAAGTAGATTTCATTTTGGTCATAATAAAAATTCTAAAATAGAGACACTAAGCTCAAGATTTCTTCCAATCTGCAGGGCTGCTTACAAATACCATTAAGATTTCTTTTAATTGATGCTTACCTCAATTTATGAAAAGATATCTATTTTTGTTTTAATATTCTTCAAAGGATGTTTATAAAATTAGCAATTTTTAGAAGTGTGTGATTATTAGGATTATGAGCTTTTTCTTTTTTGAAAAATGGAATAATCTAAATGGTTTGGCTTCAAATCAACTAACGCACGGAGAAACTGGATATGAAAAAATAGATATTTAAAATATGGATATTACCGCATATCTAGATATTATCGCACAATATCTCTATTTTTTTTAATATACGAGATATTACTGGCTAACAGCAGATGATTCTAACGTTATTATAATCTGAGATGTTAAAATTTAATATCCGAGATATTATCGCATAATAACAGAAGACTTATAATCTGAAAAGTTAAACGTAAGTATCTGAAATATTAGAAACGTTGCTAGCCGTGCGCGCGCACATACGATATTCTTGTATGGGAACGAAGACTGACACTTGAGGCCGCTAGGAGCGCTAGTGAGCGTGGAGACACACCAGTCGGCAGTTATAACGGCGGTGTCGTCTGCTATTCGCATTTTATCAGTCCTTGATACCGCAGTGGAAGAGTTTTTAGTTCAAAGCATTATTTTCGAAATGCCAGGTATGTGTGTGACATTTGGGTGTAAAAATAAAAGAGCATGTCGCTTTCCGAATGACAAAAATCTAAGGCAATTCCGGATAATGCCTTGTGCCGGCGCACAAGGCATGTCTCCACTCTCGGTGCTGCCCTCTGCGCCAAGCTTGACAAATCGCCGTCCCTATTGTAGTTGGGTCTTTGATTTTCGACTGGCATGTCAAACGTCACAGCGTCATTTCGTATTAAATGCAATATTATTACTAAGCCTATTTCCTACTTGTGTTTTTTGGACGTGTTTTTCGGAATTATGTTTTAGTGAGCATAGATTTTTCATTCTGCATGACTAAAAAATTCCAAGCAAAGAATGCCTAACCTCTAAATAAAAAAAAAACGTTGACTTTCCAACAGAATTTTCTTATAATATATTTATTTTCTTCACAGATTACTAGAATCCTTTTTGGAATATGAGTGTAACAGATGTAAGCAGCTTACGTAAAAAAATGGGAAGTTGATGACTCCACAATAAAAAGGTTCGAAGGTACATTTCATAAGTATTAGCAATTTCGGAGCATTGACGCTTCGTATAGAAACCAATAATGCACTTCCTGTCAAGAAGGCTTCCATAGAGAAGAATTACAGAATTTCAGATTTTAATGTAAAGACTCAATATTTTTTTTATTCTATTCAAAACCTGATTTTTCCATGAAGCTCCAATCTACAATAAAGTAATACACCTTCTTGAAATGTTCCTTAAAATTTTCAAAGTTCGCAACGCGGCTCCAATTTTTCTTAGTTTAAAAATTTCACTGCAAATTAATTTAAATTGGAAGAACCAAGTGCTGCAATCAATATAATAAAGTTCATTTTTTCGCTAAAATCTGATATTCATTAATTCTTCTCCATTCAAGCTTTATTCTTACCGGGTTCTTGAGAAATTTCGAAATTCTACAGTTCTTGTATACTTCACGCTTAGATATATTTTTTTTTTAAATTGAAGTGAAATCTATGAATAATTTTCATTTCAGATAAGAAAATCGATCCAGACACGATACGGTTGTAACATTGATGTTTTGGCGATGAGTTCCCCATATTCGCGCAAATTAAAGAAATTTCTCATCGAATCGACAATGTGATATTCATATTATGCATAAGATTTTGTTTTGTTTTTAAATAAGAGTTGAAACCATTTTCGATAACTTTCAAATAAAGTTATTTCATATTCATTTTTATGCGTATTACACTCTATAAATCTGAATCAGTCATTTTGCCTGATGCATCAATGTACCTAATATCGACCACAAGGAAAAAATGGATACTAGCGGTTAAAATCTGGATACTGAGACGTAATATACTGTTTATTTACTTGTGAATGCACTATTCATTTGAATGAGTCAAATTGACTGACAAATCGATGTATTATTGACCAGAATAAGTAAAATAATTCATTTTCGTGATATTACATTGATGCATCAGGCAAGTGACTGATTCAGATTTATGGAGTAATAGCTGTCCCCTGTGGCGGCGGCTTCGCCGCCGCGGAACGGCCGCTGTATTTATTATTATACATCAAGAACAAACGGAAATGCACTAAGAGTTGTATAAAATTATCTTAAAAAAAACATGTTGAACGCCTGTTGAATAACTTTTTCTTACTTAAGACTGACTTAACTTATGTAGAAACTTCACGTTTAGAAGTCGAATTTTTTATTGCATTTGATCTTACTTACATTTTTTCTCTTTATATTGAGTTTGAACATGAAATACTGGAATGGAATCAATATAAGCTTTCAAGTATTTATCGTAACATTTTGTTTTGAGAAATGCGAAGTCGCCAATGAAATTTGAACTATACTTGGAAAAAACTCTGATAAAGTAAAACAGAAATAAAAACTTGAATACAGAAAATGGAAACTGTAGTTTTCGAATTTTGATTATAAAAATTGTACTCAAGTCATCGAATTCAGTTACCACAAATTCCAAGTTGCTTGTGAAATTTGTAAAAAAAACTTGAGGAAAACTCTAAATGCGAAAAAAGAATTAAAAACTGAAAAATATAAAATAAAAAAGCATTTTGAATTTTCAATCATCAAACTCGTACTCAAGTCGTAGAATTTGGTTTGGAAAAATGCGAAGTCTACAGTGAAATTTGTACTAAACTTGGATAAAACTCTGAGAAGGTAAAACAGAAATATATACTTAAATACAGAAAATGGTAATTGATTTTAATTATAAAAATTGTCTTCGAGTCGTCGAGTCCGGCGAGAAACGTAACAATTCTCGTCAGAAATCCTGATTTTCTTTCTGACGATTTCTAACTTTTTTTAAAATAGGTTTTTAAGAAAATCTATTGCTTTATTATTCAATTCTTCTCTATGCAAGTCTTCTTACTAGGGAGTCCATTTTCGGTTTCCATACCTGTATGATGAAGCGTCAATGCTCCGAAATTGGTAATTCTTATGAAACGTGAAACGTACCTTCGAATCCTTTTATTGTGGAATGGTCAACTTCTCACTTTTTTTAGTAAACTGCTTTCATCTGTTACATTCATGTTCCAAAAAGGTTTGTAGCAATCTGTAAAGAAAGTAATTTTATGTTAAGGAAATTCTGCTGGAAAGTGAAAGTTCTATTTGTTTAGAGGATACTCTATCGTTGCTTGGAATTTCGTAGTCATGCAATATGAAAAATCCGTACTTACTGCAACATAAGTCCGCAAAACACGTCTAAGAAACACCAGACAAAAATCAGCTCAGTAATAATAAGGTAATTAGCAGTGATGGATAAGTTACTTTTCAAATGAACTAGTTATAGTTATCGTTGCATCACGAAAAAAGTAACTAATTATCGCTATCGTTACGGATCCAAAATGTAACTTTTTCTTAATTGCATTTCGCAAAAAAAGTAACTATAGTTACTATCGTTACTTTTTTAGTTACTTTTGTATTTTAGAAATATATATTTAAATTTAATTCTTACAAAACTTTACTCATAACTTTCGAGTGATAGTTGTTACACTTTTTAATGAAAGTCGTAGGTTTGACATGACCCACATAATACTTCTAAAACAAGGAATGTCTTAGAAAATTTTGAATTTCAGTGTGTAAGAAAAATTTCAGCTTTCCTATTTTGGGCTATAAATCTCTTTGGCGCTGAAAATTAAATATTTCTTTCTAAAAGTGTTTCTTTAGATTTACCTAGTTACGACTTCCACTTTTAGAAGATTTATAATATTCTAAGACCAACAGAACATTTTATATAAGACGTTGAATCTTCAACGAAATACATGAGTTTTCAACTAAAAAGGATAAATTTTCAACTAGAACAGACATATCTTCAACAAAATACATGAATTTTCAAATAAAGCAGAGAAATACCCAACCAAATAGTTGAATCTTTAACTAAACAATATAAATTTTTAGCCGAAATAGAATCGTTAAATTTTCATTTGAAAAAATTAATATTTAACAACAACAAAATGTTAACAAAATAGTTAAGTTTTCAACGAAAGAGATGAATTTTCAACTAAAATGATGAATTTTCAACACGAAAAAAATTTTTTTTAACAAAATAGTTCAACTTTCAACCAAAAAAGAAGAATTCTCAGTGAAAAAGGTAATAGTTGAAATTTGAACCAAAAAGTATTTTCATTTTAAATCAAATACAGTTGAACTCAACAAGAAAAAACGAATTTTCAACAAAATAGGTAAATTTGAAACCACAGAGATGAATTTTCAACCAAAAAAATCATTTTTTACCAAAAAAAAGACGAATTTTTAACAAAATACATGATTTTTTTCAATTGAGAAAAATTATTTTGAACGAAAAAAGATTACTTCTTAACGAAAAACGTTCAATTCTCAATGAAAAATGTAATATTTTAAACTTCAACCAAAAAAGACTACTTTTCAACAAAACAGCTAAATTTGAAACCAAATAGATAAATTTTCAACCAGGAACATAATTTTTTAATAAAAAAATACGAATTTTAAACAAAATACATGAATTTTCAACTTGAAAAAACAATTTTTAACCAAAAATGGGATAGTTAGATTTTTAATTGAAGCAATTAATTTTTAAGGGAAAAGGTGAATCCTCAACAAAAAATGTAATAGTTGATATTTCAATCGAAAAACAGTTTAATTTTAAATCAAAAACAATTATATTCAACCAAAAAAATCATTTTCATGAAAATGGTTGAATTTTCAGTCATGAGAGAAATAAAATAAACCGGATTGTTAAAAGTTCAAGCCAAAATGGCGAGTTTTCAACAAGAAAGTTGATTTTCAACCGAATAATAAAATTTTTATCCAAAAAGATGAATTCTCAATGAAAAATGTAATAGATGAAATTTCAACCAAAAAAGACGA
>JAUMHM010000031.1:63158854-63168901 GCA_032362435.1 Melikaiella ostensackeni
AGATTTTTTCTCGTTTCTCTAAAAATAAAATAAAAGTTTTAATTAATTAAAACTAATTGACTAAGTAGATCGAAAACTGTCACTATATCGACAACATATAAAAAAGATATCTTTTGGTACATTGAGTTAACCATTAACACCTCAATTAAAAGAAATCTTAAGTATTCATAGGCAACCCTGCAGATTGGAGCAAATCCTTGTTCAATGTCTTTCTTTTAAAATTTCTTAAAGATCGAAATGAAATCTACTTTCTTATGGAAATTTTTTGTATACTGAAAAAGGAACACCCAAAAAAATCACAATTCAAAACTAGACTTCGAGACTACCCGCTTTAATTGAGGTGTTAATAGTTAACTCAATTTACTAAAAGATATCTATTTTGCTTGAATATTGTTTACAAATTTGATAAAGATAGCAATTTTTTAGAAATCTGTTATTAGTTTGGATTATTACCTTTTCTTGTTTGGAAAATGGAATAATCTAAATAGATTGGTTTTAAATCAACCCACAAAATTTGATCTTGGCTATCATCTATTTCCTTCATTTCCCATGTGCTGTGTACATAAATCTTGTAATAATTTATTCAGGTTTTTTTCAATTTTACTGCTAATTAAAATGTTAACCTGGTACTTATCAAAAAATAAGGTTGCCAAAAGGTCTTACATACATTCAGATAAAAGAAATGATACCCTCGTTGCCTACAAAAAATGATATTCTGAGGAAGTTGCCATATGAACAATATGAAAATTCTGTTATTATGTACTATCTCTCGAATGCTACACTTCGTTTTTCTGAATTATCTTCCCGGTGAAGAATTTTTCTCATAATTTAAAAAATATTGTGGTTGATGTAGAACAAATCTATTCGGATTATTCTACTTTTCAAAAAGAAAAAGGTAATAATCCAAACCAATAACATATTTCTAAAAAGATTATTACTAACTGCACCAAATTTGTAAAAGATATTCAAGTAAAATAGATATCTTTTGGTGAATTGAGTCCTTGCCTAATATCTCTCTTTTAAAATTCCTTAAAGATCGAAATAAAATCTACTTTCTTATGAAAATTTTTGGTGTGCTGAAAGAGGAACACCCCATCAGCTTACAAATCAAAACTAGACTTTGAGACTATCCGATTTTCCGGTTCAATCTTTGTCCCATAGTTAAATCACAGAAATATTACGACTTAATTTCCAGATGTTAACCGCTAGTATCCATTTCTCTCCGTGCAGTATACTAAAAATTTTTAAAGTTTGACGAAACCAAGAAAGCCGATTTGACGAGAAATTCCGAGTGGGTTTAGATAAGAAGAAATGTACGGAATTTCATAAACTCTCTACCTGCATACTCGTAATCTGTAGCAAAGACAAAGTGGTGCATAGTAGCTGAGTCGAAATTCTTGTCAAGGCGGCATGGCGCCTTCCAATAGCTGATATTGCTTACCTACTGGGCGTTTTTGTCACTCACCATTCATAAGGAAGTTATCTTGTAACTTCTTTCAGCTGTCAGAGTGAGCCTCGTATACCGTCTGTGTTTACTGTTTCCTTCCTTAAAGTGACTTAAAATGACTTACCCTTAAACCGTTCTCTCCCAAGGGGATCGAGGGCAGACAGAGAGCCCGACTAACGAACAAAGGGTAGTGGTAGAAGAGCGTAAGTAAGCGTAATCTGGAAGCAAGTAGGAGGGATATTTTTTTCTTAGTATCCCTCGGGATGATACCATCGAGATATTCCGGAGCGTGTAATCTTTTAGAAGTAGCTCTACAGCATTTCTTCAAGTTGTCTCACACAAGAAAAAAACTGTCTTGTTTACAAGTTTTTTGCCCCTCTGAGTCCTCTGGACTTTCCCATATGGTGGGAAAAAATTCATCGGAAGAAATAAGTATTAAATATGTTAACTAAAATATCTTGAAGACTGAAATAGAATCTACTTTCTTATGACAATTTTTTGTGTACTAAGAAAGAACACCCAAAATGTTCACAAATCAAAAATAGACTTTGAGACTACCCGCTCTCTCGACTCATTAGAGACAAATGTACAATAAATGTACCACAAAATGAAAAAAGTGAGAGAAAAAGAAAGAGTCGATAAAAACCAACCTCTCACTCTTTCTTTTCTCCGTCTTTTTTATACTACTGTGGACCACCATGTTTCGAAGCCAATTTAGACTTCCTCGTTAGGGGTGATTTATAGGAAAACAAAAGGTACAAGAATGAGAACATTGTTATATTAGAAAATCATTATGACCTGAAAATAAAGGAGAGATAATTGATGGCAATTTTTATTTTGATTTATATTTCATTCATTCATTGAAAATTGATTAACACATATTCAGAATTCTGACCAAAACTAAAGTCAATGTATCCAAACTGCAGGGTTGCCTATCAATACTTAAGATTTCTTTCAAGTGACGTATTAATGATTAACTCAATTTACCAAGAGATATCTACTTTATTTAAATATAGTTTACAAATTTGAGAAAGTTAATGATTTTTAGAAATGTCTTATAGTTTTGGATTATTAGCTTTTCCTATTTTGAAAAATGAAATAATCTAAATAGATTGGTTCTAAATCAATCTACAAAAGTATAATAATCTTCAAAATTCATTCAGTTTATCCACATTGAAACTCCTACGTTTCTTCTCGTTTTTCGCGTCAATGAATTGAAATATAAAATTATCATCTTCTTAGATCGACATAACAATCATTTTTATCTGACTTTAGGATCAACGCTGTCATTTTTACTGTTCACAACTGAAGAATTTACTATTGCAAATCTATAAAATTGAATAATTTTCGATTTTAAATTTTCAAAATTAATCTGTTCCAGGAAAAAACTTTCGAAATTGCATGATTTTCTATTTTGTACATTAAATATTGAAGAGTTTTCAATTGCAAATATTCAAAATTGTAGAATTTTCCATTGTAAATCTTTCAAAATTGAACTGCATATTCCGAAAAAATATTTAAAGTTACATCATTATAAGTTGCAAACCTTCTAAGATAATGCATCTTTAATTGGAAATCATTGAAATTAATGAATTTTAAATTGCAAATCTATAAAATTGAACAAATCTCAATTTGACATCTTCAAAATTAAATAATTTTCAATTTTGAATCTTCAAATTTACACTATTCCAAAAAAAGCATTCTAAATTACATAATTTAAACTACATACAAACATTCCAAATTAATAAATTGCTTCTTCATAGAGGAACTTTGCAACGATACAAGTTTTCGAATTTCATTTTTTGACATATCTTGATTGTGGTCCTAAATAATGCCCATTATTGATGAAGTTTAGGGTCGGATTCGATGAGAACAAATTTTTTTTCGATTTTTCTCAAAAATCGTCCTAAATGTGAATCTTTTTGCAGTTTTGATTATATTTAGGAAAACAAATACTTCATGCGTAGATTTTAATGAAATACATCCTTTTTTAACAAAAAAGTATGAGGTTGAGTCATTAAATATCGTGAAAATAACAAAAAACGAATATGAAAAATTCTAAATTTTTGAGAATTTTTGTCACAGTTTTATCAGTAATCCAGACCCTGTAAACCGAATTTTTTCAAACGCGGGGTGGTATTTAGTTGATATACTTCAATAGAATGTTTATAGCTATCTCCATACAAAAATTTTCATCTTTAACAATTTTTGAAGTTTTTAATTTTTAGTTTATAATTAAATTTTTTTTAATATTAGGAATGTAGCAGTATAATAAGTATGTACCATATTTCTTCAGTTTGACAACATAAATCGATTGATGTATTTAGAAACACTCTATGGTCAAGTGAAGTTATGATATATACAAATTTTTACATTTTTCTAACGTTTGTAAGAGAAAAACTTTTTTTAATTTTAGGAATATAGCAATATTGTGAGAACTAAATTTTTTAATTACAATGAGAAAAATCGATTGATGTATTTAACAGGCCTGTAGGACCAGAAAATGGAATTATGATATATATAGCTTTATCAATTTGCTTAACGTTTATAAGACAACAAATTCTCCATTTTTTGAAATACACCAATATCTTAAGTATTAAATTTATTCGTTTTGATGAAATGAATCGGCTGAACTATATAATAACCTTTTATGACGAATGAACACTAAACAATAAACAATATATAATAGTAAGCGATGATGAATAATAAATAATGAACAAAAAATAATTAAAAAGTGCAGGCGAAATCGCCTTTGCCTTCTCCTTAAACTCTTTTTGCAATCCAAAATCCCCTTTTCTACCTTCTCAAACTCCATTTACAATCCAAAATCCCTCTTTGCATCCCCTCAATCTCCTTTTATAATCCAAAATCCCCTTTTCTATCCCCTCAGACTCATTTTACATTTAAAAATACCCTTTCCAACCCTTCTAACTCAATAATGTTTAAAAAAAATTAATTGTCCGGGAATTAACTGGACACTAAAAACCTTTGTAAAATCTTGGAAGTTAATAAAGATAATGAAATTAAGAATTAAAAGTTCGACATATTCTCTACTGAGAAAGCAACTTAAAAAACTATAATATTTTGTACTAATATAAATTTTGTAAGTAAGTGAGTGTTGAATGTATTACCATTTTCATGTATTGTGTTTTTATTTAATAAAGAAGTTTATCATAGAAGTCTTTTATCATGATGATAAAAAATATATCAGCTTGATGCTTGTCCAACTCTTATTTTTTTATAGGTATACTTATACTTACATTAATAATAAATAAATAAAAAATCTTGAAAATTCAAGAATTTTCAATTGCAAATCTATAAAATTGAATAGATTTCAATTCTCAATCTCCAAAATTGAATTGTTCCAAAAAAGCACTTAAAATTGCATCATTTTCTATCTTACACATTAAACATTAGAGTCTTCAATTGCAAATATGTGAAATTGAAGAATTTTCCATTGTAAATCTTCAAAATTGAACTACATATTTTTAGAAAATGTCAAAATTACATGATTTTAAAATGTTAATATTCCAAATTAATGAGTCACCAATTGTAAATCTTAAAAATTCAAGAATTTTCAATTTCAACTCTCCAAAATTGTAGAATTTTGATTGGTAAATCTTTAAAATTGAAGAGTTTTTAATTGTGAAATTTTACAATTGAAAATTATGCAAATTTTATGTTTTAAAATTATAAATACTGTAATAATTTCTAATTAACAGCCTTAATAATTTGACAATTTTAAATTGAAATCCTCCCAAATTAATCATAGTTTCAAATTGAAATATTAAAAATGTCAGGACAATTTCACTATTAAATCTTTCAAAATTGTAACATTCATATTTAAAGCCTTGATATTTTAAATTTAATAATTTTGGACTTAAAAATTCTATACTGTTTGGTTTTAATTTGAAATGTACAAAAGTTTCCGATTTCTTAAATTCTTCGTAATCACAGAATATCAAACTAAATGACTTGATAGTTGCACAGTTTTGAGTTTAAAGGATTAGTAGTTAAAGAATTTGGAATTAAAGAAAATAATTTGTCAAATTCATTCTTAACAAGAATTAAAATTAATGAAAAAATATCCTCTAAAAAGAGTGAAATAAATGTAATATTCGAAAGTGTTACCGTTTGAACTCCTATCTAATGAAATTGCACAATTTTCAAAATTTTATCTGAAATTTTTCAATTTCGAGATATTCTGATTTAAAATTAAGAAATTTGGAATTATTCAATTTAAAACGCTTTTATATAGAAATGATACAATTTCAATTCCTTTTCATTCCATTCGAAATATTGTCATTTCTTCCAAATTTTACTTAATCTGAAATTTTTTGATTTGGAACGTTTCCAATTCAAAATCGTTCAGTATATTTTTTTAATTTTCAAACGCTTTCAATTCAAAATTATTAATTGTTTGAGAAATTTGTTGAACATTTAGTATTTCAAAACTTGTCTAATAATATACGTCCATTTTATAACATGAAGTAATTCAAAGGGAAAAACCTATGTTTTCTTCTCAAACAAAAAAAAAAGGAAAAAAGAACCCAAGGTACGGAAAAAGTCTCAATTTATTGTTGATCCACATGTTAGAAGGTCAATTTTTTTCAAGAAATGCTTTTGATTGATGAAAAAGTTTTAAAAAAACCTTATCAAATCTGCAGAGGAAAAAAAATTTTACATTGTACTAACAAAGTTATTGGTAGTTGAAAAATAAGGGGTTCCTAATTTTTAATTTTACTTTATTCAAAGTTTGATAAATTGGTGAATTAAAAATAAGTTGATGATGTTTGCTAATCGGGAATGACCAGTAATTTGTTTTTGTTTTTAGAGGCAACTCTGAAATATTTTAGATTTATATTAAAAATTTGATAGCTAATAAAAAACTTCTCGCGCGCATAGTGCGCGAATCATGATTCCTAGTCTCTTATAAAATTCCCCAGCTTAGAATTGAGTTTTCTAAATAAATATTGAGACACTATTCTAGAGGAAAAAAATTCCTTCTGAATTGAGTAGTGACTGAGACAGTAAAACTGAAATATGGTCGTACTAAAGGGGAAAATGGTTTTCACTTAAGTGTCGAAAGGTATTACCAACTCGTTGATGGAAGAAGGGTCGGTGATTTATATCGACAGCATTGAGTCTTCTAGAATGAGATGCATCTTCAAGTGTGGTTGAAAAAGGAAGATTAAATACAAATAATCTATTATTTTATTATCAGCATTTGTTTTTTACGCATAACAGATTTTCCCATAAAAGTTGGAATAAAAGAAAAAACCAGATTTCTAAAATTCAAATGAGGTATCTGTAAACTTCGAACCAGAAAATGGTTTCTTAAATCGATGCACAATTGTAAAACAGAACCGACCGTCTTCCTCTGACTATTTTACGATGTAATCGAGCCTTCCTTGGCCTTTAAATCATGGGTTAATTTTGAATTTATACAACCTTTGTTTTGAATTTAAAAAACCTTGAGTCTGAATGAACAGAAGAGTTGTAAAATTGAGAAAGCCTACCATAAATTTCCTTTCGGACTTAAATGTGAAAAGGCTACCTTGTGTCAACAACTTTCCTAACCCTTTTAAGATTTCACCTTTTTTTTGTAACATTTTTCATGTAACTGAAGTTCGCAACATTCATAAACGAAATTTTTTTTTAATTTACTGAAATGAAATTTTCGTCAATAAAATAAAGTAATAAATTATTTAAGACGGTGATCAGGCTATGAAAAATACGTTTTATCCACCCACGCATTCTAATGTACAAAATTGCTATTTTTTTTGTAATTCTAAGTTTCTCCTTAACGCTGGGTTCTCGGATTCTATTTCACAAATTACTGATATTTGATTGAGGTCCGCACCAAAAAAAGTTTGCATCCCAATATCCCTACCAGAAGACTGCTATTAAAAAAAATGATTAAATTCAAAAAATTTGTTAAAGTTAAAAAAATTCTAATTTGCGTCTAAACACTCGGTTTTTCGATTTTATTTCACAAATTGCTTGTATTTCATGTCAGAAAATATCAAAAAAAGTTTCATCCTTATATCACCATCGGAAAGACTGCCATTTTAGAAAATGTATTAAATTTAACAAATTTGTTGAAATAAAAATTTTTTAAATTTCTTAGTTCTCGGATTTTATTTCTCAAATTACTTTTATTTGATGTCCGACAGCAGCAGAAAAGGCTTCAATCCAATAAACCTACCGAAAGACTGAAATTTCAAAGAATTAAGTAAATTGAAAAATTTGTTTAAATAAAAAAAATATACATCATTTTTCTCAAAACGCTCGGTTCTCGGATTTTATTCCACAAATTATTTGTATTTGATGTCGGACAACAGCAAAAAGAGTTTCTTCCTAATATGTCTACCAAAAGACTGCCATTTAGAAGATATTTTTAAATTTGAAAAATTGATTAAAATTTATAAAATTCTAATATACCCCCAAACACTTTGTTTGGGGATTTTTTTCACAAATTATTGGTATTTGATTGAGGGCAACACCAACAAAAGTTTCATCTCAATATCCCCACCAAAAGAATGCTATTTAAACAAATTTATTAAATTCAAAAATTTTATTAAAATTAAAAATATTCTAATTTACCTCTGTGAATACTCGGTTTTCGGATTTTATTTCACAAATTACTTGTATTTCATGTCGAACAACAGCAAAAAAGTTTTATCCCAATATCCCTACCAGATGACTACCATTTTAAAAAATTAATTAAATTTTAAAAAATTATTAGAATTAAAAAATTCTAATTTACCTCTCTAAATGCTCGGTTCTTGGAATTTTTTTGTCAAATTACTGGAATTTGATTGAGGGCAACACCAACAAAGCTTCTTTCCCGATATCCCTATCGGAAGACTGCCACTTAAAAAAATATTAATTTGACAAAATATATTAAAATTTAAAAAATTCTAATATACCTCTAAGCACTCGGTTCTCGAATTTTATTTTACAAATTACTGGTATTTGATTCAGGGCAACACCAACAAAAGTTTCATCTTAGTATCACTACCGGAAGACTGCTATTTAAAAAAATTTATTACATATAAAAAATTTGTTAAAATTTAAAAAAATCTAATTTACCTCTATAAACACTCGGTTTTTGAATTTTATTCCACAAATTACTTGTATTTGATGTGAAGCAAGAGCAAAAAGATGTTCCATCCCAATATCCTTACCGGAAGACTGCCATTTCTAGAATTTATTCAATTAAAAAGATGTATTAAAATTTAAAAAATCTGATATACTTCTAAACACTCGTTTCTCGGATTTTATTTTTCAAATTACTGTTATTTGATTGAGGGCAACACCAACAAAAGTTCCATTGCAATATCCATACCGGAAGACTGCTATTTAAACAAATTTAAAAAAATTGTTAAAATTTAAAAAATTCTAATTTACATACAAACAGTCGGTTTTTGGATTTTATTTCACAAATTACTCGTATTTAATGTTGAGCAACAGCAAAAAGGTTTCATCACAATATCCTCACCGGAAGACTGCCACTTTTAAAAAAATTAATTTAAAAAAATACATTAAAATTTTAAAAATTCTAATATACTTCCAAGCACTCGGTTCTCGAATTTTATTTCACAAATTACTGGTATTTGATTAAGGGCAACACCAACAAGAGTTTCATCACAATATCCTCACCGGAAGACTGCCACTTTAAAAAAAAATTATTTAAAAAAAATACATTAAAATTTTAAAAATTCTAATATACTTCTAAGCACTCGGTTCTCGAATTTTATTTTACAAATTATTGGTATTTGATTGAGGGCAACACCAACAAGAGTTTCATCCTAGTATCACTACCGGAAGACTGCTATTTAAAAAAATTTATTAATTATAAAAAATCTGTTTAAATTTAAAAAAAATCTAATTTACCTCTATAAGCACTCGGTTTTTGGATTTTACTTCACAATGATGTAAAGCAACAGCAAATAAGTTTCATCCCAAGATCCCTGCTGGAAGACTGCCATTTTGAAAAATTTATTTAATTTAAGAAATGTACTAAAATTTTAAAAATTCTAATATACCTCTCTAAACACTTGGTTCTTGTATTTTATTTCACAAATTATTTGAATTTGATGTCAAAAAACAGCAAAAAGAAATTTCATCCCAATATTCCTACCGGAAGATTGCCATTTTTTAAAGTTAATAAATTGAAAAAATTATCAAATTAAAAAAATTTATAAAAATAAAAAATTATAATATACTTCTAAACACTCGGTTGTCGAATTTTATTATATAAATTACTTCTATTTGATTGAGGGCAACAACAACAAAAGTTTCATCCTAATATCACTAGCGGAATACTGCTATTTGAACTTTATCAAATTAAAAAAATGTGTTGGAATTTAAAAAACTCAAATTTTCCTCGAACACTCGCTTTTTGGAATTTATTTCACAATTGCGCATATTTGATGTCGGACAACAGCATTAGATAGTTTCATTCCATTATCCCTACTGGAAGAATGCCATTTTTAAAAAATCATCAAATTAAGGAAATTTGTTAAGGCCATGTTATACATGAGTCACGTGACCTAAATTATCGATTATTTTTTTTGCAACAACTCACGTCCATA
>JAUMHM010000031.1:63169001-63179435 GCA_032362435.1 Melikaiella ostensackeni
TATCTTTAAATATGGGACAAAAAATATCGATTTCAGGACTAGCTTTGTCACGTGACCTATGTATAACATGGCCTTAAAATTAAAATAATTCTAATTTTACTTTAAACGCTGGGTTCTCGGATATCCCAATATCCCTATCGGAAGACTGCCATTAAGACAAATTCATGAAATTAAAAAAAATTTCAATTAATAAATTTTTCAATTAGATACATTTAACAAAATGGATGTCCTCTGGTAGGGACATTGGTATTAAACTTCTTTTGCTGTTGTTCCACATAAAGTACAAGTAATTTGTGATATAAAATCCGAGAACCGAGCGTTTAGAGAAAAATTAGAATTTTTTGAATTTTAACAAATTTTGTAAATTTAATAAATTTTTTTGGATAGCTGTATTTCGATAGGGATACTGGAATGAAACTTTTTTGCTGTTGCTTGACATCAAATAGAAGTAATCATTGAAAACTACTCTCAAAATTTCACTCAGAAAAAATTGTTTGTGGAACCAAAAAAAAACTGTTTTCTGGGATACATATGAGAATTTGGTTGAATGAAACAAACTTTGGTCAATATAAAACTATATTTTATTGACCCAACCAAATTTTTTCGTTGAATCAACCGAATACTCCACCTGCCAAAACATTTGGTTACAACAACAACAAAATTTGGTTGTGTCAACCAAATATTTTGTTGTTCATATAATAACCAATTAACCATATTTTATGGCTGAACCAATATAGTTTTGTTGATCCAACCAAATCGTTTTCTGAATGTTTATTTATATTTTAAATATTTCTGCATTCCTTTTATCATAAAGGAATGGGAAAAAAAGCTAAAGATTAGAGATATCAGAAGGTCCATTACACAATTTTTGTCTCAATTAATTGACACGTCAGTACCAATAAAAAGTGATAAAATCCAACATATCCGCAGATATGTATCCAATTTGGGTTATAGTACTTTTGAAATCCAATCCATCGTCTCGAAAGGTTGTTCAAATTATCATGTGCTTAAAATAATAGTTTGAGATGATGCGATAAAATCGCAACTTTCGCTCGCTCGCCCTTCAATCTGGGCCCACCTGCTTCGCTTCTTGTCTTCTCGGGACTCGAATTCTTTTTCTTTTTTTATTATTTTAGCTTATTTTTTTTTCGTCGATGGATCCACCTTCTATTACATATATGTTCTCATTGAGTATTCCTCACATGACGTTACACCTACTTAATTGGAAAAGGACGTTGTCCAAACACTATTAAAATCGACCCTGAAATTTTTGTCAATCAACTGATATTATAATTTATAATACAGTCATGACCATACATCACGAAAAAAGTAACTAGTTATCGTTATCATTACGACGTTTCCGATTCAAAATGTAACTTTTCTCAGTTGCATTTCCCAAAAAAAGGAAATATGGTTACTTTTTTAGTTACTTTTGTATTTCAGAAATATATATCGAAATTTAATTTTTACAAAAAATTTATTCATAAGTTTCGAGTGGTAGCTGTTACACTTTTTCATGAAAGTCTTAGGTTAGTCATGACCCACATAATGTTTCTAAAACAAGGAATATTTTTAAAAATTTTGAATTTCACTGTGTAAGAAATTTTTTTTATTTTTCTATTTTGGGCTATTAATCTCTTTGGCGCTGAAAATTGATTATTTCTTCATAAAAGTGTTTCTTCAGATTGACCTAGTTACGACTTCCACTTTTAGAAGATTTACAATATTCTGAAATAAACAGAACATTTTTTAGAAGACGTTGAATTTTGAATGGAATACATGAATTTTCAACTAGAAAGGATAAATTTTCAACCAAAACAGACATATCTTCAACAAAATACATGAATTTTCAAATAAAAAATAGAAATATCCAACCAAATAGTTGAATATTCAACTAAGCAATATAAATTTCAAACCAAAAATGGAATGGTTAAATTTTCATTAAAAAAATGAATGTTTAACCAAAAAAATGTTAACAAAATATTAAATTTTTCAACGAAGAAGATCAATTTCAACTAAAATGATGAATCTTCAACACAAAAAAAAAACATTTTTAACAAAATAGTTCAACTATCAGCCGAAAAAGATGATTTCTTAATGAAAAAGGTGATAGTTGAAATTCAACCAAAATAGATTTTTATTTTGAATCAAATACAGTTGACCTCAACCAAAGAGGCGAATTTTCAACAAAAAACTTGATTTTCGACCAAATAATAAAATTTCTATCCAAAAAAATTTAATTCTCAATGAAAAATGTGAAATTTTAAATTTCAACCAAAAAAGACGAGTTTTCAACAAAACGATTAAATTTCAAACCAATGAGATAAATTTTAAACCATGAACTTAATTTTTTACCAAAAAAATATGAATTTTAAACATTATACATGAATTTTCAACTTATAAAGATCAATTTTCAACCAAAAATGAAATAGTTAAATTTTTAACTGTAAAAATTAATTTTTAAGGGAAAAGGTGAATCCTTAACAAAAATGTAATAGTTGATATTTCAACCAAAAAACAATTTAATTTTAAATCAAAAACAGTTATATTCAACCAAAAAAAAAAATATTTATCAAAATAGTTAAATTTTCAGTCAAGAGAGAAAAAAATCAACCAGATTGTTGAAATTTCAAGCCAAAAAGGCGAGTTTCCAACAAAAAAGTTGATTTTCAACCAAATAATAAAATTTTTATCCAAAGAGATGAATTCTCAATAAAAAATGTAATAGATGAAATTTCAACCAAAAAAGAGAATTTTCAACAAGATTGTTTAATTTGAAATCAAAAAGATGAATTTTCAACTAAGAAGATTCATTTCTCACCCCAAAAAAAGGCGAATTTTCAACAAAAGAGTTGATTTTCAACCAAATAATAAAATTTTTATCCAAAAAGATGAATTCTCAATAAAAAGTGCAATAGATGAAATTTCACCCAAAAAAGAGAATTTTCAACAAGATTGTTTAATTTGAAACTGAAGAAATGAATTTTCAACCAAGAAAATTAATTTTCTTTCAAAAAAAAACGAATTTTAAACAAAATATATGAATTTTCAACTGAAAAAGATCAATTTTCAACCAAAAACTTATTTTTTACCAAAAACAGACGAATTTTAAACAAAATACACGAATCTTCAACTTAAAAAAATCAATTTTCAACCAGATATGGGATAGTTGAATTTTTAACTGAAATAATTAATTTTTAATGTAAAAAGATAAATCCTCATCGAAAAATGTAATAGTTGATATTTCAACCAAAAAAGACGAATTTTCAATAAGATTGTTTAATTTGAAACCAAAGAGATGAATTTTCAACCAGATATGGGATAGTTGAATTTTTAACTGAAAAAATTAATTTTTAACGGAAGAAGAAAAATCCTCATCGAAAAATGTAATACTTGATATTTCTACCAAAAAACAGTTCAATTTTAAATAAAAAAACTGTTATATTCAATCTAAAAAATAATATTTATCAAAATAATTAAATTTTCAGTTAAGAGAGAAAAAAACTTAACCAGATTGGTGAAATTTCAAGCCGAAAAGGCGAGTTTCCAACAAAAACGTTGATTTTCAACAAAATGATAAAAATTTTATCCAAAAAGATGAAATCTCAATGAAAAATGTAATAGATGAAATTCCAACCATAAAGGACGAATTTTCAACAAGATTATTTAATTTGAAACCAAAGAGATGAATTTTCAACCAATAAGATTAATTTTTCACAAAAAAAATATGAATTAAAATATATATATATGAATTTTCAACTAGAAAAGATCAATTTTTAACCAAGAATGTCATAATTACATTTTCAATTGAAAAAATTAATTTTCCAAGAAAAAAGATGAATCCTCAACTGAAAGTGTAATAGTTCATATATTTCAACAAAAAAAATTAATTTTAAATGAAAAATAGTGTAATTAAACCAAAAAACTAATTTTCGACAAAAAAGTTGATTTTTTAACCGAATGAAATGAGTTTCTTTTAAAATCGTTCAATTTCAAAGTAAATAATTTAATTTTCAACCAAGTAATAAAATTTTTAACCAAAAAAGATGAATTTTCAACTAAAACGATAAGTAAAATAACTGGAATAGTTAAATTTTCGGTTGAAAAAATTCATTATTAAGCAAAGAGAAATGAATATTCAACTCTAAAATTATTTTTTATTCCTTTCTAAGTGTTTTTATAGATTTTAGAAAAATTTTTAATCCCAGGGTGGGAGAAAAATTTCAATTTTCCTATGTTGTGCTATAAATTTCTATGGCTATCTGCCGCCACAATTTGAATAGTGAAAATAAAAGAATAGTTGGAAAAGCAATAAAATTGATTGACTGTCGTAAAAAAGACTTGTGAACTACATTTCGAAAGTAACTAAAAAAGTAACGGTTTTTATAGTTACTGTCACTGAAAAAAATTTAACTAGTTACCAATTCGTTTCTTACTTACAAAAGCAATTTTGTTACCACTATTGTTACCAAAAAAAAGTATCTAGTTACAGTAAATAGTTAAAAAGAACTAGCTACTCTCCATCCCTGTCAGGGTCTACTCGTACCAAAAAAGCCGGTTATTCGTTCCGAATTTTGGTGCACGTAGCCACGGCCTTTTAAATTCGACAGCTTCTTATTTTAGGCGCTTGTAATAATAAAAAAAATTTTAAGTTTTATTTTATTTTGAAGCTTTCAAATAGAAAGCATTCAGAAAAAGATAATTTTAAATCAGAGGGTGCTTTTATATTATAAATTCTTTGTTACACACTGTGTAAATTCAAAAGCATTTAAAACGTGTGAACGTCGTTAGTTTGAAGCATCAAAATTGAAGTCATTCAAATATAAATTTTTCTAATTGAAAGGGCTTGAATGATCAAGATTTTGACTTCTTTTAATTTAAAGAATTAATTGAGGTTTAATGCTTTTTTAACTGGAAAGGTATAACTTCGCCTTTCAAAAATTAAAGCCATTTAAATTGGGACGATCTTCATTGAAATGTGTACTACTTTCAAAGCATTAATCAAAATCTGGTTCGTTATAATTTAAAAACCTAATAATTTGAAGGAATAATTTTTTTTTCACTTTCATAATTATTTGAACGATTAATTAAGTCTATAATTTTTAAATCCCAATGCTTAAAAAGTCGAAGTATTTTCTCTGACCAAGTCTTGGTTAATTTTTGACTAATTTTATGTATATATGTCAAATCAGAAAAATTTATCAACACTTAATTTATTAAATATTTATACGGAAATGTTTCCTCTACATAAAATTGTGAAAAAAATATATCTAAATGATAACAGCAATCTATGGGCTGTAAAAAAATTGTATTGCTAAAAACTTTCTGATTTTTTATCAACTGATTTTATCTTCGATTGAGTTTAAATTTAATTCCAATGTCTCAGGCAAGATTTCTGTTTTATTTTATTTATTTTTTTTTTAGAAAAATAGCACTCTGATTTAAACCGCATATTTCTACTGAAAATTGAGAAATCTTTCACACTTGAAATCGATAAAGTATCAACGATAGCAACGATTCAAGAACTTCAGAAATAATTAGAGAGAAAATTAACTTAACAATTATGATTTCGAAATGGAATTTTACACATTCGATTCTTTTTAAATACGAGGATATCCAAATTTGTATTCTATTCTATTTAGAAGATTTCAATTTAACTGCTTTTAATTTTTAAACTTCAAAAATTGAAATCATTCCAATTTGGAAGATTCTGAATTTCAGAATCGAATATTTCAGGTTCTAATTAACTTTAAATTGAAAGAATTTCTTTGGATGCTTTCTAAATTATATTTTTATAATTTCTCCTCTGAACTCTTTTTAATTGACCTCCCTGAAATTTAATGCTTGATTAGTTCAGGCTGACAAAAACTGCATTTCTGTTAAGAATTTGATGACATTTTTTGAAAAGTTCAACTTTAAAATCTCAGATACTCCACGAGGGCCCTCGCAGAAGGCCCTGCTTTTTGCCCTCATGCCTCAATTTACACAAATCAAACGATTCTACTTTTGTAATAAATTGTATTCTGTATCAAATATTAGCAATATCTGATAAGATGCTGGTCATAAATTCAAGTCCTGGTCGAGGCGCTAATATTTTTGTCTTATTTTTATTTTTAAACTTTTTATACGTTTTGAAAATACATTTATATTCATTAGAATATTCTTAAAAGTGATGAGGAGACAAATTTTAATGGTATTTTTAAAAAATTTTAATTTACCATCGTGGCAACTGCGAGGGGTACACAAGGGAAGCTCATGTTGGTTCCTTATGAATTAACATGTCGTTTTCACGAGGGGCCATGTCTGGATTGCCCTCATGGCCTGAGGGCAATCCATAAGGGCTCCGTAGGGGGCCCACTCCATTTTTCCACACGGGTTGGGTAAATTTTTTAGTTTTAAAAGCTTTTTGTATTTCTCACCTTTTTATTGTCTTCGACTGAATTTTAATCTAACTATAAAATTTATTTTCAAGTTCTTACCTCGAATAGAAATTAAAATTGGTTTCGCAGGACCCCGCATAGAAAAAAACTAGTCATAATTGGTCTCATTCCTTTTGGGAAATTTCCTCTAGTTTTATAAACTACAAAAAAAATGAGTGTCAGTAAAATCCACCGAAAGCAAAATTCCCATATATTTTATGTGGGGTCCTTTGAGATGGATAAAATATCAAAGGTTTTTAAAAATTTCTAAACGAATTAGAGAAATGAATTTAAATTTTGAAGTTTATATAAGATCGAACTTGAGAATACCAATGGTTTCAACTCAGGTTATTTTCAATAAGGAAAGTTTTACATTTTAAGCCCTTAAAGTTTTTTCTTTAAACATAAATTCTTGCCAACTTTATAGCTTTTTAGTGTTATATTTGTTACTTTAGTTCTAAGACCTTCACTGTCTACCAAAGGAGATTTCAGATGATTTTTTTAAAATTCTTCTCTAGCTTTTGAATTTATATCTTCACGTTTCAATATTTTAAATAATGTTTTTATGGAAATTTTCCTTGAGGATAAATTATTCAGAAAAGAATGAAATCTGAATGATAACGTCAATCCTTCTTGATTGACAAACAGGAAAAGATATTCTACAGTTAGAAGCTTTCTTAATATGAAATTAAAGGGAATTAACCCTGGTGTGATTCGGTGAGATACGAAATATTATAAGACTTTCATAAAAGATTTGTTCCAATCTGCAGAGTTACCTATGTATACTCAAGATTTCTTCAACTGAGGTATTAATGATGAGTTCAATTTACAAAAAGATATCTTTTTTTGTTTTTATTTCCTGTTAACCTTCCGTTTTTTTCGTTGTTATTTATATTCATTTACTGACATGGTTTTAAAAAAAATTGAGGGCCTCCTTTTTGAGATAACCCATTTCTTTTCTCTTAAAATTTTAAAAATTTAATTTTTATCAATTGTTTATCCTGTTTTATTTTTCTCTACATTATTGTACTTTTTTCACAGACCAAATAAATGTTTTTTCTGACTGATGAGGGTCCAAATTGTGACCGAAACGTTTCGAAAAGAAAAGAATTGTTGATTTTTTCATTTTTGACCTTCAGTTTCAAGACTGCTTCGCTGTTTTATAAAGATAAAAAGGTCGAGACTAAACGTACAACGTACAACTTTAATTCAGATGATTTCATTCTCAAAAATTAGTTTAAAAAAAAGGGTTTCAAAATTGAGGAGAGTAAAGTAGTGTACGAAATTCACAATGAATTTCGAGTTTTTCATAGTTTTGTTTTTTGTAAAATATAATCATTCAATTTTTCGATTCAAGTCCATAACTCCCGAGAGGTATGGTATCAACGTCCATACTTGGTACCCATCTCCTTGCCAGAGTATAATAAAATCATTGAGAGTCGCCTTTATGAGTGAGTCGCTCATTAACGAACGATTATCAATTTTTTGCGTTTGGGCATATTATTGAGGAGGGGCTTACCAATGTAGTTATCTTCACAGATTCGCGCACGTCTATACCTTAGATCCAATGCAGATTTTCGGACTCGGAGGGCTCTTTTTTGGTTCGTTTAATATGGAATTGCTCTGCCTCGGCTGTAAGAGAGGGCAGTACGATTCGTTTTGTCTGGATCCCGGCACACGTGGGTATTCCAGATAACTAGATTATTGATGGAATTGCGAAGTCTGTCTCTAGACTTCGCTTTAAAACTTCTAGTTCTCTCTGATTAAGCTAGGCCGTGGTTTCGAGGCATCAACCTTCCAAAGCGACATATCAACCTAATCACGCGTCTGAGAACATCGCATATATGCACCGAAAAACACTTCATACGTTTAGGATGAAACCTGGCGATGGAGCGTGAATGTGGTGTCGAGCACAAAGAGCTCTCCCACCTTTAGCGCTCCCTGCTCACTCGAAGCCGACCCACGCTTTTCAATACTTCAAGTCGCATCTGCCCTGGTCTGCCTCCGGAGCTGGTAGACATTAAGGACATAATTTTTGACCTCACAGAAGAGGCAATGAGCGTGCGTGGATGCTTCTTTAGGAGGAGGGAGGAATTTAATACTTTACTCGAATTGGGGCTGCCTGACTCGCGACTATTCCTCTCTTCTCTTCCTACTGTGGGGAACTGAACAAGTAGTGCCTACAAAAGCCCAGGAGAGTGCGAAACTACAAAGTTTCTGAATATTAATCTCAGCTGGCCAAGAATATGGATATGGCCCTGTAAAGCCCATTGGATATTGATATTAAATCAATTTTGATAACCCACCTGGGATTACGGCGGTACTTTTGGCAAACATTTTTAGCATTTAAGTCAGCATTGGAGTTGCCTGGAGAAAAGAGTAATTAATGAATCCATTTTGAATGGAATTCGGAAAATTGTAGGAATTTAACTTTTTCAACATAAATTTAATGATTTTCAAAATTTCACCAACATATGAAAGAACAAATGTATTAAAAGAACTAAATTCTTTCACTTCTATTTGAGTATCTGCAGCTAAAATATTATTTGCAAATGTTTTTTTATTATGACATGCAAAAGATAAAAATAAAAAGAGACAGAAGAAAGAAAAGAAGAAAAGGGATTTGGAGTTTGCCTTCTTCTTCTTTCCTCTGTTTTATTTTTGTGTTTTTTCAATTCGAGTGGAGACATTTGAGGGTGTTTTGTCCAAATTAGATAGTTGGATTTTTTTTTGATTTCCAGAAAATTTGTGTGACTTTTACCCGATGGTGGATTTTATTCATTAATTTTATTATTTTTTATACACATTTAATTAAATTAAATGTGTCACAAAATGTGGAATTCCGCGATACAACCTTATCAATTGGACGAATCGACATGACGTATTGTGTTAAATAAATTATTTACTCACCGATCTGCATTAATTCCTTCAGGTCATTCAAATTTGTTTTTTTGCAACTCAGTGTTGGTAGATCACTTAACGTAGAATTCGATCGAGAAATTATGATAGGTAATTCTTCTAGTGAATTGTCAGTTTTATTTCTTAATGTGGCAAAATTATTTGCCTTTCCATCAACTATGATTTCGTCAAAATATGCACTTTTTTCAAAAGGTTGTTCCGACATGATTTTAGTTTCATTTTGTACATTATTTTCAACTACAATTACGAATTTCTGTTCAGAGGTGTTTCCAGTTTGAAGAGTTGGTTCCTCGTCTTCCGTAGATATACAATTTGTGTTACAGGCTTTCGTGACACTTGAAAGATTTATTTTCTCCAACCTCTTTCTATTATTCTCCACTGATACTTCAACTGGTGCTTCAGTTTTCTCACTCTTGTCTGAAGTTATTTGCTTCAGTTTCAATTCAGAATTGTCTTTATTATTAACTTCATTGTATGTAGATACATCTTTTGTAATTATTGTACTTTCTGCACTAGAGACGGTGTTTGATTTAGAGTTTGAACTATCTTTTAGATTGCTAAGAGTTTGTTCAGATTTATTATCTGTTATTGTCACACTGAATGGTATTTGTGAAGTTGACGGTAAGTGACTTTCCGCATTTTCTGATATATCGGTATCATTCCAGTCAGCTGCGGAACTTTTATGAAACACTTTAGGAGGGTTGATTTCAAATGTAGCATTATTCAAATGCGTCGAAGTTTCGCCTGTTTTATCCAATCTATTATAGCTCATAGTATTCTAAAAAATAAAAATGAAATTAACATTAGCAGAGACCAGATATGTCGAGAGATAGTGCAATAAGCGTAATAAGTATTAGGATAACTAACATTTCGGGAAAAACGTAAAAACAAGATTTTAAAGGAAACGTTATACTTCGCCAAGTATTTACTTTTAAGGGTTTATAGGGTTTCCCTTATATATGGTTCAGGTCTTCATCCGCATATCACCACGCTCATAAAAAAACTATTAAAGCTACAACACTGAGCTTTCATATCCGAGCCATTGTCAATCACTACCAAGCGTAAGAAAAGACTCGGATACCTTCACTCTGAGAAG